>OX411544.1:29231554-29831554 GCA_948146395.1 Fragum whitleyi
AATTTGGGAAAACAATTTCTAACATCCCTTAATTTTGTACATGAGCACCAGGCAACTTCAACATGACGTCATTAAAATTTGTTTATTGGGTCCAACTCAGATAAAGGCGATTAGAGTGAATTAAGGAGCATGTATTTTTGTTAATTTCAATGGTCTACGGTTAATAATTATTAATGAACGAAAAGCAAAATTTTGTGAATGCTCCAAGTGGCCACCAAGCTTCTCAATATTTTACACAGACATGAAATTGTTAGAACTGACAAGCACTGGCTCAAATTATTTTATAGGTTGAATTGGAAAGTGAAACAGAAATTAAAGCAGTGAAAACGAGGGGAAGGAATGGCGTTTTGCAGTATGTGACACTGTTTCAAGTCGCCTACAACGTGGACTGTTCACAAACATTCACTTCGTTTGCAACAGACCTAAATGACAATATAGTAGGTAGTTCTTGAATAGGGCTTAATTGTTTGTTTCAGTGTAAGATCGACGAAGGTTTCATCGCGTGAACAGCCAGCAAATGCTACATTTTCGTGGTTTTCAAATTTGGAACACCTGTTTTGTCTTTTTCCCTTCATGGTGTCAATATTCTTTTATAAGATAACCTACGTCGCGGGAGTGGAATAAACCCGTTGAATATTTTACGATATTACACGGGTGTTATTACACTAGTGGAATAACTATGTAAATGAGCTCAGAGCGATTAGCACCGCTATTTTGTAAATGCGAAAATGACGTCATAATGTATATATTATGACGTCAGTTTTAAACGGCGTAATAAGTTTCGCGGAAAATCGAAATGTTGAATTTCAAGAATTTCGACGATTTATCGCAAAAATTTGGGTCATAAAAAGAATATAGAATTATTGCTTATAAAATACAGAATTTATTTGACTTGTCATCTAAAACAGATAAAAACTCGCCGGAGCCTCGTTTTTTATCTGTTTATAGATGACTCATTTAATAAATTCGGTATTCTATGACCACTCATCCTATATCCTCTATGTAATGAAATTGAAACTTGGCCGCGAAATAACCGAAGGATTTGTCCTACGAATATTGGTCCGACTTGGGTATATGTCAGAAGGGTCGCACTCTAAGTTTTCAATTGACGTTTTATGCTAGCGCTCAACCCACACATGCCTTTCGGTGAAATTCTGCAATGACAAGAATTTAAGGTTGTTTTTTTATCCATAAGAAACGTCTTCTTTTTGTTTCATTGTTTCTGCTTTTGCGTCTTGCTTTATGTTCAGATAAATAAATAGATCGCAGGGTCCTTTTTGTTGTCCAAAACAGAAACACGCTTTCAAAACTTTCGAAACACCCTTCATAATTTAAATTAAGTGAAACATGTACTACAGTGGATATTGCTCGAGCGACCACGTCTATTTAGCGACTGATTTTATTAAGCGACCATTATAAAAAATCCTCTCAATGAAGCACAATCTGTGAAAATGGGCATTTTGAAACGAACAGGTGTTTGTTATTGAATATTATGCTGTTGAAACCAATTTAAATCGCCTCCATGAGACGATCCAATGGATTTGACAATTAAAGAATTCAGTAAGAATTATCGGACAATATATATTTGCTTTGAAAAAAGATCTGTTTTATTTGTCATGAAAAATCGAATGAAGCGACCATTTTCATGAGCGACCGCTTTTTGGCGGTCCCAAAAGTTGTCCCGTAACACAATATTTACTGTACTTTAAAGAATATTTCAGTACGGTCCCAGTTAAACAATCTCTCTAATAACGTTTCTTACGTAGATTTATCTCTACTTTTTTCCAGAATTTCGTTGGAAATAGCGACGCCACAACGATCAAAGATAATCCATTTTTGACGCCGATCACAGCACGGTGTATTAGGTTATATGTTCATCAATTTGTGTCACCACATTCTTACTCGGCCATGAAGTTCGACTTAGTGGGGACTGTCAAACTACCAGTTTTATAGGTGGTCCGACATCCTGAAAGTTCACAGTGTCTGTTGGTGTCCAAAAACGTGTGGTTTCGACGTTTCAGTTGCCAACCAACGACACATTTTACAGATGTTAGCGGATGTTAGTTCGGATATTTTGTCCGTAATAATTAATTCTTTTCTATATAGCAGTGTCCCCACATTCTTACTCGGGGATGAAGTTCGACTTATTGGGAACTGTCAAACTACCAGTTTTATAGGTGGTCATTCGGAGTAAGCATCCCGACATCCTGAAAGTTCACATCGTCTGTGGGCGACCAAAAACGTGTGGTTTCGACGTTTCTGTTGCCCACCAACGACATATTTTAGAGATATAAGAGTATTTCGGATTTTTCGTCCACCAGATAATTACATATCAATACTCCATTCGGAACACCACTCGGCCAATCTCACGATCAATCTCGGATGTACATAGACGGACTATTTTTAAAAATTACGGGAAAACCTTGGAAAAACTCGATAACGTCAGTTAAAGATGCGTTAGCCCTCGAAACTTTGAGTGAAAACATTCGACGTCGCCAACGCTACTCCTTTAATCACTGACGTGAAACCATCGTATCCTAATATAAATATCTTAAGAATCTTAAATAACGGCTGAAAAAATCTTAATTTTTGAGAATGATTCGTCATTCTCAAAAATTAAGATTTTTCAGTCGTAATTTACCGTAAAATATTTAAATCTACAGTGCTAGTTTTTCTTACACTGCTTCCGCCTAACAAAATGCACGATTTTGTTACATACCCATCCGCCTTACACACATCCGAGGTCTGTTGCAGTTTAGGGAAATGGCCGAGTGATGTTCCGAATGATCAATACTCCTGTATCACCACGTTCTAACTCGGCCATGAAGTTCGATTTATTGGGGACTGTCAAACTTCTAGCTTTATAACAGGTCATTCGAACTATGCATCCCGACCTCCTGAAAGTGGGCGTCCAAAAACGTGTGTTAACGACTTTTCTGTTGCCCACCAACGATATATTTAACAGATGTAAGTGTGTGTTCGGATATTTTGTTCGTAATATTGATTCATTTCTATATAGCTGTGTCCCCACATTCTTACTCGGGGATGAAGTTCGATTTATTGGGGACTGTCAAACTACCATTTTTAGGTGGTCATTCCAGCCAAAAATCATCTTTGGCCCACCACAAAATAACGTTATCCGAGATGTATTTATGAGGGTTTGTATGCCCACGGACGACATATTACATTTATAAGAGTGTTTCGAATATTGCGTTTGTAAAAATATATAGGATAATGATCAATATTTCGGCGAAAATTGCCTTTTCAAGAAACATGAGACAAATCTTAACACTACTGTATAATAATATAAATCGATACAGCCATTTCGTTTTATCTCATTAAGGATATCTTTTAAAAGATACAACAAAATGGCTGTTTCGATTTATATTATTATGCAGTAGTGTTAAGATTTGTTTTGTTTTCTTGAAAAAACAATTTTTGCCGAAATATTGAAACACAGAGTATTAAATGTTTATTTTATTCCCTTTGGAATAATTTTATGATATTGTAAACGAAAATGGTTTGATTCAGTGTAAGATCGATTTTCGTTATATTCCTGACAGTGGAATCTTGGGATTTCCCAGCGGAATAGATTTTGGTATCGTCACTGATAATAACACCTTTAAGTTTCACTTGAGGAACTACTTTTTTTCAAACAGCTTTGTCGCTGCCCAGACCGCTGAGAAAATACATTGAAGCCAAATCACACAATCACGGAATATTTGCATAGGGTGTTCTAACTTACAAATTTGGGGTTGGAATTTTAATTATTATACAATTTTTATCAAATATCAATACGAAAAAGAAAATATTCAGATGGGGATGTTTATTGGTCCCTCCGACCCCCTTCATTCTGGATCCGTCACTGAAGCTTATGAATCACAGATTATCGAATTTATTAATCAACATGAACTAGGAAAACAGAAATTGAACTAAACAATCATGAACAATAATATGAACGCGGATACATCATGAAATGGTTCTAAAACATTAACTATCATAATCCGACTGTTTCTGTTTTCTCTGACCTTTCAGGCGTTTTCTGAATGCTCAACATCTGATTCCATTACAGTTATAGGGAAAAACACCCTTATCCAGCCAGAGTCTTTTTCGTTCCTCGTCTTAAAATTTTGAAACGTCCAAAATGGATTTTTTGCTTCAAAGTAGCTTTATATTTCCTCGAATTTCGGAAGCTTAATTCAAAAAGTCGGCAAATAATAATTGAAAACAAAATTTTCATTGTTTCAATACGCAATATTCGCCGAGGACGATAGAAGGTGACAAAATACACGTATTTTTTTAAAAGGGATGCAGAGCATATAATAGTTAGAATAAACAATTAGTGATGTCTCATATGGAAAATATTTCACTCGCATACGCTTAAGGCTGTTAAAAAAATCGTCCGATGAACTCGTTTTATAACGCCTAATGCCGCATTCTCTTGAATTTTTGTCCATATCATATATCCTAAAAATCTTCTTTATATTATATTTAGTGTGGAGCACAAGCGATATTTTACCAAGTTGATCCGCCATTCGAGAAAATTAAGCTTTTGATGTTCACGAAATAAAATATCAATCGATCTTACTCAAAAAAACTAGAACTTGTCACAGAATGTGACTTAATTTATTCTGTGACTTAATACCCCCGCAAGTGCTTTCAGAGAATGGGATACTTTGACAGGAAAGGCAAGACATGCTTCAAATATAAATATAACTTTTGAACTTGAGGGATTTGAGACCCCTAAATTGCGTCTTTCAAAACTTCAACATGCAATAAATATTTGTAAACAGTTTCAAAGCTTTTGAGAGAAATTGAAGGAGGAGTTTGCGACACAATATAACTTATTTATGTGTACGAAAAAATAAACAAACAAGAACATGGTAACAAACGGAAAGAATTGTCTAAGTTCAAGGGCAGATTATTCTCGAAGCAGGGGGAAACGCTTGAAATTTGTGTCTTGCAATGAAAACTGAAGGAGGAGTTTGTGACACAAAATGATAAGTACATGGTAACAAATAGGTAAAAATGTCTAAGTTCAAGGGGAGATAATTCATGAACCAGGGGAAGTTGAGACTTGAGATGTGCGTCTTGCAAAACTTCAAAGGAGGAGTTTGCGACACAAAATTACTAGTATAAATGTCCACGGACGGACAGGCAGACGGACAGATAGACAGGCTGATTCCAGTATACCCCGAAATCATTTGTTTTGCGTGGGTATAATATCGATAAGTTTTCTTTTTTATTTATTCATTTTTTTATTTATTTATTTATTTTTTCAAAGCGAAATGAGAGAAAATGTGAAAATTTTAGGACAAATATTCTTAAAGAGCGCAATTTTGCACGTTATAGGTCAAAATAAACGAAAGTGGGGAATAAGGTTTTTGATAACTATACTGGTGAGGCGGTGAGTTTAACAAATGATAATAGTATTTGCCGACAATCGAACGAAAGGCTTTAAGGATAATCAATATATATATTCATGTTATTCATTTATTTCAAGATGTGATTGACTGTTACTCTTGGAAAATACCGTAATCATCGCAGGAGCTAATCAGTTTAAATCGTACACATTAATTGGCGTCTCACTCCTGACATTGACAAGCTTGTAAACCGGTATATGGACAAAAATTAATCACCATTAACATTTGACTTTACAATATTACTAAATGAATATAGCTTGGAAATTTCGTTTTCAAGCTGATTCAAAAATATTCCAAATGTCACAAATTGTTGAAAGAGCCCTACTTTCGCGTTACCATATTTTCCAGACAAAAAAGCTGCACCAGCTTATTTGTCGCAGAATTTTTTTTATAAAATCGTAGAAATAGGCCGCACCGCCGTAGAAGCTGCAGCCTTTTCTATGGAAATCGTTACTTTTCTTATCTTCATGAAATATGTTAGGTATAAGACGCGAATTATTTTAAATAATGTTATTTCATCTAACATACACAAATTTGTTTGTAAAATTATTATTCATAAAATTACATAAATTGGGTTTCCATATAAAAAAGGAGACGTCTCTGGTGAATGAGGTCATTCGATGTTTGACTTTATCATACTTGCCACCTTACAACAAAGAGTAATAGCCAATATCGAAATATTTTTTTACTCCTTTGTTTCACAAATGTCAGTCACAAACAGGTGAAGTATATTAAAATTTCACTCCCGTTGCTTACCCTTACATCCCAAAAATAAGTACTCCTAAAATATTTATCATAAATTAAAGTAATTTTAGGAAAATAAAATCGTTGTGTAAGCTGCACCGGCGTATGAGCGTGGCAAGTGCACATTTCATCTTTAACAGATAAGCCGTGGCTTATTGTCCGAAATATACGGTACATGAAATATTGTTTTGCAGCTAAAAGAAAAAAGTACCACAGATCCTACAGGTAGTAGATGTAACCCTCTAGCTCCGCTAACGTAGCCCTCTATATTTTGCCTGATGCAGAGGGTGCTACGCTATAGAAGCGTTGTTACCCCTGTGGCAAACCGTCCCTAAGTTGTTTGTGCTTTGATCCCCTAGTACTTTACATCCCCGCGTATTCGTTCACCTTGACTTATGCAGTATACGAGCCTGGATTGGATAGCAGTTCCTGTTTAGGGGTTAAAAACAAACGTCACATTTTGTTACTACCGGTATTGAACTCAACATGATTTTAAGGTTGGGACGTGCTGGGGTATCTCCAAATTTATATATGTATACTTCTTCTCGACCCTTCGATCGAAAAAAATGGGTTCGATATAGGCGTTTTTTTACTTAATTAATTTAATTAACAAGGTCTGTGTATATGGACCGTCATAACCATAGGATAACACTAATTCATGTTGCTCCAACGTCAAAGGAACGCAAAGCATAAAGAAGATGAACAAGACCAAGTCGTTGACGAAATTGACACACAAACATGCAAAAACCTGTCTTCTAATTTGCTGTCCATTTACGACAAAAAAACTCATATTCCCGTATACTTCCCATTGTTTCCAATAATGAACAGCTACCAGAGATATTCTCGTCTTACGCGTGTCTATGCTAACATTCTAAATGACGTGATCGCGACGTCATCTTTCTCACATTATCGCGACAATTTATCATTTTGGCGTTGCAAATATGAGTTTTAATGTACAATATTGGTCGTTACATGACGTTCCACGTCGTGGCGCCCACTTCCAATCGAGAAGCCTCGGAGATTCTACTAAAAAAGACATCAAGAGTTGTAAGGGCGAAGCTTTAAAAGTACGTCATTATGCACGCGGGCTTACATGACGTCACAAGCATCAACCGGCTCCCTAACGATTACTTGCATATAACAAAATCAACGAAAGAATTAAACTGGGCATATTATAATTTGATAACAAAGCGCAGTTTTTCTTCAAGCGTATTAATCGAAGCACCAGCAGAAGCCATATTACCTAAAATTGACCCAAAATTACTACATTTACGTCTGAGTAACTATCCAGTTTACGGAAAGTTCCGAGCGATGTTCCGAATTGCCAACTTCTTTGGTAAGTTCATATGTGACGCGGTATCAGTCCAAGTTCACCCGGTTGCCTTTTCGAAAACGACCGCAGATTCGACACTGGTGACGTCAATCTAACCTTTCGACCCCAATGCTTCTGATCTCGGGTCAGGCCTTACTTGAATTCGAAATGACGTCAAAAAGAAGTGCACAACAGTTCGATTATGAAAATACTGGAATTTCTTTAAATTAATCAAAATTAACCTTTGCTCTTTTTACATCGTGTTTTGCACTAATTTATCAATATTTTAAAGGAATATAGGCATTCTTTTATACTTATTTCTGATTGTAACGATATTTTAATCAAATTTTGGCTACTCCGGATGGATGTGCTCTCTGCGCATGCATATTAGAGTTATTTTTATCATAACATCATCTGTTGGGACATGTTTGTGACAAATCATATATACTGCCGAAGTAAAGTTAAGGGTCAGCCTCTGATTTTCATATCTTTAGTCTGAAGTTTAATGCCAAACCATGAAAGAAAATGAAAAATGCAAATTGTGTTTTTCTGAGGCTTTACCATCTACTGCAATAGGCTGACACTATTTTGAAAACACCGGAGTCCAGCTTCAGTGCTCCTAGGGCCTTTTAAAACATGGCACAACCAGAAAATATCCGACGAAGGTTGTTCGAATTTAGCTGTAAAATCAGTACTGTTGGAGGTTTTTAGCATTTTGCACGGGCACTAGATGACTAAACTTAACAAGTTTCGACCGGATGGTAAACTCATGGGGTCTCTGTGGTGCTGATTTGGGCTTCTGTTCGACATGCTTCAAATGATCGAACTGAAAACATGGGATATTGAGTAGGCTCTGATATGGCTTCAACACATTTGTCCAGACGCAAAACTGTCCAGGCGACTTACATTAAGCCAATCTGTCATTCAGCGGCAGTATGAACATTTTCAAACTAATGGTGCACCTGATAAGCGATCACTGTCCGACGGTCTGGGTTCTTCTTTGCCGTCAACTCTAGGCTCTACGCTACCAATCCATCACCCATATGCCATTGTCAGACAGTCTAAGGGGCGCTTCCATCATCACTTAGGTTGCGAGACTGAGACTCATTTCCTGCAATATTTGGGATGCATCTATGGTCGACTGTTATTCAAAATCACATCAATTAGCGTCATTTTTTGACTCCATATCACACTTAATTTCTCAAGAAGTTTCTCTACATAAGTACAATGAAGGTACAGATGAACCGTTGTGCCCAATCAATTGACTTGTTGCTATAGATTGACCCCTTGAATATCCTTTGGTGTCAGATGGGACAAAAAGAACGTGCACCAGCTTGTGTCAATCAGCTCTTCCATTTCTTACAGAGGTTGCGGAAAGCGATTAAGACAGGTGCCACAGAACCCTGTTAACTCATTGTTTCCTTGAAACATTAAATGTTTTTCAGAAGATGATTTAAACATCCGGCCCTGAGCTTACCAAAATCAAAAGTTTTTTGCAACTTTACAAAAGGAGGGTTGGGTACTTTTGGCGATTCGTGTAAATTTGAAAATGCTTTGTTGGTAATTTTGATACCAGTTCTCGAAAGTCAAAATATTGAATTCACTCCTTGCAAAAAAAACACAAAATTGTTGCAGAGTTTTTTCAAGGAATACCAAGTGAATATTTCTCTGGCCCTTAACTTTTGTTCTGCGGTATACTTTTGTCATTTACTTTTGTATCACATTTGTTACGAACATGGTCAGATAACAAGTGTGTTACATATGTGTTTCTCCGAAATGCTGGGTTGACATGACAAGCATGTATGTAACAAGTTTAGTTGCCTATTGGTATTAAAAAACATATCCATTTCAAAACTTTGAGTTATCTGCCCTTGTCTCAATCCATTTTATATATTTATCTTTATCTATCGTTAAAGGATAACGACAGCAACCACATCGGAATTAAATAAACAAAATAATTTCAAAATATTGCCGTAACAATACGGGGTTTGGTCCGTTCTTAAATAGTTTCAAGCGGATGCATCGAGTTTCATAGGCTCTGCTAATACGCAGAAATGTATAACGCAACGTTGACTTCCTTTTTTTCTGGTAGATGACGTTTGTATGGTTCGTGAAGTAAATAGGCCATAACTCACAAAAAAGCCTGAATAATCTGTTCAAATTAAGACTAACATACTCCAGAAATATTATACATTCAAAATAACGGTGTTTATCAAATACTCACCAATTGTCTGAATGTACATGTATAAATTGCACGCGATAATGGTAACATTTACACGGTTGTATCGATATTTTCTATAGGTAGTGCAGTTCACTTATCGAATATGTATCGAATATGTAATCTCCCTTTACAGAACCTGATATAATGTGATTAAAATACCGTGACGTATGTAAATGACTGCGATGGCTCAGTGGATACGCATACTAGACTATTGACTGATTGTTACCAAAACGCTCCCGGTTCGTATCCTGTCAGCACCAGATTTTTCTTTTGTTGTTATTTCGAGAATTTTTCTTATTTTTTTTACATTATCAATACACGCAGACAATTTTTTTTCTATGCGTTCTATATTTTTTAGATGTGTATCATATGATCAAATAAACAAGATAACTCTGTTTGGAGAAATCTTTATAATTCTATGCGATAAAATATCGAATTATAAAACAATTGCCTTTTGTCTAAAAATTGTTTTGGTTAATGCATTCCATTTATAAGCGTGAAATCTTTTTAATGTTGAATCTTTGAAAAGTCAAATCGCAGTTTCAGCCTATATCTAAGCTGGCTTCATATTCATCCACACGGTGAATTGAATAAAGCATATATCTTTTCAATCTAAAGAATGCAAAAATTGCAGACCATTGAATCATTTTCAAAATTAGCACAACATTTAACATAATTAAAAAAAACAACAACAACAAAACAATGCCATATAATGTATAAACTGAAAAAGATAATATATATGTCGCAATGCGGGATCGAACTCAGTTCGCTTGGTCAATAATATGTCGTCCTTATCCACTCGACTACGACACTCAGGTAAATTACTGCATGTTTGTTTAGTATAATAAAGACAGCCAATTGGCATGAACAATGATTTCTATAACATGGTTTTATCCAGTGTTTATATACACTATCGCGGTTATCGCGCGAGCTTAATACATTTGTTCACGTTGTGGCCCATATATATGTAGATATAAATAAAGAATAAAGAAAATATGGAGCGGACGCGACAGAGTGACGTCGACGTCACCGTCGATGACGACGAAGGATAACATGGCACAACAAATCAGTTTTGACAACATTTTGGCCCATCTGGTATAGAAAAAACTGCTACAAATATGTTTTATATGTAAACATGCATTCTTTTGTACAGTTTTTAAGTCAAAACTAACCAGTGACATATACGATTTCATGCCACATCAAAAAACCGGCATCGATCTTATTCGTCACAAAATATGTTACAATTACGATTGATTTCCGAGTCATATATGTAACACATTTTACATATGTGAAAATATATGTAACAGGTGTTACATATATAAT
The DNA here is from genome assembly GCA_948146395.1 of Fragum whitleyi. Classification (NCBI taxonomy): domain Eukaryota; kingdom Metazoa; phylum Mollusca; class Bivalvia; order Cardiida; family Cardiidae; genus Fragum; species Fragum whitleyi. The sequence continues at coordinate 29,242,578 of OX411544.1, forward strand.
TTGTTACAAATATGACCCGACACCACCTCTTTTGTCTCCCGGACTTTAATACGAATATTACGAAATATATTTTTCATCCGATCACAATAATTCTTAGTAGAGTAATAAAGGGTCGCTCAAGGATCATATCAGTAAAATTTCGGTTGATATCCATTAATTACATTGTGAGAAAATGATTTTCAAAGTTTCCAAAATATAACATATCGAGAAATGACCTCCGCCAATAAAATACACATTTTTCATCCAATCACAATTATTTTTGCTAGACTGATAAAGGGTCACTCAAGGATCATTCCAGTGAAATTTGGTTGATATCCAACGAGTAGATTCTGAGAAAATGATTTTTGAAGTTTCCACTTTATAACAAATAGAGAAATGACCTCTGACCATAAAATACATATTTTTCATCCGATCGCAATAAGTTTTGGTAGACTGATAAAGGGTCACTCAAGGACCATTCCAGTGAAATTTTGTTGATATCAATCACTTACATTCTGAGAAAATAATTTTGAAAGTTTTCACTATATAACATATAGAGAAATGATCTCCGCCTATCCTACCCATCAAATGCAAATTTTCCATCCGATCACAATAATTTTTGGTAGACCGATAAAGGGTCACCCAAGGATCATTCATTTGAAATTTAATTGGTAAATAAGAATCTGAGAAAACTCACTTTTACCATATTTGGAAATTAACCACGCCCATAAAATCCATGTTTTTCATTGGATCAAAATTTCTTGAACAACTTTGAAAGAGGGTCACCAAAGGATCATTCCTGTGAAGTTTGGTTGAAATTCATCTATTAGTTTTTCAGGAGAAGATTTTTAAAGAAAAGTTTACGACCGGACGCACGGACGGACGGACGGGCGCACGACGGACACAACGCCATGACAATAGCCCCAGTGGCTTATCCAGTGGAGCAAAAAAAATCGTCTGCAGTTTGTAGATATTGAAATCGAAACCGAAAGTAGCGGGTTTTCCCTCCAATTGCCTATTTGTCATATGGAACGGAAAATAAAACATTGCATGGACAATTGGATTGATTTATTCAATAAATTGTAGAGTATCACGAGGTAAACCCGCGGGTGTTAGTCATCAAACTAACTACACATGTCGATGTGTTTAAAAATGTTTGAAAAATGACAAAAAAATAACTGCTCAGGATGAACAAAACCATCTGACCTAAATTTTGGTAAGTCGAAATATTAGATTTTATCTTTTTGTACGTTGCAAGACGCACCCGGAAGTAAGTCCTGCTTAAAGGATGCAAAAAGCCGCCGCCATAGTGCAGTTGGTACAGTTGGTAGCGCGTCGATCTGTCAATCTAGAGGCACCGGGTTCCCGACGGCGACACTACTCCTTTCTGACCATTTGTTTTCCATCAATTCGTTTATAATCGTAGACCTATGAGGGCTAACAGCTGGAATTTAGGAAATGATGTAATGCTAGTTCTGGTGTGAGAAATACCAGGGATCCATTGTTATGTGCTCAAGCCGCAGCGATATAACTAAAAGATTGTTGAAAGAGACGTAATTCCCCGATTCAAACTAAAGCAAGCAGAACGTTTGCGAACGTATGATAACAGGTATTTCGCTTTGCGCGCTAATAAATGTTCAAAGAAAGATACCATTTCTATAATGTATATAAGATACCACTTCTGGAATGCATACAACGGCATTAAATATACATAAAGCATGCATTTGTCATGTATTTTTGTTAAGAGTTGTGTTTACATACTGAATGTTATCGTTCATCTAGATATTTAACGCTTTTTCAATAGCAGATCATTAGTAGTTTGTATGAATATACATGTAACGCCTCTTTCAACAGTCTAGCAAATATATAGCAGAGGATGATGCACCTACACGTGGATTCTTGTCGTTTTTCACACCAAGAAAACTGTAATACTTATCAAAAGAAAATGCCGATCCCTCTTAGATTGAAGACTTTGATTCATCCATTGGTCGGAGACAGCTTCAGTTATGCATTTTACAAGGGATAAACCTGTCCAGCTTTCAGGGTCACAAACGCTACAAACTGTTTGTCAATTATACCCCGCTTTGCACGCAAGTACACGTGCACAGTGGGATATAATTGGCAAGCAGTCTGCAGCGTTTCGTCAACCTGAACACAGGGTTGGAACTGTGGGTTGAATTATGGGTCAATTGACAGTCATAATTTAAGGATCAGGACCATAAACCTGACTGGTTCTAACAGGGCGAACAGCTAAGGACTAAGTAAAATGCGTTCAATCTAGATTTGTTAAATATGACCAGACATGCGAAAAAGGACCACCTAGGAACTCCGTAAATTGAAATACATGTATTTGAAAAGGATTGGCTCAAGTAGAGGGTAATCAGAGCTCCCATTTCAAGAAATTCTCTTTCATTGTTAGATTATGATCCGAATTCGAAAAACGTCGAAATAAGTAAGCATTCACAGTCCACACAGTCTGACTGAGGTCGACATTTTACAAACTAGCCAGCCGCCGTCACAGCGTAGTTGGTAGCGTGTCGGTCCTTCAATTAAAATGTCCTTGGTTCGATCCACGACGGTGGCATTCGTCACATTCGACCATTTTCACCATTTAATGGATGAATAAACGTAGACCTATGTCTATGTGGAATAGCATCTGGGGGCTAAGAAAAGGTGTGATGGTAGTACTGATGTAAGAAATGCCAGGAACCCATTGATGATTCCTCGGGCCCCCGAAATGACAGGAATATTGTTAAAATCGGCATAACACCCCATTCAAATAAACAACTTTACGCACCACATAGATGATCGAGTCCCTTTTTGCCTAACAATCGCTCCAATTACAATGTACTTGCAACATTGATAACCAATGGAATCGTCTCGTTTCGTCATATGGATACCTTTAAAACTGTTTTCTTTTTTGATGTATCACAATATGAAGATGATGTTGATACCCACCGGCACCTCATAGTTAAATAGAGGATAATCGTTTGTTTCAGTGTAAGATCGATTTATATTTTTTTGAGTGAACAATAAAAGCTATATTTTCACGAGTGGCAGAGCCACGAGTGAAAATATTGCTTTTGTTGTTCACGAAATGAAATATCAATCGATCTTAGTCGAAAAACAAACGATTATTCTATTTCTTTAATGCAAAAATGAGACAAAATGTGAAATTTCTAGGACATATTTTCGTTTAGCGCGTCATTTTGCACGTGATTGCTATGCAACGTTCATTGTGACGTCACTTATTTCGCCCCGCATAGATGACATCAGATAGGATGAAATGCACAAAAGCAGGGTATAAAATTTTGATAATTTCACTGCTTTTGCGGTGAGATTATCAAGTGATAATCAACCGTTATTTCTCGATAAACCAGCGAAAAGCATTAAAGAAACTTAAATAAATCTGTATTTTAGGTGTCACTGTTTCATAAGTGTGGTTGTCTTATCCTTTGACGAGATGGAAGGTGGCGTTGACAACGATTTAAGATTGGATGACTTGATCCGTGAGCTTCAGAAAGGCGACCATACCCAGTCTGATGATAAACCCAATACCCCCGTGTGTGATCGTATCCCAGCTGAACTAGACATGGTGAAATTTGAGAGGGGCAGACAATTTTTTATCAAGAATGTCAGCGGCTGTGTGAGAGGAATGTTCCTTTCTTTGGTGATCGGTTTGAGTCTTGATAGATTCCTTGACGTCCTGATTGCAACTGGCAACAGTTCAACTCCAAAAACAGCATTTAAACGGTATTTAAAGACATTGGTAGAGATAATGAAATGGCATTATGGCGATATATGGAATCCAAATAATGCTGCAGGTCAGGCCATCATGTATGTACGTCACAGACATAATGCTGCCAGATATTATATGGAACATCGCGAGGAGGATGAAACGAGCGATACAAGAGTTGCAATCCGGGATCGCAGAGATGTCAAAGTGTACCTGTCACAATATGATATGTCACTAGTACAATCCGGATTTATTGGGATCATCATTCTCTATCCAGAAAGATGTGGTATCAAATGTAAACGGTCAGACCTGGATGACTATGTATACGTTTGGAGATGGATTGGATACCTATTAGGAATCGATGACCACAACAACATCTGTATTGGTGGTTATGACATGGCCTATAGATACTGCAAAGCTATCCAAGAAGAAATCGTTCTACCAGCACTTAGAGAGCCGCCTCTGCATTATCAACAAATGGCCAACGCCTTTCTGACTGGAATAGCTAGAAATAGTTTCTATATGATCCAGTTTCGACTCAACCCAATCATTGATCTAGCATTTAAAGCTTCTGGGAGACGAGTTCCATTCAAAATGACGCTAATGGATCGCCTGTATATTGCTGCTGACTACACTCTGACAAACGCTATGATGCACATTCCAGGCTTTACTCGTCTTATCAACTATGTTTTCATCAGGGTTTTGGAATGGCAGTCCAATGTTAAATTTGCAAATCTTTAATGAGATAGACAAATTTCTTTGATATACTCACTCGAATCTCGACTTTCTTTCTGTGTAAATATGGTGGTTTTCTTTGAAAATAAAGCATTTAAATACTTTCATATCAGAAATAATTAGAGAACATTGAATGGATGGTCTTTGAGCACCGAATTTATTTATCGAGTCATCTATAAACAGATAAAAACAAGTCTACGTCGTGTACTTTTCTGACATAGATGACGATTTTAATAAATCCGGTATTTACGAACACAAATTTGATTTTCTATATGATATGACCTGAATTTGCGCGATAAATCGAGGTAATTCCAGGATTAATCAATTCAAGTTATTCTGCGAAACAACGCCATTTGCGAATTGACGTCATCAAATGCATTAAGCGTCATATTTTCAACAATGAAAATGTAACGCTGCGTTTTAGCCCATTGCATAGTTAATCCACTAGTGTAATAACACCCGTGTAATATCAAAAATTATTCAATTGGGTTATTTCACCCACACGCCATAGGTCATGTTATAAGACTTCTTACTACTCAACGTTTTCTTACAATGATAAAACCCAAGTGATCACTTCTGTCAATCCACATAAAGATTGACAAATCAAAACACTAATATGACTATGGAAGCCAACATTTTTTGCTATTTTGTTTGAAATATTTTCGTAAAACGGGTAACCTAGATGTAGAAACGGCTTTCAGGTCGCCCACCTATCCTTTACTGTGTATATTTCCGTGTATTTATCGTCGCTACTGTAGCACATGCCCATATGAGCGACGCCCCCAGAAGACGATTAGTTGTTACGGGGGATAGTGCAAGGATACCTGACGAAACTACTGCTGAGATCCGCCATGGTTCTTGAACGTGCTCGGTGTAAACAACCGTCTCAAGCAACCTTGGGTTAACGTATCATCCGAGAGACAAGTGTGTCAGCCTGGGAATCGAACCCACGCGGTCAAACCTCAATGGATTTGAAGTCCGGTGCTCTATCGACTAAGCTAATCGGGCTGACTCTGCTGTTTGTTTCATGTCCTTGGCTATATAGTTTGCAGTCCCGGGTGCGATACCCGGCGGCGGCATTCATTCTTTCCGACTAATGGTCTCTCACCAATGGGTTGATAATCGTAGACCTTCGTGAGATAGTAGCTTGAGGCTAGGAAAGTATGAAGGAAATACCAGGTGCTCCAGCCGCCGGGGTATAACCGAAAAAATGTTGAAAACGGCGTTAAACTCCATTCAACCAATCTATATATTTTGCAGATAGATGACGTTTGATATCTGAGGCTAGTATTATGAGGGAGATAAAGGGTTGGGCTAAGTGACCCATCAATTATATCGAAATCCTTTCATACAGTACCTGTGGAATATATGTTTTACGACAACGTATGTGTCTTTGAATCTATCATTTTTGCGACGCGAAGATATTCTTTCTGGCTTTCGTCTCCTATCAATAGTTCCTGGTCTATTGCAAACTTTAGCTCTGAAACGATGATAAGCATGTGCGTAACTAGGATTTTGAAATTTATACGCACTCTGAAGGAGACCAACACAGAATATATAGGGTAAAGGCGATGTGTGGATTGTGACAAAAGATGTTCATCTCTTTTTCTATGATTTGAGCGTTGGTGAATAATCAAACATCGTAACTACAGCTTGAATAAGCTGTAGTTTCGATTTTATGATCATTCCTCAACGACATTTTTCAAAAGAGGATTCATTTCTATTGATTCATTTCTATTACGCACTTGTGTAATGTGCGTAGTGGCAGATACGCCCTCGGTGAGGTTCTTCAGTCTCCACAACATGACTAAGATATTATTCAAAGAGTTATTAAATCCTCCAATCAAGCAACAGGGCCCAAGGTTATAAAACTTTTCTCATTCTCAAATCAAAATTTTCTCAAATTTCAACTTGAGACTAAGACCGTAATTCATTTGTATACTTATATAAGTGTATAAACATACATTAATCAGAATTCTAAATTTGAGAACATTCTCAGTTTAGCACGAAAAAAAGTTTTATAACCGCGAGCCCAGATCCTCAATGATTGAGAATAAAAGACAAGAATAAATGCGCTACCTTATCATTTTGCTTTCAATTTGCTTTTGGAGAAAACATAATTACGGCATTGCTAAAAGCCTATAGTCTCCAAAGCATTGGTTTCACCAATATCACCGTAGTGCTAAAACAGTTGACTTTATGTGATATCTCTGCTTTTATTAACCCTTTCCCAAGCAAGACCTGGTTTAGACGTCCCTATTAGAAAAGACTTTGGAAAACATTGAAACAAAAGAAGAAACTGCTGATAACCAGCAGTTTCTCCTTTTGTCTCAATATTTTCTATGCCATATCTTACACAAAACATATCTTTAATAACATCTATGTTGTCATTTTTTACATTTTTTTGAAGTGAATCACCCTAAAATTTTGTTGTTTGGGAAAGGATTAATATATCATCTTGAAACTTGTATTGCATGTTCACTATCTAGAGGGTAATCCAAAGCGTCAAATGTGGTATGACTTTGAAATCAGTTTTAAAAAACAATTACCCCTGATCGACAAAAAATGTAATGTAATTTTAAATCCCAACACCAGGTCGTCAAGTAACCGCATATGATTATAGTAATCAAAGCACTGAATGTACCGAAGGTTGGCGTTTCTGGTGGCATGGCGGCGGGAAAAAAGTTATTTAGATATCACATTGAAAAATGTTTCGACACAAGTCCGACAAGTTTAAATGTTAATGCGATTTTTTTTTTAAGTTTATTCAGAAATATTTCGTTACAGGTTGTACAGAATGGGCGGGTATTTTACAGGAATTACACTAACGCTGTTTTTGTTTAACCTTTATGATTGTTCTCACGTTCCAACACCGGTGAACGAAAATGTCCACAAGAAACTAGTGGGATGATGCTTTGCGATGGCTCTATCATATGGTAGCATTTTTCTGCCAAGAGATACGCGATATCAGTATTATGGTAGTTTTAGAAATATCATGATAATATAAAGTTTCGAGGAATTTTTATCTTTTGTCGTAATGTGTATGCTGTGCTTTACACAGGACAAACAGGGAGCGTATTTCAGAGAATCATATTCAGAAGATAGAATGCTTATCTTAGATTTTGACAATCAACCAAGTGTAAAGTTCTGCCATTGGTCAGCCTGTGCTGTCTGTATTGGTGTTATATTTTCTAAATATAACCCTTTCCCGGCTGAATTTGAATTTTGTTTCACAATAACTATAGGGTTTTTTTCCCGAAAATAATTGAGTAAAAATCAGACAGTGTTGGACAACTATCAAACTGCGCGTATGTGCAAGTTGTTCTTTCCCTATGCTGTTTGCCAATCTCTCTCTCTCTCTCTTAGAGAGAGAGAGAGAGAGAGAGAGAGAGAGAGAGAGAGAGAGAGAGAGAGAGAGAGAGAGAGAGAGAGAGAGAGAGAGAGAGAGAGAGAGAGAAGAGAAGAGAGAGAGAGAGAGAGAGAGAGAGAGAGAGAGAGAGAGAGAGAGAGAGAGAGAGAGAGAGAGAGAGAGAGAGAGAGAGAGAGAGAGAGAGAGAGAGAGAGAGAGAGAGATACAAATGTATATATATATATATATATATATATATCTAACACTGATGAGGCGATAGCTGAAACATGTTTGTATAGCTGAAGATAAAATTAAATATCATCATTATAGGCAAGTGAAGTCTAACTTTTTATTTTCATATATATATATATAAATATATAATTTCAGGTCATATCATATATTCATAATTCGTACTTGCTGTTTCGTATGAAAAAAATCTAACCAGGTTGGGGAAATTGATAATTGACGAGGCTCTACCGAGACAATTATCGATTCCATCAACCGAGTTCGATATAATTATATCATTTATTCATAATTCGTACTTGCTGTTTCGTATGAAAAAAATCTAACCAGGTTGGGGAAATTGATAATTGACGAGGCTCTACCGAGACAATTATCAATTCCCTCAACCGAGTTCGATATTTTTTCATACAATACACTAAGTACACATTATATGTATATTATAACAACTATTTGCCTAAAATATTATATGGGATGTTATCACAGGGATATTTGTATAGTTATAGCATAAATAGTGAACTGCATGAGAAAGGTTATGAAACAAAGGTTTACAAAATTGGGCCTCTTAATGCTCTTTCGACAAATTCACGTGTGCAAAGAGTAATGATAGGATCAGTCTGAGCATCCGCAGACTTATCAGGGTTTAGGGTCAAAAAGGCCCAGTGACAAAAAGGCCCGGTGTACAAAAAGGCCCAGTGACAAAAAGGCCCGGGTCAAAAAGGCCCAGTCCAAAAAGGCCCACTATGAAAAATGACCAAAAAGGCCCACTGTCAAAATTGAAAGTTGAGGAAGTAGATATTTGATGTCATAAGGAGTCAATTTGGTTTTGCTCAAATAACAAGTCTTGGATCTATTATGAAATGTATATTTGCAGGTTGATGCAACATGTCCTCTGCTTCGTTCTATCATACAATCGGTTTAATCAACAATTAAAATCTTGTGATGCACACGTCAAACTTCATTTATAATCTAAAATCTAAAATATTTGCCCTTATGATACATGGCAGACATAAAAGTAAACACAAAAATGTCAATTCCTGGTTGACAATTGTTAAATTATTTTATATTATTAGTGTACAGGGTAAAAACAAAAAGATAAATCAATGACTTTAAAGTCTGAATATATAGCATGATTCAAAATGATGATAATAGCAATAGGTATATCTAATAGCTACTGATAGTGGGCCTCTTTGACCTGGGCTTTTTTGGTCAACTCTCATAGTGGGCCTTTTTGACCCGGGCCTTTTTGGTCAACTCTCATAGTGGGCCTTTTTGACCCGGGCCTTTCTGACCCGGGCCTTTTTGTCACTGGGCCTTTTTGACCCGACACCCTTATCAGAATCTTCACTAGTCTATTGAACATATATTTTCTTAGCAGTGGTTAAGCTAATCATGGTCATGAATTCTTGATCATCTATCATGAGCCTCCTTTTAGTAAAAAATTAATTAATTTGGCCTTCTTCTTGATACACGAAATACGCAATCACCGCGGATGCTTCCTATTGGGAATATGCAGAATACTTTTGACATCCTTTACCGTATTACACAATTGTGCATACTTTTTTCAATTACATAAATATCGTAATAATTCAAAAGAATGATTTAGTCATAATACATTGTGTTAGCTTTATGATGGTGATTATTAAAATACGATCTTTAAGCAGAAATATTCGATTATTCTGCCTATTTATACGTATATTTATTTAATCTATATAGGCCGAGTTGACGGGCCGAGCTAAAGGGACCAGCTGACGGATCGAGTTATTCACAGGCCGACATGACAGAGAAACATCGATATGGTTATTCCCTGGATAAATGAAAAAGTTATTCCCCTTGATTTGAAAGTCGCCATTACGTAAACAAACCGACTTGCCCTTTGACACGATATTGATTATGAAATAAAAGTGGAATTCATTCAATGAAATGTAAAAAATATTAAGAACAGGTAGAAAAGGATGAAGATTGACTCTCTAACCCAGTGATTAGAGCACCGTTCTACTTATCCGAAGGTCAGTGATTCGAGCTTGAACTTTTGAAGTTAATCAGTTAATTGTAGCAGAAATCAAATGGGCTCGACATGGGACTCGAACCCACGAAACACTAGTACCGCCATCCTACCAACTGAGCAAGATAATGGGCGGATAGATACTTGTTTGGTTGCTGTAAATCATGCTCTTTTGATAAGTTTTAGATTCATTTATTAAAGAGCCAACTATTTTGGAGTGCTTAGAAAAACCGAATCACCTGAAATCAGAACTGCACCAAATTTCACCAAATTACATTACAAAAATAGATTAAATGAAGACCCTATTCTATTGTAAGAACTTATTTGTTAATGGAATTTGAAGTATAATAAGTCATGAGTAATATACAGGCGATACTTTATTGGAATGTTTTAATCCCATATGTTTATTTAAAGTCGCAGAATTTCACTTATGACCTTCATACTGTAACTGTTATTATATATTCCATAAACAATGTGCAAATAAACTGCCTAAAATTTCATTTGTAATTTTGAATGACTAATTTAATTTAAGTAATTATAAATAATAAATGTAATGTTACACTTAATGAAGTGTTATTCAGTTTATAACTTACTCCATAGTTGCCAGGAAAAGTGTAATTTGGTTTTCCCTTCACCATCTTAGCCTATAAATTGTCAGGTGAAATTCGGTGATCTCAAAAAAAAAAGTCATGATTTAAACATTTTATTCAACATCTCCCTCAATATTTAATATAATATTATCTTTGAAGAATATGATATTGTTGCATTTTTGTAATGTAATTTGGTGAAATTTGGCGTAATTCGGTGTAATTATGATTTCAGGCGTAATTCCATTTTTCTATGCACTCACTAGTTTGCTGCATCTTTCCATGATCGTTGGTCAAATGTTTCATTGACATTTGGGTTTAACAAAATTTCAGATATAGGCTGGAGCACCTTACCATGGACTCCTGGCATTTCGCTCACAAGTACAACCATAGTGTCCTTTCCAAGCTCTCAATGAGGGCCAAAATCAGGAATTTTATAATAACACATCGGAACTTTTTTCACAATGCAAGTTATTTTTAGTGCCCCCGCCCACCTTACCCACCTTTTTTCTCCTGCATTTTCTAGTTGTTGTTGTTGTATGAATTGCCACTTTGATAGGTATTTCCTAAAATACTTATAATTTTAAATAAATGGCTGTCAGGGGGTCAACACTGCTCATTATTTGCACCTCACAAGCATTTTAAATCGTTAGAAAAGTCACACATAGGCTCATATTTCGTTACAACTCACTGTGCAAAATTTACCTATATGTAGGCTTATATTATCTCAAACATCTGTAACATTATCACCCACATTAATATATAGAGGATATTAATTGAGTGGTCATGAAATACCGAATTTATTAAACGAGTCATCTATAAACAGATAAAAACAAGGCTGCGCTGAGTTTTTATCTGTTTATAGATGACTCGTTTAATAAAATCGGTATTTCATTGGCACAAATTTTATATTCTATTTTATAATTTGACCCGATTTTTTGCGTAAAATTGTCGAAATTCTTGAAATTCAACATTTCAATTTTCCGCAAAACTTATAACGTCGTTTAAAACTGACGTCACAATAGATACATTATGATGTAATTTTCGCGGTTACAAAATAGCGTCGCTTTTCGTTCTGAGCTCATTTGCATAGTTATTCCACTAGTGTAATAACACCTGTGTAATATCAAAAATATTCAACGGGTCTATTTCACTCCTGCGAAGTAGGTCGTATTATAAAACTAATTAATTATAGAGCAAATTTAGTCTCTCCTTCACCATGGCTTGGACAGTTGGATCGGGATAGGTGTTTTACAAGCTTCAAACTATCTAGGTAGAGTGTAGTTAACATACAGGCAGTCAGATTATCTCTCAGAATTGCCAACTTCAGTTACAATTTAAATCTGTTCTTTTTCAGTTTAAGCAAAAATCAGGATTGAAATTCCAAAGTCTAACTTGAATTTTCTACTTACAGATAAGTAATAATGTTATTTTTCAAGATCAATTGTCCATGGACTAGTTAATTCCAGGGCAAACCTAAGAATGTTTCAAAATAGATTCTAAAATCAATTATCCCAATGTTTATTTTCAAGGGTAGAAAACATAAGTGAATGCTTGTGTGGGTATTTTTGTGGATAAGTTCATATTGGTCCCTAAAAAGCTCATAACAAAAAAGGATTTTTTATTCAAATTTTTTGGTGGATTTTTTTTGAAATAATGGTAGATTTTCATTTAATAAACTCACCACCAAAACCGTTAAAGTACCAAAAAATTATACCCTGCTTGTGTTCATTTTACCCTTATATCACTGTTATCGAAGCAGAGCCAAATAAATGACATAATGATGTTTCATAACATTCACATGCAAAATGACCCACTTTGAGAAAATTCGTTCCATGATTTTCACATATTGTCTCATTTTCAACTCCACTTTGGCCAGCAAGCTATAATTGTCACGGTAGTGAGTTTGATTTGAGTGTGTCTGTCTGTCAGTGCGTGCTCCTCCTAAACCATGGGGCAGATTTTAATAAAACTTGGCAGAAATGTTCCTTGGGTAACCCTCTTCTAAATTTGTTCAAGAAATTTGAATTGACCACCAAATATGGGTGTGGCAGGGAGGGGGGCAGCTTATTTTCACAATTTGATCTTTAAAAACCTCTCCCTGCCAAACCATTGGCCTGATTTCAACAAAGTTTGGCATGAATTATTCTTGGAAGACCCTCTTCTAAAGTTGTTCAAGAAATTTGGATTGATCTCTAAATATGGGCATGGCAGGGTGGGGCTTATTTTCACTATAAAATGTTCTCCTCCTGAACCACTTGACCAATTTCAAATAAACTTTGCAGGATAATTTTCCATTGGTAATTCTCCTTTAGCAGAATTTGATTTGCCCATGTATTGGTTGAGCTGATATTCACAAAAATGATTGTGGTTTTCCCATGTTACATGTATATGTAGTACTGTTTATTGGTGAAAGATCCATCAAGACATATCTATCTTGTAAAAAAAGAACTTTTTCTATTTAGAATCAACACTTAAATATATTTTTAAGTACAGCTTTCCATATAAGGTTTAGCCTACTCTAAAATCGCCTTTTCTTTCCATCTTTTGGCCTCTTCACAAATTTCCTTATAAACTTCCAAATCTGACTGAGTTTCTCAATAATAGATATTTCAAAGACATTGGAGTGATAAAGGCCCTCTTGGGCCTCTTGTTTCATTAAAGAAATAGAATAATTGTTTTGTGTCTTTTTTATCCACGAGTGAAAATGTAGTGTTTGTTGCTCACTCAATAAAATATAAACCAATCTTAACATGAAACAAACGATTATCATCTATATTGCTGATATTTTTTACAGATGACTTACAAAGAATTAGAGGAGTTAAAGAAGGGTGCAGATATTTTATCACATGATGGACGTGATTCTGACCTGTTGGATACCATACCAGTTGACCTTGATATGGCCAAGTTTGAACGAGGTCAACAGTTCTTCAGAAAGAATCTCTTTGGTTGTCAGCGAGGAATGTTTTTATCGCTACTTTTAGGTTTGAGTGTGGATAGACTTCTTGATGTATTAGTTGTTACTGGAGAATCATCAGACCCGTATAAATCTTTTAAAAGATACCTCTATACATTTTTACATGTAATAAGATGGCATTACTCAAATATGTGGAAAAAGAACTCTAGCGCAAGGAAGTCATTAATGTTTGTACGTTTGAAGCACTATAAGGCTAGACAGATAATGGGAAATGATAGAGAAAAGAACCAAAACAGTGAAAGTTGGAAAAATGTTCGGGAGCATGAAGATATAGAGGATGGATTCATGCCTGGAGATGGTGAATTGGTTTCAGAGTTAGGCAATAAAGGCATATGTTGTAAAACAGGAGTTGAAAAAGAATATTATATAACTCAGTATGACATGGCCCTCGTGCAAGCTGGTTTTATCGGAGTTATTATTCTGTATCCACACTATTGTGGTATAAAATGTTCAACATCAGACCTCGATGATTTTGTGTATTTATGGAGATGGATTGGTTATGCCCTGGGTATTGAAGATCAATTCAACATTTGTGCCAGTGGATATGAGAAGGCATATTCAATATGCAAAGCAATAGAAATTGAAATAGTTCTACCTTCATTGGCAAATCCCCCGAGGAACTATGAACTAATGGCAAATGCTTTGCTCGATGGTACAAAAATTGCATCAAAGCGGTTTGTTTATTTCAAGTTAAAACCAACTATAGCTCTTGCTTTTGAACAATCTGATATACCTGTTCCATTTACACTTAGTTACCGTGACCGGTTTTATATGTTGTTTGAGTATACATTTTCCTATGCATTGTTGCACATTCCTGGACTTGCTGCCTTCCTGTCTCGATGTATTGAGAGAATTTTCAGAGTTGATGAAATGACATAGCAATCATTCATTCCAAACACTCACTCAAACCATAAAAAACTAACTGAAAAAGATAAAATCAACGTCATTCAAAATAAATATAGGTAGTGAAAAATCGCGATTTCACTGAATTATTCAAATTGTAAGCGCCTGATAGGTAATGAAGAAATAGGACGCTATTTAAGGAACTTGTATTCATATTTTATTAATGGGAGGTAATAAATAAAGCTAATTTTGTTCATCCTGAACAAAATTTGCGATATTGGATTTCCTCTCATCAATTTTATACCAAAATCATTCACCTGATCAATTTTACAATGATTTAACTTGTTAAAGCATTTTCAAAAGTTTCCCACTGACCCCTAGAGATATAATCATTATGGATTTTTTTAAAAACTTTGGATCAAGGACAAAACTGGGTAAAAAAAATCCAAGGTCAATAGCTTAGTAGCTCAAAATTATTTTTGCAATGGAAATCAAAATTTTTGGCTTAGTCTAGATGATATATACCACACACAGTGAAAAAATGGGAAAAATCAGATTAAAGTATCTTCTTTCTACCCAAGATGTTAGAGCGCCCATCATAGCTCAGTTGGTAGCGCGTCTGACTGTCAAAAAATAATCTAGAGGTCCTGGGTTCAATCCCGGACTGGGGCACTCATTTCCTACTATTTATCAACCACCAGTGGATTGATAATCCTTCTATTTGAGATAGCAGCTGGAGGCTAGGAAAGGATGTGATGGTAGTTCTGGTATGAGAAATACCAGGAATCCATTGTTAGGTGCTCAAACCGCCAGGATATGACTAAAATAATGTTATAAGGGGCGTAAAACCCCATTCAAACAAACCAAGATGTTATGTCCCAAAAGCCTGTTTTGATATTTTACATACCAGAACAATTGTTGCGTAAGTAATTTTAAGTTGTTCTACATTTTCTCCCCTTCACTATCAGTATCTATATATGAGTGCGAATGTTTGTTTGTGTTTTCATATATGTATGCTCACTTTCATCGAAC
Source organism: Fragum whitleyi (assembly GCA_948146395.1). Classification (NCBI taxonomy): domain Eukaryota; kingdom Metazoa; phylum Mollusca; class Bivalvia; order Cardiida; family Cardiidae; genus Fragum; species Fragum whitleyi. The sequence goes on from OX411544.1 coordinate 29,258,061, forward strand.
TGCACTGATGTGCAGATCATTCTCCATCAATAAATGCCTTGTGTAAGGAAAAAAAACAGAACAGAAAAAAACATATTGGAAAGTCAGGTGAAGTTCCAAGCTTCTACATACTGGAATTATTTTTATCCAAGTTTAGAGGTTTTCATAATAATAATGTTAATAAAAATAGTAAGAATCAAAATTTTCTACCTCGATCTCAAACACTTGGATTTTTTTACTTCTATTTTAGAGGTTTTAGTTAATATTATTTCTAATGATGATATAGATAATAATATTATCAATCAAAGTTTCAGCCTTGATCTTAAACACTTTTAGGGGAAAAAGAGAAAAAGAGAAAGAAAAAAGAAAATCACCTCTTTCTTTAACGATTGTCATTTCTTAAATACTTTTGAAATTTAATTTGTATATGGCTGTGGTTTTTAGCTCCACTGGCCGAAGGCCATCGAGCTATTGTCATGGCGGAGTGTCCGTCGTGCGTCCGTGCGTGCGTCAGTCCGTTCGTGCGTCCGTCCGTGCGTAAACTTTTTCTTTAAACATCTTCTCCTCCCAAACCAATGGGCGGATTTTAACGAAACTTGGTAGAAATGATCCTTGGGTGTCCCCCTTCTTAAATTGTTCAAAGAATATTGATTGGCCCCCAAATATGGGCGTGGCAGGGCGTGGCATTTTTTCACTTTGAAATCTTTAAAAATCTTCTTCTCCCAAACCATTGGGCCGATTTCAATGAAACTTGGCATGGATGTTCCTTGGGTGACCCTTTACTTAAGTTGTTCAAGAAATTTTGATTAGCCCCCAAATATGGGCGTGGCAGGGCGGGGCTTATTTTGAGCCCGAAATCTTTGAACGACATCTCCTCCTTAACCACTGGGCCGATTTCAATGAAACTTTAACAGAATGTTCCTTGGGTGACCCTTTACTTAAATTGATTAAGAAATTTTGATTGGTCCATAAATATGGGCGTGGCAGGGCGGGGCTTATTTTGAGCCCGAAATCTTTGAACGACATCTCCTCCTGAACTACTGGGCCGATTTCAATGAAACTTTATCAGAATGTTCCTTGGGTGACCCTTTACTTGAATTGTTCAAGAAATTTTGATTGGTCCATAAATATGGGCATGGCAGGGTGGGGCTTATTTTGAGCCCGAAATTTTCAAATGACATTTTCTCCTGAACCACTTGGCTGATTTCAATAAAACTTTACCAGAGTGTTCCTTGAGTGTCTCTTTTCAAAAAATATTTGCTAAATCTTGATAGGCCTATAAATTTGGGTGTGGCAGGGCAAGGCTTATATTGAGGCCAAAATCTTTGAACGACATCTCCTCCGGAACCGCTCAGCTAATTTCAATGAAACTTTACCAGAATGTTTCTTGGGTGACTATTTACTTAAATTGTTCAAGAAATTTTGTTTGGTCCATAAATATGGGCATGTCAGGTGGGGCCTATTTTGAGCCCGAAATCTTTGAACAACATCTTCTGAACCTTATGTTTTAATAAGATTGGTCAAGGGTTGCAGGTTCATTGTGATTGAGTATTTTGGTGTAATATGGACCAGAACCATTTAATCATTACTAAATAGGTCTTAGGAGATTTTGGAGTGTTAATGTATTCATTTAAAGTAAGCTTTATTTAATGAAAGTCTAAAGATTTTAAAGCCAGTGGAGCGATACAGGCCCTCTTGGGCCTCTTGTATTCATTCTCACCTTTAATTTCATTAATGGTCATGTATGGTTGTATGTTTAAATGTTTCTACACGATTGGGACTATGTTTTAGACAATAATAAAAAGTGTTACCAACTGCACCTAAGAGGGAAACATTTTTTTTTTACAAAGGGCTGAGACCATAAAACCTTTTTTGTGACTCAGCTGAGAATTTTTTCAAATTCTAATTACAAATTTATTTTATCCCAAATATTTGTTGGAATACCAAAATCAATATTGTTGCAAAATGATCTTCTAACGATCTTCTATGGAAAGCTTTCTGTAGTGATCAAGTAAAAATCGAACTATCATTCGAACCTAAAGTATGAGAAATTTCTCTTTGACTCTAAAAAAGTTCTATGATCGTAAAAGGGCCCTGGATGATTGTAGAGAGATAAAGGAAGAGAGAAAGAGAGAGCAACTCTTTCTCTCTATATCTCTCTGTCTCTCTATCTATCTATCTATCTATCGAGAGAGAGAGAGAGAGAGAGAGAGAGAGAGAGAGAGAGAGAGAGAGAGAGAGAGAGAGAGAGAGAGAAAGAGAGGGATAGAGATATTATGTCAGATGACAATTTTGTTATTGAAATTACATTTTACACTTCTGCGTTGATGTATTTTTTTTTTAAATTCATTATCAGTATTGTTGTCATATATGAAAGAAAGCAAATTTTACTACTTTACTAGAATTGCCTCTTTTTTATGGCCTGTCCCCGCATCAACGAGATCGAGGGCATATTGTTTTACATTTGTGTTTACAATCTTGTGTTGATGAAATTTATTTATTACCAGTTTTGTTATCGTATCGAAAAGAAAACATAGTTTACTACATTTGCCTCATTTTTTTCATTTTTAGGCCCCGTATGGATAAGACTGAAGGCATATTGTTTAACCAGTGTCCATTTTATCTCTTTGTTCGTCTCACTAAAACACTTTAACCAAAAAACTTAACATTGCTTATTAAGCCAGGACAGTTTGAGATAGGCCTGCAATGCTGGTATTTGACATGATGATAGATCTCATTGATATGCATCTGCAGATACCAAGGTCAAGGTCATCTTACAAGGTCAAGATAATCTATCAAGGTTAAACTTGTGAAATAATGCTGTTTGGGGACATTAGTATTTAATAAACATATCTTGTTTCAAAATTTTCTTCTTGGTATCAAACATAACATCAAGAATGTCAACTCAGGTTAAAGGATTTCTGACACTAAACATAAGATTTTGTTAACTCATTAAATCTAAATCAAATCTATCCAATTGTCAGTATCAAAATTGAAGTTTTCCGCAAAGAACTGCCTGGGGGTGTTGTTACTCCGTTTAATGAATGAACAGCCTGGTCAGAGTCTCCACTCTGCGCTCTGTATTGATAGAAAAGGTATTGGCCCATCTTCAGTCAATCAGGGTTTATTTCTGATTGTATTTTGCGGTTTTCTAGACTGTACGATATGTGGCAATCATGCACACGTGAAGACGTTGGAAATGTCATACGCAGGCTCAAATATTTTGACAAGTCGAAATTTTTATAACTATTGGAAGCGAAAATTTCACAAATAGAAACAAGAGCCGCCAGAGACGGATTATGCTCCACGAATAAGGCATTGTCACAAAAAAATGTATGCAATTACATGTAATGGAAAATTTGTCATTTTCTGCTCAGTACTGAAATATGACACACAGAGAGCAAACATAAAGGTAACAGACATTAATCCCCCATTTTCTTTGATATTTGTATGGTCAATGGCATCTGATTTGCTACTAAAATATGAAATTTCACCAAATTCTGAACAAAAGACAGGGAGAAATGAAAGAATAACTGCCTTTTACAAGCTAAGTTAAAGGTAACAAACATTTAGCCCCCTTTTTCCATGATATTTTTTGTTATGAAAATTTCATATCGTTTATAGTAAAGGGCATCTGATTTGCTACTTAAATATGAAATTTTATTCAATTCTGGAGAAATTTAAGAAAAACTGTATTTTACCCCAAGTCCCCTTTTCCCGTGACGAGGCCTCAAATCCGAAAACCGAGAGAGATACATCAACACTATATTACAGGAAGTTCACATGGTAAGTTTCGTTTGATTTGGCCCAAGGGTTATGAAGAAATCGCTGGGGAGGGACGGACGAAATAACGGACGAAGCGGCGGCTATATGCTCTCCCTTCGGGGAGCGTAAAAAGGAAATGAAGAATTGACGAATCATCGGCTTGCCCCTCCCCTTGACCCTCATCACGACATCCCGCGTTAAAAAATCAAAATTACTGATATCTAAATAAATGTATATTTGACAAAAGAAGAAAAGTTGATTTTTATTGAACTGGCCGAAAGGCCATCGGGCTATTGTCATGGCGGTGTGTCCGGCGTCCGTGCTTGCGTGCGTCCGTCCGTAAATTTTTATTTTAAAAGTCTCCTCTTATAGTACTGGATGGATTTCAGTCAAATTTCACAGGAATGTTCCTTGGGTGACCCTCTATCAGATTCGTTCCAAGAATTTTAATCGGTTGAAAATCATGGCTGTAGTAGGCGTGGTTAATTTCCATATATGGTAATAGGTGGCTTTTCTCAGAAACTAATTAACGGCTATAAACCATGAATTATCCTTGAGTGACCCTGTATCAGTCTACAAAAAATTATTGTGATCAGATGAAAAATGTGTTTTTAATGGGCGGAGGTCATTTCTCTATATGTTATATAGTGAAAACTTTGAAAATCATTTTCTCAGAATCTAACTGATGGATTTCAACCAAATTTCACTGGAATGATTCTTTATTGATCCTTTATCAGTCTGCAAAAAATTACTGTGATCAGATGCAAAATATGTTTTTTATTGTTAGAGGTCATTTCTTTTGATATGTTATATGGTGTAATATCCAAAATAGGGTAAAACAAACCTTTTTTCAAGTTCAAACAGATGGATTTCGACCAAATATCATGGGAATTTTATTTCTGTGAAGTTATATCTGGCTGCAAAAATATTTGATTAGATGAACAACATGCTTTAAATTGTCAGAGGACATTTCAACATATAAAGTGATAAATCATCACCTAAATGATTAATTTTTTAGACTCATCAAATTTAATAGGTGTAAAGATATAGGTTAGAAGAAACATAAGCTTTGTTGGAATCCAAATGTGTAGAAACATTAAGTAAAATAGGGAACCTGAGATACCCCCTGAGAGTAACTGGTCAGTTTAGTTGAACGAAGGGTGACTGCACAAAGAGGACAAGTGTTGTAAAGCGGCCTTCTGAGGTTCTGATTGGGGAAGAAAGAGCTGAGTTGACTGCACTCTAAGGCATTGGGCAGAATAAATATATTGGATTTAATATTTTACTTCTTATTATCATTAGTTAGAATTTTGTTTTGATGACAAACAGTTATTGTGAAGTAACACCCTTACAGTGGTGTTTAATGAAAAGCGGAAAGATCTACTATCAAAATTGTGTGGACAAAGTACCAGTTTTTTGTGCAGTAACATTCTGTTAGGGTTGAAATTTTTATTCTTAGATTTTAAACAAATTTCACTGGAATGATCCTTATTTTATACAGCCCTATCATCCTCTAATAATCATTATCAGGATATTCAGACCTGTGGAGCGAATCAGGCGCTCAATCGCCTCTAGTTTAGGACTGTAGTCTCCTTATGAAACAATATAGAATGAACAGGTAATGATTACATGGAACTTAAAAGCAATACCCCTCGGTAGCACCGGATTTCTGAAAAAGTTAAGGCTTTGTGGATGTTTAAAGGACTAAGGGCTCGAATATCGTGTGTGACCAACATCGGTGCTGAACAGCCATAATTGCCTTGCAGTTACAAATTGGTTGAGAAAATCTGCCATGGTAACAACGCCTTTATATGACGTCACTCAGTTCTTATCTTATCTGGACCGACTTCTCCAGTGCTTACGAGCCTTTTTTTATATGGGATTAACATCGATTTCAATGGTGTTGCGGTTAAAATTTGGCGGATGGTGCACCTATACATAGTTTCCTATGTTTTCTCACGGTACTGCAAGAACATTTTATCCGCGCCACCTACCCCTACGTAGGCTATAATTCGCCCATTGGTTAGAGATAAATGGCACTAGTCACAGTGACATTTGCCGAAATGGTACGAATGATGACCGAGCCGGAGATAGAACCCAAAACCCCATGATTGAGAGTCAGGCGCTTTACCAACTGTGCTAAGCGGGCTCGGCGGTTCAATACCGAGACATTGAATTGTAGCAAAACCGAAGGGCGGCATGAAAAACAGACATGGAAGCTCTTTGCATATCCAAAGTCTGATATTCATCCTTTTCGATAGCGTTGGCATACCCATTTCAATAAAATTGTGCAAACAGTTTTTTACGTGTCAGTGATAAGGGACACGTGTGACTGAGTAACAAAAATCACTTTATGAACTTCGGGTAGCTCAACACGAGTATATGTGACAAAAAACGATAGTGACAGCGGCACAATCCCGGGTGCGATTCAACTGGGTAAAATCTTGAGTCTGTGAGGTCTCTATAATTAGCCTGATTAGCACATGCTTTACCTCAAAATATGTGAAACAAACATTGCAGATAATGACGTAGGTGAACATGAATCCAATTAAAAATGAGTGGTTTGATTGATAGATTGATTTTTAACCATGTGTTTCTGGCATTACTCTCACGAGTAATACCACGACATGGTATCCCAGCCTCGAGTTGTTCATCCCAAATAGGCATAGAGAATATTGAATGAGTGGTCATGGAAAACGGAATTCTTTAAACAAGTGATCTATAAACAGATAAAAACGAGGCTGCGCTGAGGGTTTTTTTTCTGTTTTAGATGACTCGTTTGATAAACTGTGTATCTTATTAGCACAAATTAGCACAAATTTGATATTCTGTTTCTAATATGACCCGAATTTTTGCGTAAAATCGTCAAATTCCTTATAATTCAATATTTAAATTTGTCGGGTAACTTACAATGCCGTTCAAAACTGACGCCACAATATATATATATTAGGCCTATGACGTCATTTTCGCTGTTGCTATTCGCTCTTAGCTCATTTGAATAGTTATTCTACTAGGGTAATAACACTCGTGTAATATCAAAAATATTCATCGGCGTTATTTCACTCCCGCGACGTAGGTCATATTTTGAAAACTATTATCGACCCGCTGGTGGGAGACAAATTCAGAACGACGTCTGCCGCCATCGGAGATCAAACCCGGCATCCTTAATTTGGAGGTATTACAGTGCTACCATCTGCCTTATGGCGACGACTTATCTAGAAAGAGAACCTTACGGAGACAATCATAAAGCCACGATAAGCATGGTTTCTGCTTTCCTCGATTTAGGTACCGTAAAAGCTATAATAGAACCTAATAATCTAAAATAACCCCATCCCCTTTTTTGGACGTCAGGAATGGCTATTATTGTCTGATTGAATGGAAATATTAAAGCTTCTAATAAGCTCAACCCTACCAAATCGGTGGCACGAAAAATTTCAATGAAGAGTAAATGTAACTTTTCAAAACCAAATATTAAGCTTTTGTGTTAATGACCTGCCTTATTTTTTTCTTTGGTGTCCTAGATTCATAATGTCTGTATTCAATACCGGATATTTACAGAAGTTTGTGAAGACGTTCAAGAATGGCTAAAAATGCAGATGCATTTTTGGCCCTTTTTCCACGTCTATACAATGTAACCTCTAATAAACTCCAGCACCTTCTAATAGAAACATGGTGATTCTAACAATACCCCGGGGTTGAATTAGAGCTTTTACGGTATATTTGCAAGAGTACAAGTAGACGGTCCCAATAAAAACAACAAAAGACACATTTAATCATAATAACTGTTTATTAAAGTAGCTTATAACCATACTGCTACTTATTAAGAATGACTAGTAGGTGAAAAAAGTCCTTTCGTTCCATCGTAGCGGTTTGTCATGAACAATAGCAGTGAACGTTCTATTCGTATATTTTCTGTTGAATTATATGCATTAACTCGTAAATATTTAGGCTTACAAACTTTCAATTTGGATTTCTTAAATTCAACTGAAAAAAAAAAATAGTTACGAGATGTGAAGATGGTCTATAACTCTAAGATCTATCACCATGTGCCAAAGCGACTAACTTAGTTTCCTTAAATTAGATAAAGAATGTAGTATTTCGCAACACATCGTTTACCCCTTCTAATTTGATGCAATCCTTTATCTTTTCGTCGATAATTATTAGTGGTTATAAGGTATAAAAAATATTTTGATGGGGAAAATTATATTTAAATAAATTAATAAACCGGTGGGTAAACGAAACACTGCTGTTTCTAAAAGCAGGTGTAACATTTTTAGACAAATTATGTTTGAAAAATCTAAATCCAAAATGTTTCCTACTTAAATCCTGCATAAAATAAACGAATAAAAGTCATCTTTACGAGAAGTATAATGTTTAATAACATCATACAGTACAACTTGTGCTAAGCGACTACATAGGAGACCACCATATTAAGCGCTCACATATTGAAATGATCAATTAATACAATATTTTATGATAAATAAGACAGGTCTTTTTGTTTAAAATTAATTTCAGATTATTGCATAATTCTTACTGAATCCCGCGATGTAGAGATCCATTAGAATCGTCTCATTGAGACGATTCTTATGGGTTCCGACATCATAATATTCAATAATAAACAGTTACGTTTAAGAATGTCTACTTTTTCAGAGATTTTGCTTACGGTGAAGGGACATTTATGAAGGTCGCTTAATAAAAGTGGTCTCTTAATAGAGGTGGTCGATCGAGAAATATCGAATGTTCTTGGTTTCGACGGCACAGCCACCTTCACAAGGTGAATCATTTGTGTGTTTTTTTTAAATCGCATAATGCACCTGATAATTGAAGCTGTGCCATGGAAAGCCAGGTGAAATAAGATGAGCTTTGAAAACCGCTACGATCGAAAGCACTTTTTACACGATTCATGTAATAAATAAAGTTTGCACCATGAAATACAGTAGCAATGTTAAATAGCAGTTTATATACAGCAACTATTTACAAATCAATTTTTATTCTATCGTGTAAAATTTAAAAAAATGAAAGGAATATATATATTTTGTTTTGTTTCCATTGATGTGTGAAACTAAAATATCTACTCAAAATGTACGAATTCGCGACACGGATACATACATTTCGATGGCTCAGCGCGAACAGTTGTAACTGCCTATAAACATATAGGCAGTTACAACTGTTTCACGCCGAGCCATCGATTTGTGTGAGTAGCAGGTGCGTTAGGGATAGAAACACGTTTGCGAACTTTATATAATAGTATCTCACTTTGCACTTGAGTACACGTGCAAAGTGGGGCACCAATTTTCAAAGGTTCGCGAACGATTTCTCCTGAAGTCTCTCAATAACAAAAAATATTCTGTACATTCTTCATATATGTAGTTCAATTTTATTTAAAGAATCGTAAAATTTAATGATTTTGAGACAAGTTTTTGGTAACTTCTTTTTACATAAGAAAACAAAGACATGTAAGCTGAAGATAGAAATTTAATTCTTATAGGAATGAAAACATACTTACAACCAAATAGAATGTCCCACATTGTTCCATGAAACTAAATTTGAATAATTCGAATATTAAATTTTGATTAAATTTCTGCGGAGTTCTTATACAAGGCTGAAGCATCTGCGCTGCGTTACGGATGACAAAACGGTGCAAACTGTCTTCAAATTATGTCCGGCTTTGCTCACAAATGCTTGCTTACAAATGCCCGTGCAAAGTGGGGTATAGTTTGCAATTTTGTAACCGTTTTGTCATCTTGCATTCTTCAGCGTTATCACACTTCAAAGAGAGCATCTGAATTGGACAAGTTATAGAAGCGTTTTATACATTAATAAAAGCCTTAAAAAATATGTAGACAGTTAGGCTATCTTTATATCAAACTATGTAATTGTCTGGGCTGCTTAATTTTTGCACCTCGCGCAGTTGTAAAATAAGTCGAAACGTCACGCAATTGCTCAAATATTAGAGAAAGGAAGAATTAGAAGTAAAATTCACAGGGAAAAAGCAACAGTAAAGAGAACAAGAAAAAATTATGAAAAAAGTTGTTTCAATGAGATCTATATGGTTCAAAGAAAAAATGATATAAACATTAATACAGCTTTCTAAAAACATACATAAATAGGCCCCAGAATATCAAACTGACTAAAAAGATAAATTTAAATGTGTTAAAAGTTTTCCCCGCAAAAAGGGAGAAAAATAAGTTGTGTAAGCTAGGATCTGCACGACGTCTGATTGAACTTGATCCATACTATCTGTCAATGATTATGTACAGTAGTAAGATGCCATGACGGTATGAGAAAGGTTCATATTGATACCGAAATGAAGCATAAACATAAAATCTGCAATATAATGTAAAGCGAAATTGTTACCTAGATGACATAGATGGCATTAGAATACACTAATGCCAATGACACGGTTTGAAGTCAATAAGAATTGAAACATGGGGTAAAATCTTTATATCAGAAATAGAAAGAAGTAACAGGAAAAAAGAAAGATTAAATTCAAACTTTTTAGAACTTTGATTTTAACTTTAAAATGTTTTCGTAGATAAGAAAAATATACAAGCCTTTTTGACTTTATATAAAAATACTGTGCTCATTTCAAATTTGTTCTAATGCTTTATATAAAATTAATGTTTCTACAGCTTTTAGAAAAGCATAATTTAGCCAAAACCCATATGAAACCCAAATCACATGTGATTTTCAATAGATGTTCTTTCATATTTCCATAGACTTTGAAATAGTTATTATAAAAGATCTTACGTTTCATTTAAAACCCGCAAATACTAAGCAAAATTCCTAATGAATTTTAATTACAAATAGAAAATGCTAGGAAGATATCCCAGGATTTATAAATGGATCGATATTAGTTAACCGAGGATACTGCAAACAGAGTCGGGCATATTTGTTTGACTCCAAGAAAACCATCAAACTACTTTAAGCTATCAGTGATCCGGTATCCAAAAAGTCTATTATCTTAGGCTAAAATACATTTTCAGCGGAAAGATCTTAAACTTCAGATATGGGAAGATACCTCATCAAATTATAATTTTGTGTAAGTCTGCAACTCGAAATTAGCACAGTCTTTTAAATTCACATTATTGTCATATGAAAAAGAACTCGTATACATGGCACATATAAAAAAGTAGCATGTCTTATTGTTATGAAAATGAAATTCAAAAGTAAATATCTATCAAAATATCTATATATTAAATTCTACTGGACAAGAGTGGATGAGAAAAGACAATTCATGCGTTCAGGATGAGAACATGTCTATAATTGTTTGAGAATTGTATTCCGCATTTATCTTTAGAACAGTGAGGGGTACAATATTTCAATCGTTTGTACAAACATGTTCATCTTGAATACAGAGCAGAAATATTTAGAGAGGAAACGAGAAGAAAAAGACAACATTGAAGTAGAAATATAAATTTTGCTAAATATTCTAGCCATTTTTTTTTTCGAATGGCTAATGTAGCATTGCTGAAAGTGCCTATAGATTCAATATCTTACATTTCGTTTGCACTATGTTTCCGGTGACCACGGTAGCCGCGTTTGTCCAAAACGTAGCACGCTATCTTGGTATTCAGGTTATATTAGGTCGCTTTTCGTTTTCACACGGCCTTTCAGCGTATCCGTGACTAACCGTAGGTAGAAGCGGATTGCTGGATCCCGGCGATCTAAAGGCGCACTATGGTTTAAGCCACAATATGTTACGGTTACGATCGTTTACGACGGTTTACGGTCGGCAGTCCCGGCAATCATGACTTGAAACGTTCGGAAATCCCGTTCCCATACGTTGTGCGACAGTCGCGAAACTTGGCTGGCATGGCCGCCGGGAACATAGTGTAAACGGAGGTTATAATATAGGCATTTTTATGAGTTGCAATAACCGCTCAATTTTGTATCAAGTAATTAAATTTCGTAATGACGATCGAAATAAATATTTCATGTTCATTGTGCATGTACATATTTTAAGGGATTTTGGGAGGCATTTGGGCTTTAACCCTTTCCTGTTTAACAAATTTTTGGACCTGTCCAAATTCAAAGGTTTTGCAGACGAAAATTAAAAGTGGGTTTAATTTGAAAACTAAGCATTCAGTAGGGTAGAAAATGGTGTTGAAAAAGAAGAAATTGCTTGTCAGAAGCAATTTTTCTTTTTTCCACAATGTTTTCTATATCATAAAATCACAGGCATGTAAAAAGCAGGGATTAAACAGCAAAGGGTTAATCGGACTGTTCATTATTGCAGGTTGGTACAATATTTGAACAGAAAAATAAATAACATTTATCGGCCTACAGACGTGAAGTGAAGATGGCCGAAACGAAGAAACCGAGTAGTTTGTTAAAAGGCAGTTACAACTGTTTCACAGGTATAAAGGTAGTGGACCCGTTATAGTTCCGCAACGTTTCGGAAGTCATGAACTTTAACAGTGCTATCCGAGGTTTCCTAATGATTTCTAGACTGGGTAACTGCACCTAGATCTATCAATACTAGACTCTCAGACAGCGGGCTACCAGTTTAAAGGAAACCTTGGTAAAGATTGTGAAAGATAAGTTCCGGAATGTTGCGGGTCTCTCACGCGTCCACTTCCTTAAGTTGATACAGCTGTCTAGAGAACAATATGAAATTACGAACTAAGCTGAACAGGTTATAAAATTTGGGTTTCAGTAATTTACATTCGGAACTTTTCTGATTGTATTATTGGTATTTAAACTTAAATGAAAGCACCGCATGCGGGAGCCAAAGTTCGGCTGCAGGTGTTGTATAAAAATTATAGCACGAAAAAAGGGGCACAACTCTTACAAAAATGCTGCGAGAGTTATTGCACTTTATAGTCTGGGTAACTCTTGGGATGATGAAGGCGAATGTGCCAAGTTTGAAAAAAGACACATTCAACAACATCAGAGATATGATCAAGGTTATGGTTTGTCATATCAACGTAAACGCTAATGACCATTCGGAAAACCACTCGGCCAATCTCACGATCAACCTCGGATGTACATAGACGGACTATTTTTAAAAAATACGGGAAAACCTTGGAAACACTCGATGACGTCACTTTAAATGGCGTTAGCCCTCGAAACTGTGAGTGAAAACATTCGACGTCGCCAACGCTACTCGTTTAAGACACTGACGTGAAATCATCGTATCCTCACATAAATATCTTTAGAATCTTAAATAACGGCTGAAAAATCTTAATTTTTGAGAATGATTCGTCATTCTCAAAAATTAAGACTTTTCAGGCCGTCATTTAATGTAAAAGATGTAGATCTACAGTGCTATTTCTTCTAACACAGTTTCCGCCTAACAAAATTCACGATTTTGTTACATACCCAGCCGCCTCACATACATCCGAGGTCTGTTGCAGTTTACGGAAATGGCCGAGTGATGTCCGAATGCGCTAATGACGCCATGGTGTTGACAATGCCTCGATGTTTTGTTTTGGGACAAATGAGCTAAAAGCGTATTTGGCTGTTCAGTAAAAATCTGTTAGTATATGCGCTGCATTTTATTGTGGCAGAGCACAGACTAAAATCAAAGAGACAAAAATCCTCGTTAACTATAAATAGAAACATTGTAAAGAAAGATCAGGGCCCGAGGTTATTAAAAAATTTCCAGTCCCAGGCTCAACTGAGAATTTTCTCAAATTTTGAAATTTAATAAATGTATAAAAATAAAAGATAATATTAATAAGTTGTTATTTATAACAACTTATTAATATTGTCTTTCATGCGAAAACATCAAAATGAGTATTGAAACAGAATTACGGCTTAAATCTCAAATTGAATTTTGAGAAAAAAATGAATTAAGAATGAGAAAAGTTTTATTACCTCGGGCCCAGAACTGACTAGTCTGAACTTAGTCTACAAAGTGTGTATTAGCGATTTGAGATCGCCATGTTCAAAAGGCGGACTATTTGGGAAGAGCTATGAGCTTATCAAAATCAGTCATTAACTAGATCTAGTTGGGTGGGGTAATTTCGGGGCCGGACAAACCTTATTATTTTCAGAAACAATCCTTATCATTTTCAGACAACAAAATTTACATAACAACACTTCGAAAATTGAGTTTACATAGGATTTGATTTAATCGACGCTGTATTATCAAAACGTTACTTGAGGAGGTAAAGTAATGAATTTCAAACGTGAGACAAATTTAATGGAAAAGAAAATGGCTTGTAATAAGCTAGTTTCTTTTAAGCGCTGTGTTTTAGTTTAATCTCATGGAAACTATAATGGAGTTGAAAAAAAAAACTGTATCTATTCGAAGTTTTGGACTTGTGCATAAAAACAAAAAGGTCGGCCCTTCGGGTTAACCCTCTCCCTCTACATTTCATAGATTTTACGTCTACGATTTTATGATCGAGAAACAAATCGAGAAATAACAAGAAATTGCTTATGAAAAGCAATTTCTATTTTTTTCACAATATTTCCTTAAACGGGAACAGGGTTAATTGAATACTCCACCCAGACACAAGAATCTAGATCCATACTAGAACATGGAAATAGTTTCACTGTGAACGTATCACACGGAATTAGTTTCACTGTGAACGTATCACACGGAAATAGTTTCACTGTGAACGTATCACACGGAATTAGTTTCACTATGACCGTATCACACGGAAATAGTTTCACTGTGAACGTATCACACGGAATTAGTTTCACTATGACCGTATCACACGGAAATAGTTTCACTGTGAACGTATCTGTCAGCATGTTGCACTAAAAGCACTAGTACCCTTGCACCAATAAATAGTCAGTTTTAACAGCCACCATCCACGAGAGTGCAGTCGCCCCAACCCTCGGGTCATAACGCCGTCATTTTTCGTATCTCCAGCGGAACTAAGCGCTTTTTACTCTGAAAAAAAAAATGAAAAGAACTATAAACCCATTCCTTAAGATATTTGAGCATGTGCGTGACATTTCAAACAAGTTCACATGTGCGCAACGTTGAGACTCAGATCAGTCTTTGCGGCCGCACAGTCTGATCAGAATCTTAAATATGCGCTCAATAGATGGCTACGGACCTTAAAAGGCTATCAACCACCCAAAATTAATTCAAATGCACTGCGTGAGTCTCCAGGCTACTCAACGTCTTTCCATCGCGCAGACATGAAATTGTTGGAAACGTCATGCACATGCTCATTTTTAAACTAAACTCTGGGTATAGTGTTACGGCCTCTTTTATGTACAACGTAAAAGTATGCTTCTAAGATAATTGTTACGTCTAAAAGAATCGCATGACATATGGCATTGCTGCTGTAACCATTTACTAAAAATATTCTAAAACTAAACTCGTACCCCGGGTACTATGTTACGGCCTCTGTTACGTACAACGTAAAACAGTACGATAATTATTACGTCTGTAAAATTCGCTTGACAGAGGGCATTGCTGTTATAGCTTCTATTTGAAAAAATATATACAAGAGACCCAAGAGGGCCTGTATCGCTCCACTGGCTTTAAAACTTTTAGACTTTCATTAAATGAAGCTATCTTTAAATGAAAACATTAGCACGCCGAAATCTCTTAAAACCTATTCTGTAATGATTAATTGGTTCTGGTCCATATTGCACCAAAATACTCAATTACAATGAAACTACATCCCTTTACTCCTCTTATTTAAACATACGGTTCAGAAGGAGATGTCGTTCAAAAATTCTAAGCTCAAAATAGGCCCTGCCTTCCACGCCCATATTTATGGACCAGTCAATTTTTCTTGAACAATTTAAGTAAATAGTTACCCAAGAAACATTCTGGTTAAGTTTCATTGAAATTGGCTGAGTGGTTCAGAAGGAGATATCGTTCAAAGATTTTGGCCTCAAAATAAGCCCCTCCCTGCCACGCCTAAATATATGTGCCAATAAAAATTTAGCAAATAATTTTTTTGAAAAGAGTCACCCAAGGAACATTCTGGTAAAGTTTCATTGAAATCATCCCAATGGTTTGGGAGGATTAGATTTTTAGCTCCACTGGCCGAAAGGCCAGTGGGCTATTGTCATGGCGTGGTGTCCGTCGTCTGTGCGTCCGTGCGTGCGTGCGTCCGTCCGTCCGTCCGTAAACTTTGACTTTAAAAATCTTCACCTCCTAAAGTACTGGATGGATTTCAATCAAATTTCACAGGAATGTTCCTTGGGTGACCCTCTATCAGATTCCTTCAAAGAATTCTAATCGGTTGAAAATCATGGCTGTAGTGGGCGTGGCTAATTTCCATATATGGTAATAGGTGAGTTTTCTCACATTCTAATTGATGGATACCAATTAAATTTTACATGAATGATCCTTGAGTGACCCTTTATCAGTCTACCAAAAATTGTTGTGATCAGATGGAAAATATGTATTTTATGGGTGGAGGTCATTTCTCTATATGTTATATAGTGGAAACTTTGAAAAATAATTTCTTAGAATGTAACTGATGGATATCAACCAAATTTCACTGGAATGATCCTTGAGTGACCCTTTATCAGTCTACCAAAAATTATTGTGATCAGATGAAAAATGTGTATTTTATGGGCGGAGGTCATTTCTCTATATGTTACATAGTGGAAACTTTGAAAATCATTTTCTCAGAACCTAACAAATGGATAACAACCAAATTTCATTTGAATGATTCTTTTATGATCCTTCACAAGTCTGTAAATATATATTGTGATCAGATGCAAAATAAGTGTTTTATGGGCGGAGGTCATTTCTGTTATATAGTGAAAACTTTGAAAATCATTTTCTCAGAATCTAAATGATGGATATCAACTGAATTTCACTGGAATAATTCTTTAGTGATACTTTATCAGTCTGCAAAAAATTATTGTGATCAGATGCAAAATATGTATTTTATCGTCAGAGGTCGTTTCTTTTGATATGTTATATGGTGTAATATTCAATATAGGGTAAAACAAACTTTTTTCAAAGTTTGAACAGATGGATATCAAACAAAAATCATGGTAATTTTAAATCTGTGAAGTTGTATCATGCTGCAAAAAATATTTGATTAGATGAACAGCATGTTTATTGGTAGAGGACATTTCAACATATAAAGTGAATATTTGATCACTTTTGGTATCACCTAAATGATATTTTTTTTAGACTCATTAAATTTAATAGGTGTAAAGATAGTAGTTTAGAAGGAACATAAGCTTGTTGGAATCCAAATGTGTAAAAACATTTGTTGAATAAGCCTGAGAATACCCCCTGAGAATTGGTCAGTTAAGTTGAACAAAGGGTGACTTCACAAAGAGGGCAAGTGTAAAGTGGCCTACTGAGGTTCAGAGTGGGGAAAAAAGAGCTTAGTTGTCTGCACTCTAAGGCATTGGACAAAATAAATATATTGGATTTAATATTTTACTTTTTATTATCATTAGTTAGAATTTTGTTTTGATGACAAACAACTATTGTGAAGTAACACCCTTATAGTGGTGTTTAATGAAAAGCGGAAAGATCTACAATCAAAATTTTGTAGATAAATGACCTGTATATTGTGCAGTAACATGCTGTTAGTGTTGAAATTGTTATTTTTGTATTGCAAATAAACTACACTGGAATGGTCCTTATTTTATACCGCCTTATCATCCTCTAATAATCTTTATCAGGATATTCAGGCCTGTGGAGCGAATCAGGCGCTCAAGCGCCTCTAGTTAAAGATTTCAAAGTGAAAAAACGACACGCTCTGCCACGCAAATATTTGGAGGTCAATCAAAATTCTTTGAACAATTTAAGAAGAGGGCCACCCAGGGATCATTTCTACCAAGTTTCTTTAAAATCCGCCCATTGGTTTGGGAGGAGAAGATGATTAAAGAAAATGTTTACGCACGGACGGACGCACGCACGCACGCAAGCACGCACGACGGGCCATGAATGAAAACACAAGGTAGGATATGGATTTTGACTTACGATTAACTTTTTCGAAAGAAGTTAAGTAAAACGTATCTAACAGGAATCGTTGAAGTACTACGAAATTAAAACCTTTTCTGGGAATTTAATTTTCAGGTTTCGATCTTTTACCATATCATGCATTAAATATCATCCGTTTAAGACATTTTCCCCGAATATTTACAATTATATTAAGTAGGCTGGTTAAGGAGCACACAAGGACAATTCCTACAAAATCCGGTTAAAATTAATAAGAAAATGAATTTCAAAGTTTTCAATGTATCCCATATAGAAATGACCTCTGCTCATGAGGCAAAAATTTCATCTAATTAGATTATTGCCTCGATAATATACAAGTGCAAATTGGACGAATTCCATCATTAAAGTTAAAAACGATTTTTTTTTAAAAAAAAAAGTTTTCAATATATTCATGCACGTACATAGTATAAGGAAATGACTTCCGCCAAGAAAGACATATTGTAATTGGGTTTCCTCTATACAATATTATGTTAAGTTTTTATTATAACAAATTTAATGAAATGACCGCCTATAGAATAAATGTTTTCCATCGAGTCACATTATTTCAGCCAGATAAAGGGTCTACCAAGGATCATTCACGTGTTTTTTTGTAATTCATTCATTCCTTACTGATCAATTCTTATCTTTAAATTTTCACCGTACAAAATGTAAGTATAGGGGAATAACCTCGACTAATAATAGCCATGTTTTTCATCTGATCATTATTTCTTAGGTAAGCCGCCACCATAGCGCAGTTGGTTAGGCATAAGACTTCCAATTTGGAAGTCGTGGGCTCGCTCCCCGGTGGCGGCAAATATCCTTTTCGACGTTTGTCTCTCACCAATGGGTAGATAATCGTAAACCTATGTGATATAGCAGTCGGAGGCTAGGAAAGGGTGTAATGGTAGTACAGGTGAAAGAAATACCAGGAATCCATTGTTAGGTGCTCCGGCCGCCGCGATATAACTGAGAAATTGTTGAAAGCGGCGTAAAACTCATTCAAACAAACAAACAAATTATTTCTTAGGTAAATCTGAAAGTGGTTTTATCAGCAAGGACGGCCAGTGTCGCTCCATTGGCATCTTATGCCTAGGAGATGAATGTGTTTTAAAGTCATCAGTTAATTGCATTTAAAGTGTTAAGCTTTGATTTAATCTATTTGTAAGCCGATAATCATTAAGTTTTCCAAAAGGGGCCCTACCCAATAGTTCGAAATTATTACCAGCTTTATGATTAGCATCGTTTCATAAAAGTTTCGTGAAAATCTGTGGGTAAATGTAAAAGTTGTGATAACAAGAAATGTTGAATACAATGGCCCCCATTTCCATGACGCTGCATCATATCTCCTTTAACAAACGAAGCTGAAGATCAAAGGTCATTCTTCTGAAGTATATTCTGATCAGTAGCTTCAGAGATGACGATTTTTATTTATCATCACATGAGACCAATTTTCAGGAGCCCGTAGAGCCCAGCGTATAAGCCAAATCAAATTTTAAACGAAAATCTGAAAGAAAGTGTCCCAAGCATTATTCCCGTGAAAATGTATTGAATTCTGTCAAGCAGCTTCAGAGAAGAAGATTCCAATAGCGGATCCAGATGGGGTTGGGGGGGGGGGGGGGGGGTTCGAACGAACTCCCTCTGTAGGCAATTTACTTCAGTGTAGTGAACAAATTCAATAAAAATGGGGATATAGGGATACTTTGGGATTAATTACTCGAATTCTAGACCGACAACGAACTCCCTTCATAGAAACACTGATGGATTCTTTATCATATTGCACCATATGGCTCAATCAGATTAAAATGAGTATGGCTTAAGCATCATTCCTGTGATCTTTTGTTCAAATCTGGTCAATAGTTCATCATATTTGACCGTTTTCTCTCTCCCGGCAGCCGGTAGAGCCTTTTTGGATACGCAACGTTCAGCCAATAGAGCCCATATCATCTTTCAAATCAGAATTTAGTTAGAATTAGCTATCGAAAAAATCAGTTTCAGCATTGCTAGTACTTTGCCCACTTGCTTTCGAAACGCCGACCAGATGTCGACGAACAGACGTAGATATGTCAGCGATATGTCGACGACAAGCCGGGATTGCATACGACAATTGGCGTCGTCTTACATGCACTTTTAAAGTCGATATTGCATCAGCGGCAACAGTCATCGTCGGCGATCGGCTGGGCTACCGACGGGCCGATTTTGAAATCATAATTTATTCCCATTGTTTAAGCTCACCCGAGCACGAAGTGATGAGCTTTTGTGAGCGTCCAATGTCGGTTGTGCGTCGTCCACAATATTTTGAACATCTTCTTAACCTAAACCAGCGGGTCGATATCGATGAAACTTAGTATGTTCCCTGGGTCAATTTCTACCAAATATTGCTCAAATAATTAAAACCAACCCTTAACTCTTATTGCAACGGCAATAAAAACGGTGAAATTAGATTTTTTTTTAAAAAAAAATCTTTTTTGAAACAAGATGGCAAACATTTTTCATATTTGGTATGAAGCATTTTCTTGATTTAGTTCTTGGACTTCTACATTGTTTGTTCATACCATGCCCGGGCGTATCCAATTTTAAATTGAAACAGAAAACAATAATATTTAAAATTCTTCTTCTCTGAAACCAGAAGGCAGACAGCTTTCAATTTTGGTATGTAACATCATCTAGTGTTCCTTAGGGTTAAATTTAGGTTCGGCTTGAACGTAACCCGTTGTACATACAACAAAGAGTGAAACAAAGAGTGAAAACTTGAAAAATTCATCTTCTTTGAAGTAATAAGGCAGGCAGCAAGGGAGTAACTCAAATTAAGCAATTTACGCAAGTTCGTAAAAGAAATAATCCTCTGTTGAAAAATGTCATAATTGAATGGTCATAACATCGAAACTACAGCTTATTCAAACTATAGTTACGATGTTTTGATTATTTACAAACGCCCAAATCATTAAAACAAGAGGACCAAGATGGTCCTAGATCGCTCACCTGAGTCTCTTTGACCCCTGGGACATCACATTAATTAGATAGGCAGATGTCAAAAAGAAGATAATTGCCTAAGATCAATACAATGGAACATTTTCAGCAAAGAGCAAGACAGATATGCCTCTTTGATTCTATGTAAAAAGGGATGCACCTGGGTGGACCTCAAATGAAGCCCCAGGGTCTTGATATGAACAAACTTGGAAGAGGTCCATAAGATGATGCTACATACTAACTATGAAAGCTGTCTGCATACTGGTTTCAGAGAAGAAGATTTTTGATGGTTTTCCTATTTCACCCTTTGTGCTCAGATGAGCTGAAAGGGATGCGCCCGGGTGGAGCCCAAATATGACCCAAAGGTCTTGATATGAACAAACTTGGTAGGGACCCACTAGATGATGCTTCATACCAAAAATGAAAGCAGTGTGCCCTCTGGTTTCGATTAAAGAAGATTTTAAAAGATTTTCGCTCTTTAATTCTATGCAAAAAGGGTTGGGCCCGGGTGGAGCCCAAAAATGAACCTAGGGTCTTGATATGAACAAACTTGGTAGAGGTCTACTAGATAATGCTACATACCAAATATGAAAGCTGTCTGCCTTCTGGTTTCATAGAAGAAGATTTTTGAAGATTTTCATTTTTTTACCCTTTATGCTCATTAGAGATAAAGGGATGCACCCGTGCAAAACTCAAATACGACCCAAGGGTCTTGATATGAACAAACTTGGTAAAGGCCCACCAGATGATGCTACATACCAAATATGAAAGCTGTCTGCCATATGATTTCAGAGAAGAAGATTTTTAAAGATTTTCGCTCTTTGATTCTATGTAAAAAGGGTTTGGCCCGGGCAAAGCCCAAATATGACCCCAGGGTCTTGATATGAACAAACTTGGTAGAGGTCCACTAGATGATGCTACATACCAAATATGAAAGCTGTCTGCCTTCTGGTTTCAGAGAAGAAGATTTTTAAAGATTTTCATATTTTCACCCTTTTTGTTAAGGGTAAAGGGAAAGTTAAGGGTGGATTTCATTTATTTGAACAACTTTGGTAGAGCTTGACCCAAGGAACATCCCTGCCAAGTTTCATCAAGATTGGCCCACTGGTTTAGGAGGAGAAGATGTTAAAAGAAATTGTGGACGACGGACGACGCATGATGCACGACTGACGACAGACGACGGACATTCTACGATCACAATAGCTCACCTTGAGCACTTCGTGCTCAGGTGAGCTAAAAAGGGGGCGGACAGAGGGCTTTCATCTTTTGTCACAGTTCCTATATAGCCTTCATACTATAATATTCATTGGTTGTCGCCTTCTGAGAGCGTATAAATTGCAAAGTCCTATTTAGCCTATGGGAAGCTTTCATATTCAGTAGGTAACATTATCGAGTGGACCTTTACCAAGTTTGTTCATATCATGACCCCAGCATATTCCTTTTTTCATAGTACTAAAGAAATGATACTTCTTAAAAAAGTCTACTTAGAAACTAGAAGACAGACGGTTTAGAAATTGGGTATGAAGTTTTAAGTGAACTTAAGTTAAGTTTGTTTATATACTCCTTGCGTCAAAAATTTGGGCTCAGACCTTGTGCATCCCATTGTACCTATATGGAAGCAAAGTAGGAAATCTTTCAAAAATAATTTTCTCTGAAAACAGTCTAGGGCATTGACATATGGTACAGATTATCTCCTAAGAAGTGGGCATCTGCTATTGATTGTTTGTTGTTTATTCATTGTTTATTTATTCATGTAGGATTGATGGTTCTTGTAATAGCAAATCAAAGTTTTGACTAGATTTTTAGATGTTTTGAATTCTATTGGTGTTGAAAATGATGTTCAAAGTTTCCACTATATGACACATAGAGAAATAGCCTCCGCCCATAAAAGACATATTTTCATCCAATCACAATAATTTTTGATAAAATGATTAAGGATCACTCAGGGATCATTCCAGTGAAATTTGGTTGATTTCAATATATCGGATTCTGGGAAAAGTCACATATTACCATAAATGGAAATAAGCCTTGCCCAATAAAACCTTCTTTTTATTGGAGCCAAAATCTTTGAAGAACTTTAAAAGAGGGTCACACAAGGGTCATTCCTGTGAAGTTTCTGGGGAGAAGATTTTTGAAGAAAAGGTTTACAACAAGATACACGGACGCACAACAGACACATTGCCATGATTATAGCCCCAGTGGCATTTCAGGCTAGTGGAGCTAATAAAATCATTTCTTAGTTCAATTTGATCAAACAAGGAAGACACTTTTCACAATGCCCCAATTGCATAACAAAATGTTAGTGGTAACCTCCGGGTTAACCATTTGGATACTGTATTTCCCCTATAAATAGTGCCCTCTCTAATAGTAGCATCCCTTCATTTTTTACTCAGAAAACCCACTTCAAAAGCCTAAATTTTAAGAACTTATTGTGACTTCTTCTCTAATTTGATGTGAATTTCCTTTAAACAATCATTTATATGATTTTTAGAGGAAATTTACCTCAAATCAAAGGGAAAAGGGCCTAAAAGACATTAGCTTAATGATTTTTTAATCAGAAAATACATACTAAAAAAACATCCCTAACCATATTATGTATTGCTCCTGGGAGCATTTATTAGGAAAAATACAATATATCGCTTAACGCTGACGTTCCACTAAACTTCTGTTATGCAATTGGGCCACAAAATCTCATTTCCGAAAATCCAGACTGGCTACAAGAGGCTCTTTAGAAAGAAAAGACAAAATGGGAGAAATGAAAAACAAAACTCAAAGAAGCACATGAAGAAATTTAATCAATAGAATTCATAATTCAAACTTAATGTATAATTAATCATAATTCTCAACTTAGACTACTTCATTGAAATAAATTAACATAATCATTTTGTATAATAGGTGAAATTAAAGTAACTGAAAGTTACAGTATAAAGAATAGTATATGAAAGGGCTGTTAAAAAGTTTACAGGATGGAGGCTCATTTAAAGCAATCAAATTATTTTTCATATAAAAGCAATTTTTTATGTACTGTTAAAATTCTAACGAAAACTTGAAACATTGCCTTGAAGCTTTTGTATCTGACCCGAGGAAAAAAAAGATATAATTCAACAATCGTAACACAGATATGGTTGTCATGTGGTATCAAATTTGATGAAATAAAATTAACTACAAGAAATCCTGAATAGGTAGTTGATTTAATTTCTTCATTCAGTGCAAAGAAAATTATTTAAAGCAAATTATGTGTACAAAACACAATAGCAAATGATTAAAGTAATTTTTAGAAGCAATGCTACACATAACACCGCACCAATATTCATGTGTTTATCCTATTTTTTCACTTGTGATGATTATAAACTAACCATTCAGCATTCAAGATAAAAATGTTCGCAAATATTTCAGAAATGTTACCCTGCATTTCATGTGTACCCACTTGCAAAAAAGGATAACATGTCAAAAACATTTGCAAACTTTGTTTTCACCCTTTATGCAGGGCATTTTCAATTTGCTAAAACTCCACTACTTTTTAACAGCCCTCACAATAAGACATCTATAGTTGATAGATTTTCACATGTGATTGATTGATTGATTGAATGGGGTTTTACGCCGCTTTCAACATTATTTCAGTTATATCGCGGCGGCTGGAGCACCTAACAATGGATTCCTGGTATTTCTCACGCCAGTACTACCATTACATCCTTTCCTAGCCTCCAGCTACTATCTCACATAGATCTACGATTATCGACCCATTGGTGAGAGACAAATAGTCGGAAAGAATGAGTGCCGCCGTCAGGGATCGAACCCGTGACCTCTAGTTTGACAGTCCGACGCGCTACCAACTGCGCTATGACGGCGGACGATTTTCACATGTGAATGACAAACATATTAACCCTTGTCATGCTGGACCAAGAATATTCCTGCTTTGTTATTAGATAAAAGGTAAAGATCAGCCTGGACCTAATCAAAGGGTCAGCGCAATACTATTCTAAGTCCCTATAAATATATAGGCACTTAGAATAGTATTGCGCTAACAACTAAATATTATGCAGCCTGATCTTTCAAAACCAGAAAAGTTTGAAAATTATGTTTTCAAATCATATAGTGACTCGCTTTTTGGTGACTCCAAATATTTCAGCATTTTCGTTTTACCGTATTTGTTCCAAGGTTTTAATTCAGCATGACACTGGTTAAACAGAAGTCTACGAAAGAGGAGTGATCATGTATCTTTCATCAAAATCCTGTGTTGGGATTCTTATTTGAATCATATTGACAAGAATATTCCATTTAGTACCAAATACTCAGGGTTAATAAGAAATATTGTTGAAATAATGAAATCTCTAATTTAATTTACTCTCTTTATCTAAAGATTTAGACATAGGTAAAACTCAATTTTCCTACCTTAAATATTTTTTAAGTTTTGAATTTAAAATAATGCATTACTTCTTTATAATCATTACTGTATTTCCTCTAATGAAAGCGCCCTCCCTAATAGTCTAATAGTAGCACCCCTACATTTTTTACTAAGAAAACCCACTTCAAATTCCAAAATTTTAGGAACTCTTTGAGACTTCTCCTCTAACTTGAGATAAAAATCACCTTAAATTAAAGGGAAGGGGGCCTTTAAGATGTCAATTTTAATGATTTTTTAAATCAGAAAATGCATACTAAGTAAAAGCTCCCTGACCATGTTATGTATAGCTCCTGGGAGCCTTTATTAGTAGAAATATGGTTTTTAGAAATACAATATCCCTCAGATCCATCCTTGCTCTGATAAATTTTTATACATACTTTAAGACTTTCTAAATGGTCCCCAGAAAAAAAACGCTATTATAGTAACAAGATCACATAATCATGATGAGATTATTCCATGTAATTTTTCCTTCAATATACTACTGCAGATTTCACAGGGTTTATTATGAATAATTTATGGATATCAAAAACTGCAATAAATGTTTCCATTGTAATTGCTTTCAATGAGCAAAATGATTTTCATCTATAAGATATAATCTACAGAAGGCAATTGAAACTTCCATAAATGTATCTACCTTTACAATAATTTTGCAATATTGCTTTACATCTCTCATTATTCTTATATTATTCTATCCACATTGAATAAAACTGTGTTTGATACCAGGGGTTGGCCAATAAATTACCTTAGACAAGATTTGTTTGAGAAACCAATTCGAAAATGCCTCAATTGCCTTTTGTTTTCTTTTTTTTTTGAGAGAGAGAAATTGGAACTAAGAAGATAACCATGACATCTTTCTTGAATTCTTGAACGCTTCTTGTGCTGTTCAAGGTATAAGACTGCTAAATGCAACATTTTTGCAAACAGTATAGACTAATGTCAGCCTGCACAGATGTTTAGTATGATCTAAGCGCACACTGCCTGCTTTCTGCTACAAGAAATGTTTAAAAATATCTATCTAAGGAACTTTTTGAAAATAGAAATTTATTGAAGCAGTGAAAGGAGATAATATATTGATCCATAATGGAATAGGTTGCACCAGGCAGTTTGAATACCTGTAGATTTAAGTGAAAAAGTGAAAATAAAGCTTATAAGAGTGATAAACCATGCAACATAAACTAACAATAAAATCATATTTAGTAGCCATATAATAAATAGAAAAGATAAAATAGTCTGCAACCAGTCTTTGCAATAACTTGATCATAAACAAGATATTCGTGTAAAACCATATTATTTCAAAGTTAAATTTTGATATTGAATTTAGTTTTGACCATGTCACTGCAAAGCTTATTACAATTGCTTATTAAGTATAACGTCAAATTTCTACCAAAACCTAGTAACTATAGCTTTAAACAAGCTGCAGTTACGAGATTTTAGCAGAACGACGATGATAAGGACTATATCAATAGTTTCTTGTTGATGCTTCAATATGCTTTCTGTACATATTTTGATTAATTCTAAAATCAATGACCTCTTGTTAGTTCATAGTTAAATGCAAACATAGAGTATCATAAAAAATCTTTTATTGTTAAGAAGGTGATTTGTTATTTTTCCATTTGTCCAAATACCTATTTTAGAAATAAAGATATAATTTGGTTTATTTTTTTTTCTTTTGGGGGTACAAGAAATATGATATCATAAAATAAAACTTGTATTGTTTTGAAGCTAACTATATATTATTTTTCTTTCTGTAAAAAATCTTTGTTTAGCTTTTTTTCTTATTGAGGTACAAAAATAAAATTGATTGATTGTAATTATATTTTACACCACTTTTAAACAATATTATCTCATGGTGAGTTCATAAAATTTCTAGTTATCACCAGTAATGCCAGGGTTCTTTCATTTTCTTGCTCAATTAAGGACATCTCAATTAGTCCTACGAACTTCTACATGTACTCAAAAAAGATATATATCAAACAAAGAAACACCTAATCACATAGTATAAGACAGATTTAATGTGGAACTACTTTAAGAAAGGGAAAAAAAATAGTTCCATGCTCAAAAGGAGATATATTCAAAATATCTTCCATCGATCAGAATTCACAAAAAGTGAATAAGGGAAACTAATATTACATTATTTTCAATAATAACAAGATAGCTCTGCATTCAGGATCACAAAACAGTGCAAATTATATCCCGATTTGCATGTGCACTTGCATGCAAAGCGGGGTATGATTTGAAAACAGTTTGCACTATTTTGTCAGTGGATGAACACAGGGCATATCTCTCTTCCAAATAATTACATTATCAATCTAACAAGTCAACTGTCAGAGAGAACAACCTACAAAATACAAGTATTATGTACATGTGAAAATGATGGTGAAACTTAGTGAAACTCATTTACAACATAATATACTATGTACAAAGGTGAATTATGAGTTTATATATTTTGTGATATGTCATGCAAAAAGGGACTATCTCTGTACTGCGTGAAACAAATATTTGTAAAATAGGTCAAATCAAAAAGGGATGAAATAAAAAAATCTTTCGAATTTGTTTATGAATTATTAGGATATAAGGACCATTGTCATATTCAACATCATTTAGCAAAATGTTATTTTGTAATGTAAATGTAATGCCCTTGGCAAGTCTGTGCAGTCTGACCAGGAATGATACTCTAAACAATTTGAAGATGGTCCTTTTATGTATGACAGTCACATGTAATAAATATCCAAACATGAACAATAAAGACCACAAGCTTGACTAGTCAGGCTGGTCACTTGGTAGGGGAGTCATGTAAAAGGGGTGTAATATCGAGGGGTCAGTGCAACACTGTTGAAAGTGCCTATATATTTATAGGCACTTACAATAGTGTTGTGCTGACCCCTTGGTATGTATTTCTATCCATACAAGCTAGCTTTTTATTGAGATGTGACAGAACACTCGCTTTTGGACAGAGTGGTCCACGATTTAAATCCCCATGGAGTTGAATACAAAGTCATGTATGATCAGCAGGGTACATTTTGTGCCCACCATAGACAACCCACATGAGGAGGTGATTATATCATTGAAAATTGATGATGTTGAATATACATGTAGAGGATTTATGGAAGATTTGTCGAGGGTTTTGTGTAGCAGAGATTTGTATAAGGGTCTTGTTTTCTGCCTTAGCTATACATTCTGGCTTTAAAAGGGACTCACAATAGAGCACTTGCTTCGGGATGCTGAACCCCGAATATTTCTGCTTTGATAGGAGGTATAGACAAAGATCAGCCTGCACATATGTGCAATCTGATATTAGTTCATATTACCTGAATTTCATTTTTAAACCAGAAAGGTGTAAAACATTTCGAAAGCAATACTGACTCACATTTGGTAACTTCCAGTGCTTTAAGTACTTTGATTTTAAATTTATTTTGCAAAGATTTTTATTCAGCTTGACAAGGGTTAAGGTCCTTAGTTGGAATCCTCAGTTCAATATTTATCAGTATGGTACAACTTTGTAGATATAGTTGAAGTATAAACAAGTCAGCATGGCCCATTGGAGCCTTAAAGCTTGATTGTTGGGTGTTAGATCAAGGATAACAAGATGTGTTTGTGAAACACGAATGCCCCTGTAACAGCGATCTCTCTATAAGGCAAAGGTTAAGTTTGGTTAAGTTTTCAGACAGACGGACGGACAGACTGACGGACATGAGTAAAACAATATACCTCGATCTCTCGATACGGGGGCATAAAAATGGGTATAATTTGCACAAAATGCACCTAGAATTGTTCCCCTTGATAGTAAAAGATTGTTTATTGATTGTGAACATATGTGCCAAGTTTCAAGTGAATGCCCTAAGCAGAACCAGAGATATCACAAAATGTCAAAGTTTTTGCAACAACGATATCAACAAAAAGGCAAGGCAATTGCAATACCTGGGGTTTACTCCGAAAACCATGCAGCCAAAAAAACTCGGTTGCAAGCACTTCAATTAAATGGCACTATAATTAAGTTATGGCAGACAAATTAATCAACAATCACGTATTATCCAAAAACATGTTAAAGCATGTCTGAAATTAATCTTACAAAATCATCAATAGTGCCAGCTTTAAAAGTTTATTTCTTCTTTAAACCGACAAGGCCCAGATGAAGATTGAAACTCAAAACTGATCTTTAATCAGTTGAGCTAATTCATTTATTCGTTGATATATATATCAGATTTTCAACACACTTTTCTAGCTTTACAGATGATAAACATAAATAATGAAAGGTATGTAATAATTCTTTTAGTAATTATAGATTATTGAAAATATACATCAAGAATTTAAATAGGCCTTTAAAACAAACAGCATTCAAAACACTATTTTGTTATTTTCTTTCGTAAAACTGTCTTTTTTCAATTATTTGAAGTAATTGGTCTGAATGATTATACTTTTAACCTGGCCAAGTCTACAATTGGTCTGTGCATGACATTTCCAACAATTTGGAATGTTAGGTGCAAACATTGGGTAGCATAGACAGCCAAATTAAAAGAGTAAAGAGTAAATTTAAAGATACCTGATAGTCTACAGATACATTTAGACCTTATCTATCTACTAAACACATAGTGAAGACTCTGGTCAGACTGTCTTTGCTTTGTGCATATTTTAAATTGTTGGAAATCTCTCATACAGGCTCAAATATTAACCCTTGTCATGCTGAATAAAAATCTTTGCAAAATAAATATAAAATCAAAGAGCTAAAAGCACAGGAAGTTACCAAATTTGAGTGAGTATTGATTTCGAAAATCCATTGTTCTGCACCTTTCTGGTTTAAACATAAAATTCAGGTGGTATGAACTAAGGTCAGACTGCACATATGTGCAGGCTGATCTTTGTCTATACCTCCTGTCAAAGCAGGAATATTCCGGGTTAAGACAAGGGTTAACATGAAATTATAATATGATCGACGTCGCCGGGGTGAAATAATCCCATTGAATATTTTTGATATTACACGGGTGTTATTACACTAGTGGAATAATTATGCAAATGAGTTCAGAGCGAATGGCAACGCTATATTGTTAGCACGAAAATGACGTCATAATCTATGTTTTGCAACGTCATTTTGAAACGGCGTTATAAATTTCGCGGAAAATTGAAACGTTGAATTTCAAGAATTTTGACGATTTTTCGCTAAAATTCGGGTAATATTATAAACAGAATATAAAGTTCTTGCTCATAAAATAATGAGTTTATTAAACTCGTCATCTAAAACAGATAAAAACTCGACACAGCCTCATTTTCATCTGTTTATAGATGACTTGTTTAATAAATTCAGTATTCAATGACCACTCATTCAATATCCTCTATTTATTTTTCAAAACAATGTCACTACTTATACTGAACTAGCAGTTTTATGGACACTTAAATATCACTTAAACATTTCTGTTAAACTTTGTTCATGGAAGAAAACTTTGAAAAATTAAAAATATGGCTGACCTTCACTCAAAAATCTTTCAGTATATGTCGACCTGAGCAAATGAATAAGTACAGTAAACTGTGCATTAAGCGACCACTTACGGGACCATCAAAAAGTGTTTGTTCAAGAGAATGATTTCTTAGTATATGTTTCGTTTTTTACAATAAATAAACATAATTTGATTCAAATATGTAAGTATATGCAAATTTCTCAATAATCCTGTTGTTTAAAGTCAATAGAAACGTCTTAATGACAATTCTAATGAGTTTTAACAACATAAGATTCATTAACAATAATTTTTAGACCAATAATATCTAATTTTTAAGATATTTTGATTTAAAGAGGGGGATTTGAAAACAGTCACTTAAAAAAAAAGTCACTCAGTAGAAGTGGTTGCTAGAGCAAGATGGACTGAAGCTTAAAGTAAGCCTTACCCATACAAGTAATGTTTTCTCGATAGTGAGGAAAAGAGGCTTATGACTCTAAATTGAACCAGTTAAAAGTTTAATTCCAAAACTTATGGAATACAGAAGAATCAATTAAGAAGAAGAACTAATTATCCCTTTAGGAAGCTCTCTATCAATATCTGATTTGACATTGTTATTGCAAAGTTGATAAAAAAAATTAAATTGGCAGCATGGACATGACACAAAAACAATTGTCTAAAAACTCAGCATACATTTCGATGGCTCAGCATGAAACAGTTGTAACTCCCTATATGTTTATAGGGAGTTACAACTGTTTCGCCCAGAGGCCTCAATTTGATACATAATGGTATATACAGAATGAATGCCTATTAAAATGTGAATGAAAACAGTTGTAATAGAAGAGATTTTCAATTAGTTGTAGCTGCCTATACATTTATAGGCAGTTATAACTGTTTTATGATTAGCTATCAAAACAGTGTGGTCTATATGGCAATTGTCACTGACTCTATATTTTCTACAGGTGATTATATAGAAAGATGGGTAAAAAGATGAAAAATAACCGCCTATAATTATTGTCGTAATAGCAGCCGTCCACACAACATTGCAAAAAGCACTTTGCCAAATTGTGTAGCACCACCAATGAATATATGATATGAACATACATTATGGGTTATGGGTCCAAGCATGGAAAAAAGCTGGGTTAAGGTAGTGGACCCGTAATAGTTCTGCAAGATTTCAGGAGTAATGAACTTTAACAGTGTTAACCGAGGTTTCCTAATGATTTTCATTAGGAAACCTCCATAACATTGTGGAAGAACATGTGGTCCGAAATGTAGCAGAACTATTACGGGTCCACTACCTTAAGTTATGGCAGGGGTGTGGATATATGGAAGTTCTCTGCTTTTCCCTGAACAAGTAAATGATGATTTCTGACTCATCAAAATGAACTTGTCCACAAATAATGGATTGATGAAGAAAACCTTGTTTTTAACAAAGAAAATGCTGTTTATCTATATCAAATACAATGATTTCTACCCTTTGATACAAACATTAGGATGACCTTTCTCCTAAATCTTTTTAGTAAAACTACAAGATTTGCTTTGGTTTTTACTTGTCCATGAACAAGTGGCCTAGATAAATGTACTTGCCAACAGGTAGAAAGGCTTGTGTCGGACAAGTCATGCATGGGAATTCGACACCCCTGGTTGTGGATAATTTGTTGCCCAAGCAGAATCCTTGAGTATTCAAGAATGCGAGTTTTAACACCCTTGCATTCAGGATGCAACATTATTGATGATGTATGGGCAATATTGAATATTGGAACAATATTATTGTCAAAAACTAGCACTGTCACAAAGCAGACTGCTACTCCCCACCAGGGATTGTCCTACAAGAGTTGCTTCCCAGTATAAATGTAGCAGGGGTCTAGATAAAAGGGGGTAAAACCAGTCTAAAATCTTTATTTCGCTATAAAACCCTATGTTGTGGGTACTCGTTTGAATCGTCTCAAAGAGTATCAACAAGATAGGGTTTGAGTTTGGAATAATGAAATATTTCAATTTGAAAGCCAAACTACCCCCTCTATCTGTAGCGCTGTTGCAGTTTATGATCTATTTGAAAAGTAACAAAAATTGAGTAAAATTTACAAGTTCAAGGAAGATAACTTGGCAACAATTATGTGCAATATTGTAGGTAAAATGCTCCAAATAATGAAAATATTGTACAAAATGACAAGCTCAAGGGGAAATAATTTAGCAGCCAATACCAGAAGGGTCATGAAAAATTATGTAAGGGCCATATAACTGAAATCTTCCTAATGACATTTAAATCTCATGGACTTCGTTTTTGCTTAATTACTAGCAATGACATTTTGACATTTGATGTAAATAGAATTTCCAAGTACAAGAAAGCACACTTCCTGGTTGCTATATAAGGGCTATAAACTGATATATATTAAAGCATACTAATCAGGTTTTAACTTATCCATAAAAGTAACTTGGTTCGACTGTTGCGCTGAAATTGTTAAAGAATAGTTAATTTATGAAGCCCCTACTCTATCTTTTAACATGTTTGGACCCACGAAAAGTGAAACTACTCAGTGTACTAAACAAGAGGCCCAAGAGGGCCTGTATCGCTCCACTGGCTTTAACATCATTAGATGTGCATTAAATGAATCTTTCTTTGAATGAAAACAACACTTTGAAATCTTTTTTGAAATCTTTTAAGACCTTTTTTACCAGTTAACTGGGTATGGCTCGCATTGCACCAAAATTCTCAAGTTTCAAGTTGAATTGGCCCAGCCTTCATCAGGAGATGTAGTTCAAAGATTTCGGGCTCAAAATAAGCCACGACCTGACATGCCAATATTTATGGGCTAATTAATATTTCACATACAATTTTTCAAAAGGGTCACAGAAGGAACATTCTGGTAAAATTTCATTGAAATCAGCCCAGTGATTCAGGAGGAGATGTTGTTCAAAGAATTCAGGCTCAAAATAAGCCCCACCCTGCCACACCCATATTTATGGGCAAATCAAAATTTTGAGAGAACCTTTTGGAAAGGGTCTCCCAAGGAACATTCTGGTAAAGTTTTATTGAAATTGGCCCAGTGGTTTAAGAGGAGAAGTTGTTCAAAGATTTCGGGCTCAAAATAAGCCCCGCCCTGCCACGCCCATATTTGGGGGCCAATCAAAATTTCAGGAACAATTTTTCAAAAAGGTCACCCAAGATACATTCTGGAAAAGTTTGGTTGAAATCAGCCCTTTTGTTCAGGAGGAGATGTCATTCAAAGATTTTGGGCTCAAAATAAGCCCCGCCCTGCCACGCCCATATTTGGGGGTCAATCAAAATTTCTTGAACAACTTTAGAAGAGGGTCACCAAAGGAACATTCTGGTAAAGTTTCATTGAAATCAGCCCAATGGTTCAGGAGGAAACATTGTTCAAAGATTTCGGGCTCAAAATAAGCCCCGCCCTGCCACGCCCATATTTGGGGGCCAATCAAAATTTCAGGAACAATTTTTCAAAAGGGTCACCCCAGATACATTCTGGTAAAGTCTGGTTGAAATCAGCTCTTTGGTTCAGGAGGAGGTGTCATTCAAAGATTTTGGGCTCAAAATAAGCCCCGCCCTGCCACGCCCATATTTGGGGGTCAATCAAAATTTCTTGAACAATTTAGGTAAAGGGTCACCCAAGGAACATCCATGCCAAGTTTCATTGAAATTGGCCCAATGGTTTGGGAGGAGAAGATTTTTAAAGATTTCAAAGTGAAAAAATGCCACGCCCTGCCACGCCCATATTTGGGGGTCAATCAAAATTTCTTTAACAATTCTAGAAGAGGGTCACCCAAGGAATATTTCTACCAAGTTTCATCAAAATCCGCCCATTGGTTTGGGAGGAGAAGATGTTTAAAGAAAAAGTTTACGCACGCACGGATGCATGGACGGACGGACGCACGCACGACGGACACACCGCCATGACAATAGCTCGCTGGCCTTCGGCCAGTGGAGCTAAAAATGATAAAAGTACTTGAGAAAAATGTGAAAAGCTATGCTATGGAATCAAATGTCAACTTTATATTAGAATCAAATTTACATGGCTCAATTTATATCTAAATTTTTCAATCAAGAAGTGTCCATCAAACAAGAAGGCTCCCATTTTTTTTCATTTTTTTTTAATTTGACCTTGATAATTGACCTAGAAATTGACAGATTACTGTGACCTTTAGATTGAAAGACACAATTTCATCATATCCTTGATACTTATTTTACTGAACCTTCTCAAAACTAGATGTGTTAGTGAAACACAAATGCCCAAAAACAGCAAATTTCCAATAAATTTGACCTTGTCACATGACCTTGACCTTGGTACCAACAGATGCATATCATTGAGATGCATGATCATGCTAAATATGAACTGCATCTCAAATGAGCTAGAAGTAATTGACATTATTAAATTTTTTGGTTAAGTTGAGCAGACGCAGACATAATGACAGACCAACAGACAGAAGGAAAATGGTAAAACTATATATACACCCTCGATCTTTGGTTGGTGGGGGATCAAAATTAATCTTGATCCATTATTCTAATCAACATAATGATCAGATGATCCAATAGCACAGCTTTATAAGTGAGACATAAAAATTGATATAATAAGACTACAGTAGATGGAAAGTCACGTGTGTTTGAACGTGAAGTTACTGGCTATAGACGGTAAGAGAAGCCTTACTTTTTTCCGTGTTCCACTCAAATAGTCTTTATACATATCTGATCGTATATATCGGCTGTAACTATCGCTCTTCATTAGTTTGAATATATGGTCCTGAAAAGGAAATTAAACATTTAAGTTCCAAATTACCTCCTCAGTCTTCATCTAAATTATCGCTTAAATTTAACAGAATATTCCTTTCTTACATAGTAAACTTTGTCTTCAATAGACAGATAGATAGTAGTAAACTTTGTCTTCAATAGACAGATAGATAGATTATTTTTTTTCGGTAAAAGATGTTGACATTTCATGATAAAATGTAATAATACATTACAATAAAAATATATATCATATAACGAAAATCAAACAGAGATATCTTTGTCTTGCCTGTGTAAGATCACTTTCTAAATATTGTCATGTAACACACATTTTTTGCGTTTTTTTCTGTTGTCAGGGTGTTTCAAAAATTGGTATTTAATGTACAAATATTGTTGCTGAGAGAAAAAGAATCTGTTACACAAATTTTATTTGAGACAAGCTGATCTTAACCTCGTCTAGAAAAGAATAGTTAATAAGCTCTCAAAGGCTTGCTAGGTAACATTTCAATTATAGACTCGGTTAAGATCAGCTTATCTCAAATTAACTCTCATGACAGATCCCATATGTAAGAACATTTTCTTTTTGTCTTATAACTTTACAAATATCCATGAGCTAACATCCCATATGATATTTATTATGATATCACATGGATATTTTTAGAACAATGACATAATGCGTTTTTGTTTTTTTTTTAAACTTGCATTTATGTTCATAACATCGACGATAACAAGACAAATGGATGTTATAAGATAAATATAATACATAATTAGTGTATTGTATAAAAAAGTATCTAACTTGGTTGTAGGAATTGATGATTGTCTCAGCAGAGCCTTGATCTTTATCAATTCCCCAAACCTCATTAGATATTATTTTCAAACAAAACACTAAGTACTGGTAGGTATTATACTTTTATCCAAGAAACACTGATTCTTGTTGAATATTGGAGGATCACTGGCTAAGCCCCTTGACCTTCATTGTGACACACCCCCTAATTATATTATACATCATTTATCTGCAAAATCTTTTGTGCTTCATTATACTGAACACAGGGCTGTTACTTCATTTATTCATAAAGCAATTATAGCAAAGTAGAGTATATTAATGTCTTATTGGGAAACAGTTGTAACTGCCTATAAACATTAAATGCAATTACATTGTTTTGCACTGAGGCATGAAAATATGAATGAATGTAACTGTTTATTACTTTAAAAGGAAGTTCTCAAGAAGTACATTATGAATAAGAAAAAACAAACAATTTTTTACTAACTGAACGATTTATCATTAAAAATTTGATAATGAAACAGATCTTTAACTAGACCATAAATTTCAATTTATCCAAATTGAAAAGGTAGCAAAAGAAGAAACAGTGAGCATTTTGTAAAAAATAATATGTTTGTTTAAGAAATAAAGAAATAGCTTTTAACTAGCAAATTTCTCATTTTTTTAAAACAAATTTCTAACAGCTTTCTATCTTCTTCCCATCCAATTTCAGGAAGATTTTCTTACTTAGACTAGCTCTCATCCAAATGATCCAAAGTATTGTGAAATTAGTGAAATTCAACTAGAGAAAGTGTAATTTCAGCTTATATTCCTCTGACTGGTCAATCAGTGTCAGTTTTTGAGAATATGGGAGTAACTAGGATAGGATGAAATAGTAAAACATGAGTTGTGTACCTTATTTATTTCAAACTGAACACTTACTGACAGCCTGGGAGCCATATATTTATTTCACTATGCTGAATTTAACTTATTCACAGGTAAACAAATCCAATATTTGGGACATTTAAACAAGTTACAGTTTACTCTAAAAATATCAAAAAAAGAGCAGGCAATGTAGGCTAAGAAAAATCTGAATGCATGTGCAGGCTGATCTTAGTCTAAACTGTAGTCAAAGCTCTGTGTACAACAAGAATATCATTGATTTTCTACCAAAACCTCATAACTACAGCTTTATACAAGCTGTAGTTACGAGATTTTAGCAGAACACCAAGGATATGCTGTTAATAGTCTTAGAAGAGTTAAGAGTCCAACTCACCTGAGCTTCAGCAAAACAATATCTGTTTGGATTGCTTGGATTGTCCTCCACCCGTTTTCGTACCAATTCAGCTATCCTCGCATCTATATTTACAGGGTTATGGGCCCCTGGGGCTAAAAATTCTCTGTAAATAAACCATGTATACATGTTAAAGGACCAACATTTGTATCTAGCAAAGATTCTTTGCCAAAACCAAAATAAAACAAAATATTATTTTAACTGCAATCCTATCAAAAGTAGCATCTTCTTTGTGTGTCAATTATGCTTACAGTTATCTTCAATGAAACATATACTTTTAACAGAAACAACTGAGCTATATAACTATGTCTGTCAAAAGTATTATCCAGGCATGCTCAAATTCAACCTTATTTTAACTTTCTATAATGAATTGTATCCTAAAATTTTGAAAACAGTTACTCAAATAGTAAATGGCAACTGTAGATCAAGATTACTTGAAAAAAAAACACTTACTGTTTTTCCTCTAATAAATGGGCCCTCCCTAATATAAGCACCCCTATATTTTTTACAAAGAAAACCCAATTCAAATGCCTAAATTTTATAAACTTTTTGAGACTTCTTCTCTAATTTGAGTTGAATTTCTTCTAAACAATCATTTTATATGATTATTTGAAAAAAATATTATGATTATTTATGATATAAAAATCATTAGCAAACTTTGGACAACACTAAGTTCATTACTTCCAAAATGTTGCGGAACTATAATGAGTCCACTACCTTAAAACAAAATACTTCCTTGTTGATCACTCAAACTGCTTTATAGAAGCATCTCATCAAGAAAATTTGAATAAGTACCAACAACATAGGGTTTGGTTGAAGAATTACAGATGTAAATTGTAAACACTCTGTTGTTGTCTTGAAAGTTTGGCAGCATTCAAGTTCAAAATGGGCTAATCAAAAATGAAATGAGCTAAGCCAAAGACATTGTTTAATTGATCTTAACCTTTGTCTAAGTGGCCTAGTAATAAATGCACTTGACCTGTAAACCTGAGGGCTGTGTTTCCAGCCCTACCGACACAGTGGTGTGTTTATAGGCTAGACACTTAAAAGCTGGCCCCAGTTCACCAAGCTGTAGAATTAAGTAGCAGTGGATTTAAACCACTGCCTCTCTCTTTCAGGGACGTGAAAACTTCAGGATTGAGTGTTCAAGAGCAGCTTTATAGGCCCAAGCTTTCGTTGCAATCGAACTAAAATAAATTACTATAAAAAAACCCTTGTCATTCCTAATAAAAAACTTTGGCAAAATTTTATTAAAATTAAAATACTGAATGCACTACTTTGTGAGTCAGTATTTCTATTGAAAATATCACTTTTAAAACTTCTCCTGGCTTACAAAAAAAAAAATCAGGTGGTATAGTCTAGGAATAGACTGGAGGCTACGAAAATCAATTTCTGATCTTTGTCTTTACCTCCTGTAAAAATGGAATATTCAAATTTAAGCATGACAAGGATTAAAATATCACATAAAAAAAAATGCTATTTATATTTTAACTCTTTATGATGACAAAAGCAATACTTACGAATATATTTCATTAACTTTTTCATGTAAATCACTCACTTTAACACCTTTTAAATCTTGACAAGCCAACCAAAATCTGTACAGAAAGAGATTCAAATTGAACATCAGGGCCTGGGGTTATAAAACTTTTCTAAGGCTCAACTGAGAATTTTCGCAAATTCTAAATTTAAATGAATGTATGAAAATAAAAGATAATAATATCAAGTTGTTATTTATAACAACTTATTAATATTATCTTTTATTTTAATACATAAAATTTGTATTGAAAAAGAATTACAGCTTTAATCTCAAATTGAAATTTGAGAAATTTTTGAATCGAGAATGAGAAAAGTTTTATAACCTCGGGCCCTGAACTTGTCACAATAGTTATTATTATGTAGGCAACCTGAAAAAACTGTCCTTGGATTAGGATGCAAAAACAATTGCATTTAGAATATGTTTCGGAAATGGTACATGCAAAGCAGAAAACCATTTTTCAATGTTCAAAAATGTTTTGCCAGCCTTAATCCAGGGAAGGATAAATCAAGGGTTTTACTAAACATCTTACAATAATTTTTTTGTGTAAGTCAAAATTAAAGTTGCTTCTAAAGTAGTAACTAAATATGGAATTCTGCCATGCATCATCTCATTGGAATCGTCTTTAGAAGACGATTCCAATGAGATATTGCAAGGCAGAATCTAACAATGAATGATAACACCAGGTATGATTTGTAATTTTGACTTATGGTAAGTTTTTACGTAAAACGAGGCCCAGGTCCCTGAAATCAGAGATGATTTCATTTTTGTCTTATTTTTACCATATTCAAGTCAATTCAAACCAATCAAATAACAAAGTCAATGTGTAGATTTCAAGCATAAACATAAACTCTCATAAAGAGTGAACAACTTGTAGAGCTGATAATACTCTTTCCCTTTTTGGTAGATTTATCACATTACAAAATAGAAATGGAGAATATTTAAGTTTTGTAATCATTTCTTTATTTTAAAGAAAGGCAACTCTGCAACAAGGTAAGTTCTGCTCCAGGAAATATTACCTCCCTTACACAAAAACAGTACATAACTTCCCTCATTAGATGAAGCCCAGCCATAAATGAACTAGAAAGCCATGAATGGCTTGAGTCGCTCCACAGGATTGAAATTTTTGTAATAGCAAATCAAAGTTTTGACTAGATTTTTAGATATTTTGGGTTCTACTGATGTTTAAAATGATTATCAAAGTTTCCACTATACCATATAGAGAAATGACCTCCGCCCATAAAAGACATATATTTCATCCAATGATAATTATTTTTGGCTGCATGATAATGGGTCACCCAAGGATTGTACCGATGAAGTTTGATTGATATCCATCTGTTACATTCTGAGAAAATGATTTTCAAAGTTTACACTATATAACACAGTGAGAAATGACCTTCCCCCCATAAAAGACATATTTTTCATTTGATAGCAATAATTTTTGGTAGACTGATAAAGGATCACTTAAGGATCATTCCAGTGAAATTTGGTAAATATCAAAATTTCTTGAACAACTTTGAAAGAGGGTCACCCAAGGATTTTCTGTGAAGTTTGGTTGAAATTTATCCAGTAGTTTCTGATGAGAAGATTTTTAAAACAGTCTTCAATTCTTTTCTGAAGTTGGTCCCAAGAGGGTCCTAAGGACTCACATCAGAAAGTTTTAGTCCTAGCTACTTATTTAAGAGTCTCAGACTCAAATAACCTGTGTTCCTTAAAACCCTGAGGTATATGCATTAAATACATTGTGCTAACTTTTATTCTAGACAAACTGATATAATCTGCTTTTATATCTTTAATTTTTCTCAAATAGAATAGAGTAACTCATTCTTTATCTCACATATACAGAATTTAAAAAGCACTTTTAAAAGTTTTTACTCCAATGACCACAGAGATGCTGCATAACTGTTCTTTTGGATGACGTCATTTCAAAAGTGATCTTGCATTTATGTAAGACAAGGATGGCCTTTCCTTATAGAGGAACAAAGGACAAGGGTTACTATGGTGAGAAAATGGCATCCAAATTTGTGGATGTTGCCAGCTCCCTTTACAAATACATGTATATAGATAATACATTTTCATTAAATTGAAAATGTTCACATTTTTGGTGTACAGTAGTCCCATTTAGTAATAGTAAATAAGGAACCATCACAGAAACTTACTTTAAGTTTTCCCCCGAGAATTCTTTGTCTAAGAATTTACTAAACTGATCCTTGCCCGCAGGATCTCGCAGCAATTCTTCCACAGAGAAAGCCCAGCGTTTAACTCGTCGTAATGGAATATCTCTAGCATTTCTGTAAATAAAACGAACATTAATTGTCAAAAACTAACATAATTTGAGGAGTCAGTGAAATACCATTGTAAGTGCTATATATAATTCTAGCCACTTATAATAGTATTGCACCGATCCCTCATCATACCCCTACCAAGTGCTTGTCACAGGCAGGGCTTCTCCTGATGTTAATAGGCATGTTGGTGTGTCCCTTGAGCTATGAAATAGATGAAATACCACTGACTATAGATAGAGGATATTGAATGAGTGGTCATTGAATACCGAATTTATTAAACCAGTCATCTATAAACAGATAAAAAGGAGGCTGTGCCGAGTTTTTATCTGTTATAGATGACGAGTTTAATATATTCGGTATTTCATGAGCACAAATTTGATATTCTATTTATAATATGACTTGAATTTTTGAGAAAAAACCCAAATTCTTGTTATTCAACATTTCGATTTTCTGCGAAACTTATAACGCTGTTTAAAAATGACGTCACAATATAAACATTATGACGACATTTTCGCGGTCACAAAATAAAGATGCTATTTGCTCTGAGCTCATTTTCATAGTTATTCCACTAGTGTAATAACACTCATGTAATATCAAAAATATTAAACGGGGTTATTCCACTCCCGCGACGTAGGTCATATTATAAAGTGTTGTATTGCAGTATGTAAAGTCAGAAAATAAAGTCAGTTGTAAAACAGTAAAGTATATATCTAAAAGACCTGTATTTGGTAATATATATAACTTCTGATTTACCATACCAAGTTGCAAGTTGCTGTTATACTTAGTTACAGAGAAAAGTGCAATGAAAAATAATTCCATTGTACCATGTTAAGTCCAAAAATAAAGTACATTGTAAAACAGGAAGTTGATATCCGAGAGTTCTTAATTCCGTAAGTGACATACTGGGCCTATATTCTCGATTTTCTTCTAAAACCTTGTAACTACAGCTTTAAACAAGCTGCTATTACGAGGTGTTAGCAGAACACCGACGTTATATGATACATCTTAGCAATTTTCAGTTGCTGTCAATCATAGTTGCATAGAAAAGAAGGTGTAGAAAGTTTCCAATTGTAACATATCGAGTCTGAAAATAAACTAAGTCATCAAACAGAAAGTAGATAGCCAAATGGACTTTAATTTGATATGCCACATAAAAGACCTCTATCTGATACATCATGCCAAGTTTTAAGTTTCTAACTTTCATAGTTGCAGAGAAAATGGGACAAAAAATTCTGATTGTACTATGTTTAGTCCATAAATAAACAAAGTCACTATAGAGGAAGTAGATATTAGATCTGAGGTGCGTTCGTTAGAGCAACATTTTCAAGATTCTAATTAAGATTTTTAAGTTGAAGCGTTTTATACAGCAATATCTTTTAGTGGCTTAAGAAAT
This sequence comes from Fragum whitleyi, assembly GCA_948146395.1. Lineage (NCBI taxonomy): Eukaryota > Metazoa > Mollusca > Bivalvia > Cardiida > Cardiidae > Fragum > Fragum whitleyi. Next base: position 29,300,486 of record OX411544.1, read on the forward strand.
CTCAAACAGGAAACAAAGATGGTTTTGCATTAGCTTAAACAAGTAGCCATGACGACGTTGAATGTTTTCACTCAAATTATCAAAAATTGTTCAGTATTACGTCTTAAAAATCTCATTTAGCGGGATTTTTCATTTTCCTCTAACTAACACACCTAAATTTGTAAGCAACATATAGGAGGGGGCATGATAATATGCAGTTCAGGAGTGTGGAATTCTCATGCCCGACTTGTCTGACATGGGCTTTTCCACTTGCGGCCAAGTACATTTTTCTAGGTTACTTGTCCGTTGATAAGTAAATACCAGAGCAAATCTTAAAACAAAACTAAAAAGACCTAGGAGAAAAGTCAACCTAATGTTTGTATCAAAGGGAAGAAAAGGTTGTCTTTAATGAAGAAAATGCTGGATTACAGCATTTTCTTCATTGAAAACAATATTTTCTTAATATTTATGAATCATTTTCTTTTTACGGTCAAATTCATTTTGATCCTGGAAAAGTAGGAAATCAATTTTTCCTTGTCCATGGACAAATGGAGAAAAGTCGTATTTCTACACCCCTGCAGTTATATCATTACACCCGTATACATACAAAGTTTTATCCTGATCCCAATATTCTGTGCTATCTGTCACCCATGGATTTGTGGGGTCAGCAGGTGAGCAGAAGGCATCGTACTCTGCATACTGCTCATAATATGCCACATAACTGAAATGGATGGATGAGATAGGTCATTTATCATGTATTCAAACCTAACAGAGAGTTAACCCTTGTCATGCTGAACCCACAATATTCCTGCTTTGACAGGAGGTAAAGACAAGATCAGCCTGCACTTATGTGCAGTCTGATCTTAGTTCATACAGCTATTTAAACCTTGTCATGCTGAAAAAAGTCCTTGACAAAAGTGTATTAAGGTAGTGGAGATCATACTGCACATATTGATGGCTCTGTGTGAAACAGTTGTAACTCCCTATATGTTTATATGGAGTTACAACTCTTCCATGCTGAGCCATCAATATGTACAGAATTCTTTGTCTTTAAAATCTATTAATGCAAGAATATATCTTGGTTCAGCATGACAAGGGAAAACTGTAATAGAAGTCATAATGAGCCTATGCGTGACATTTCGAACAGTATCATGTATAGATGATGGACAGACTTTAAGCAGCCTGGACAATCACCCAGTGTATCAAAATTTATTTCGGATTGTGAACAGCCACTAAATAGACCTTTGGCCATCAATTGATCAATAGTGAAGACTCTGATCAGACTGTGCAGCTGCAAAGGCTGATCCGAGAATTAACATAACACACATGTGAAATTGTTAGAAATCTCACACACACGCTCAAATTATATCTTTATAAATCTGAAAGAGTTGATGATAGAACTTTAATATATTTTTCTATTTCATAAATGAAATATTTCCAATTAAGCTAACTGCTATAGAATTTTGTTTGTTTTCCGCAAAATTTATGAGAATACATTTCAACAAAATTTAATAGGGCTATAGAAAAAATTATAAGCTTAAATAACTCATGATCGACACATTAAGAGTACATGTAATAGTATGAATCTTAATTCAAGCAGTATATTTTCATCCAATTTTCAAAAGAAAAAGGCAGTTAGATAATGTTTTCTACTTAACTTCAAGAATAACTACCGTAGATTCTGTAACAAATACACTAGGAGGACGAGAAAAGACGTGGTAAAGCTAGTCTAAAAAAAATACCTCAACAAAACCTTATGTTGTCGGTACTCAGCCGATTCATCTCAATGAGACGATTTCAATGAGTACCCATATCTTAATTAGAGTTTATGAACTTGAAATAAAATTGTTTTTTCCAAAACCTCACTTTATATATCTGAGGCTCTGGCATTATTTATTTACCTTTCCGTAACCTTTGATATTTTTACTCTTCTTTTTTCTAATTTCTTCTTTAATAAATCAATCTGAAAAGATAGAATAAATATGTTAAATATCATTCTACCTGGTGGTTGTCAACAAGCAACTGCTGTCTAGCCCACACATTTTTTATATTAGCTTTGGATAAGTTTAATCTAAATATCTAACCTTATGATGTGACCATGATCTTAGAGATGTCTGAAAAATACATCAGTCCACACATCTAATCATAATATCCAGTCATAATAAAGAGAGTTATGCCCAATCAAAATTAGATGAGCTGACAGACAAACAGACCTACTTACACACTGACATCAAGCCATAATTGTGGCAAATAGGTCTCCCTGAATATAAGTGGGCTTGACAAAAAGAGATCATTAATCATTTAATGTTATTTTCTTTTTATAAAATCAGGTTTTGAAAATTGTATTTAAATTGGACCAGTCTTCAAAGTCAGCTTTTTAGTGCTATACTTACTATTGGAAGAGTGTTTATTGGAACTAATTATAGCAAATGGCCAATTAAGCAATGAGGAGTGAGCGGGGAAAAATAATAGAAAATTCATATTGCCTTCCCTTGGGGTATATATATCATTTATTAATAATTAATAGAATTCATGGGTTGATTAATTTGCGAGACATGAATAAATCTGAATGATACAAGGGAAATAACTTCTGATGCATAAATTTTAAGCTGAAATGATCAGCAGCCCTGTTAAGCCAAGTATTGATCTATTTTATAGTTCATTAGTAAATAATTATTCAATTAGGCTGAGCAGTATCATAGGATTTGCCAGTTAAAAACATAAAGATAGATGGAAGGGATGATGGACAGACAGATCAATGGCTCAGCACAAAACAGTTGTAAATATCTACACATTTATAGGCAGTTACAACTGGTTCAGACTGAGCCATCTAGATATGAGGCCAGCTAATTATACAATTATGCTTGCTAGTGTAGAAATTTTATCCAAGACAATTGTGTTTCTTTTGAAGTTTTAAGGTAAAATCTTCAGCAATAACAGATATTGCAAATGTTCAAGTATTGGCATAACAACCACAAACCAATGTCGATGCAAAAGCAAAATTGCCTTTGCTTTTTTTCACAAAATAGTCAAGAACTAATTTAGTATATGCATTTTTGAAATGCATACACATTGAAACATAATGTTAGCATTTGCCATACTTGACTTTTTATTGATTTAATTGTGTTATAAATATGGCATATAAATATAACAGCCTTAATTTTTTGTCAATGAGATGATATACCATGAATATATTTGAATCCCTCTCACTTACATTATGTATAATTTCTTTATGTAAATTTTCTGTAGGGTGATGAAGGTCTGCCTCCGACACACTTGGACTGAGTCGCCCACCTGGTACTGCATAATTAGGCTGGAAATAAAATGAAATACTTGTACATAAAAAGTTGACACTGAACACAGGTGACACTTTCAAAGAATTAATAGGAAAAACAAGAGATGTTTGTAAAACATTTATCCCCCCCTCCATAAAAGCAGGTCAATAGCCTATTATTTGCCAACCATCAAAGGGCAATAAATCACAAAATATGATGAGCAGAGCTATGGTTCTGCACTGCACTTCTTCTCAATCTAATCTTTCCACCTGTGAAGTTCATGATTCTAGCTTGCATACTTTTTGGGATATGATCAGGACAAAAACGGTCTACAGACGGATGGACTGACTGACCGACAGACAGACAAGTGCAAGGCAATATACCCCCTCTTCTTCAAAGGGGAGCATAATAATGATTATTAAATATTGATAAGGTTTCTTTAAAAAAAATTCAGGTCATCTTTCAAATTGATATTACCAAGATTTGATACAGGGGAAATAACTTCTTTGTATTGTTTGCTGATTTGCCGGATAAATGAATTGAATTGAAATTGAATTGAATTGTAATCATTCTAAAAGAAATTACTTGTAGATCTAGTTTTAAAGCTCATGTCACAGACTCTATGTTTGTGAATTTTCATTGTAATTGGTTCTGTACTTATGAAATAAATTGGAAAAATAAGCCACAAAGTTCAACAGATCCACTGAGGTGCTTTGTGTAGAAGCATTCCAAATATTTTCTTCAGTATTGCCATATATATATTGGCTTCTTGAAACACACCTCCATTACATCACTTTGTCTACAAGCCAATCAACAAATTGAATTAGCTCACAAACCATACGAAATGCTTCATTTGTCAACTAATCTTTATGGAGCATCAAAGTGAAAGTTGACAACTGTGTTTAAGAAGGTTAAAGACATTTGGGCCAGTGCATGACATTTCCAACAATTTGACATCTACGTGAGGTGCAAACATTTAGCAGCATAGACAATTAAATATTTCAACTAGAAGATTGCCAGACTGTCTACAATTACTTTAAGACCTTATCTATCTACAAATCTCATATCGAAGACTCTGGTCAGACTGTGCAGATGCAAAGACTTGGCAGAGTCTTTGCTTTGCGCACATTTGAGAATTGTTGGAAATGTCACACACAGGCTCAATTATAACATCCCTTGAATTAAAAGACAGGACTTGATGTACCAGGACGTAGTGCAGTTTTGTTATTGGCCATTTCCTGCAAGACAGACCTTAGACTAAATTTATCATTTTATTCCACATATAAGGATCTAACCTGTATCTCAGTGATGACATAAGTTTTCGATGAAAATAAAACTTGTCTTTTTTTGGCAAATATATAGTTTTTGTCAAAGATGTTTTGATACTCTCAACTATGGTGATAGATAGTGAATACAAATGTTAAGTCAAAAGCTTTACAAAAATCTTGTGTTTTCTTTGAATACAGACAATTTAGGTTTCTTATTTTTTGGTCTTCTTTGTAGAATGTGGAAAACATAAAAATTACTATATGCCTTGCATGCCTTAAGCTCTATACAAAGTCCGGATAGCTTGTATTATGGGAGACCACTCTCACCACTGTCCTGCATAGCTTTGTAGATTTTAATACAATGTCTGACACCTTGCATCAGAGAAGATCTTCTTTAGCTCAGTGGTTAGGGCATTAGACTTGTAAACCAATTATTTGAATATTGTTGTCCATGTGGGTTCGACACCGAGATATTTTTCAGCTATGCTTCGGTTGAGGACTGTTCGTACATAACATGTGGACTCGTCTATGATTGGCCATTGAGCCATTTATGTCGGCATTGTACCGACTAGGTTAGTTCAGAAAGCACTTCACTGCCTAGATCGGCTTATCATCAACAAAATATGACTCTTAAGGGTGAGTGTGTTATGGGAGACGTCATCACTGTCCTGCATAGCTTCGTGGGTTTGAATACAATGTCTGACACCAAAGTTAGGGAAGATCGTTTTTGGCTCAGTGGCTAATGCATTGAACTTGTAAACCAATTATATGAATATTGTTGTCTGGGTGGGTTCGACACCGGCTCATTAGATATTTTTCAGTTATGGTTCGGTTTAGGACAGTTTGTATGTAACACTTGATAGCAAGAAAGCACATTTAGAACATTGGCCTACTGCTCATAGAGACTTAATTTCAAAAGTAAAGCAAAGGGAATATTTAACACGTCATGTGCTGATGTATAAGAGGCAATTGCATGAAGCATTTATTAGCAACCTTTGTTAACATCAACTGCAATGGTGACAAATTGGTTCAGCTTAATTAAAGCAACAAATCATGTTACTTTTCTAATAAAACAAACAATGTCATGCAGTTTCTAATCTATGAGATTAATATCATAATAATTAAGCTGTTCAAAAATTCATGATTTTCCTTATATGGAATTCTAGATCTAAAAGCATAATTATTCCATGCATGATGTATAATGGCAAAAAAACTTTTATTTATCTTAAAATGACCACCTGAATGATTTATGAGCTTAAAACCCTTTAGAATTCAATGGATTTGTTTGTTTGTTTGAATGGGTTTTACGCCGCTTTCAACAATTTCGCAGTTATATCGCGGCGGCCGGAGCACCTAACAATGGATTCCTGGAATTTCTTTCACCTGTACAACCATTACATCCTTTCCTAGCCTCCGACTGCTATCTCACATAGGTTTACGATTATATACCCATTGGTGAGAGACAAACGTTGGAAAGGATATTTGCCGCCACCGGGGATCGAACCCACGACTTCAAGATTGGAAGTCTTATGCCTAACCAACTGCGCTATGGTGGCGGCTAGAATTCAATGGAATTTGTTAGTGTATACAACTTACACATAAACCAAGACACCCTGATATTGATGAATAGATTTATTCAAGATGGGGAAATATTTAAAGAAAACTCTTATATCAATCAAACAGATGGCAAAATAAGAAAACAAGAGGCCCAAGAGGGCCCGTATCGCTCCACTGGCTTTAACATCATTAGACTTGCATTAAATGAATCTTTCTTTGAATGAAAACAACACTTTGAAATCTCTTAAGACCTATATTATATTAATCAACTGGGTATGGCTCACATTGCACCAAAATTCTCAAGTTTCATTGAAATTGGCCAAACCTTCATCAGGAGATGTAGTTCAAAGATTTTGGGCTCAAAATAAGCCACATCCTGGCATGCCAATATTTAAGGGCTAATTAATATTTCGCATACAATTTTTGAAAAGGGTCACAGAAGGAACATTCTGGTAAAATTTCATTAAAATCAGCCCAGTGATTCAGGAGGAGATGTCCTTCAAAGAATTACAGCTCAAAATAAGCCCAACCCTGCCACACCCATATTTATGGGCCAATCAAAATTTTGAGAGCAACTTTTCAAAAGGGTCTCCAAAGGAACATTCTGGTAAAGTTTCATTGAAATTGGCCCAATGGTTCAGGAGAAAATGTCATTTGAAAATTTTGGGCTCAAAATAGGCCCCGCCCTGCCATGCCCATATTTTTAGTCCAATCAAAATTTCTTGAACAATTTATGTAAAGGGTCACCCAAGGAACATTCTGGTAAAGTTTCATTGAATAGGCCCAGTGGTTCTGAAGGAGATGTCATTCAAAGATTTCGGGCTCAGATAAGCCAGGCCCTGCCACACCCATATTTGGGGACCAATCGAAATTTCAGGAAAAATTTTTGAAAAGGGTTATCCCAGGAACATTTTGGTAAAGTTTGGTTGAAATCGGCCCAGTGGTTCAGGAGGAGATGTCATTCAAAGATTTCGGGCTCAAAATAAGCCCCACCCTGCCACGCCAATATTTAAGGACCAATCAAAATTTCTTGAACAATTTAGGTAAAGGGTCACCCCAGGAACATTTTGGTAAAGTTTGGTTGAAATCGGCCCAGTGGTTCAGGAGGAGATGTCATTCAAAGATTTTGGGCTCAAAATAAGCCCCGCCCTGCCACGCCTGTATTTGGGGGTCAATCAAAATTTCTTGAACAATTTAGGTAAAAGGTCACCCAAGGAACATCCTTGCCAAGTTTCATTGAAATTGGCCCAACGGTTTGGGAGGAGAAGATTTTTAAAGATTTCAAAGTGAAAAAATGCCACGCCCTACCACGCCCATATTTGGGGGTCAATCAAAATTTCTTTAACAATTTTAGAAGAGGGTCACCCAAGGAACATTTTGGTTTTGGAGGAGAAGATGTTTAAAGAAAAAGTTTACGAACGCACGGACGCATGCACGCACGACGGACACACCACCATGACAATAGCTCGCTGGCCTTCGGTCAGTGGAGCTAACAAGAAGGTCAGAATGGCCCTACAACGCTCACCTGAATTCAATTGGTACAGTGGATCTAAACCAAGTAACTTTCTGGCAAAGATTCATTCATATTGGCCCCATTTTTGAAGAGGAGACTTTATTCCAAGAATTTTAAGTCATAATAGACCCTGCCCACCCATTCTTGACTAAGAAGACTCAAAATAAACACCGCCCTGCCACTCCCATTTTTATGGGTCAATCAAAATTTCACAAACAATTTTTGAGAAAGGTCACACAAGGAACATTCTGGTAAAGTTTCATTGATATCAGACCAGTGGTTCAGGAGATGTTGTTCAAGAATTTCGGGCTCAAAATAAGCCCCGCAATACCCCGCCCACATTTATGGGCCAATCAAATTTCGCAAACAATTTTTGAAAAGGGTCACACAAGGAACATTCTGGTAGAGTTTCATTGCAATTGGCCCAGTGGTTCAAGAGGAGATGTTGTCAAAGTTTTCAGGCTCAAAATTAAGCCCCACCCAGCCAAGCTCATATTTCTGGGCCAATCAATATTTAGCAAAATTTTTTTGAACAAGGAACATTCTGGTAAAGTTTCTTTGAAATTGTCTCAGCGGCTCAGGAGAAGATGTGGTTCAAAGATTTTGGGCTCAAACTAAGCCCAACCCTGCCACGCCCATATTTATCCACCAATGAAAATTTCGCAACCAATTTTTGAAAAGGGTCACCCAAGGAGCATCAACGTAAAGTTTCATTGAAATCAGCCAAGTAATTCAAGAGATGTTGTTCATAGATTTCAGGCTCAAAATAAACCCCGCCCTGCAACACCCATGTTTATGGCCAATCAAAATTTCTTGAACAATTTAAGTAAAGGGTGACCCAAGGAATATTTTGGTAAGTTTCACTGAAATATGCCTGGATGTTCAGGAGGAGATGAAATTCAACGATTTCTGGCTCAAATTAAGCTCCGCCCTGCTAAGCCAATACTTATGGGCAATCAGAATTTAGCGAACAATTTTTGAAGAGGGTTACCCAGGGAACATTCAGGCAAAAATTCATTGAAATCAGCCCAGCAGTTTAGGAGAAGAAGAAGTTTTAAGAAAGTTGACCACACATAATCAACGACGGACGACGGAGTTAGGATGATCCTAAAAGCTCCCCTTGAGCATGTTGTGCTTAGGTGAGCTGAAAATAGCAGAACAAAAGCTTGGTCTATTAATTTCTTTTGAATCTAAAAACTGCTTTATGTCAATGTGTTAGTGTATTTCTTGCTCTCTATTAATGAAGAGTTGTTGTTTCTAAGACTTTTCAACTAGATGCTACTTTAAGGTAGTGGACCAGTAATAGTTTGGCAACTTTTCGGAATATACTTAACACTTAGACTGAATGCATAACATCTTTAATATGTTAGCAGAGGTTTCCAAGTGGAATCATTAGGGATCCTCAGTTAACATTTAGAAAGATCATGATTCCGAAATGTTGCAGAACTATTACGAGTTCCACTACCTTAAAGGGCGTTCCTTTTTGTCTATTTGTAAACATTATGTGGCAGAAAGTCAAAATGCTAAAGCAGGGTATCTAAATATGTTAGCGCTAGCACACATGTCAAACTTCAAAATGTACGCCATTTATGTTGTTTTGGTTTATCTTATGAAAACTTCAAGCAAACTTGTAAAAGATTGTAGTGATAGATTCCAAATATCAGAATGGTTACAGTAAGCTCAGCTGATTGTTAGCAAGAAATGATATTAGCAACACTGTTTTGTTAATGATTTTTTTACAAGTTCTTTATGTAAATGCTTGAAGCCAGTATCAAGACTTCTACCTTATATCTCCTTGAAAGAAAGAATTATGGAAATTTTAAAAAGAACAAAGTTTTTTGCTTGTCTTTTTTCTCATTAATGACATGCTGCTTTAACTCATAACCAGAATATAGCTTTCTTTGACAATCATCCAAGTTCAATGTATTGTAGAAAACAGAAGGAATTTTATTTGAATTGAAAAAATAATGGCAAAAAACATTTGTACCATAAAGTGAATCAGTTTAAACTCATTCCCATATAATCCCGAGCCTGAAGAAAAAAGTGTTGGAAACCATAAATTGTAGAAAATGAAGTATTTGCTTACTTCTTCATTTAATTACACTACAGTTTCTTTAAAAAAAAATCAAAATTGAAATTTCAAAAACTAAAATTTGTTTTCTGCAATTTTTTAAATAAGACCAGTCTAAAATTTTGTCATCTGGTCATAGATAAAAGATCTTTTTTATTTGTATTTCTCTGGAAGACATACCTCATCCCAGTGTTCAACATGAAAATATCTGCTAAACTTTTGCAAATGTTACCCGCTTTGCATGCATACACAAAGTAGTGTACAAATTCTAAATATTTGCATTATGTATTTGCATCCTAAACACAGGGCAGGTTAAACTGACAAAAGTAGGACATGTGTGCTATTTAACGGGAACAAAGATTAGTAAAAAGTGATCAACGTACCCAAGTACCTACCCGCGACATCTTGGAATGTCTGTTCATTCGACACGCTTTCTTTATGTCAACTTCTATTGTATTAACACACCCTGGCTGTAAACAGAAAAGGAATAACTTACATTCAAAGCTGTAAATAAACAGGGTGTTGCTAGTCTAATTCTCAATGAAACCCTATGTTTTAGTTTCTCTGTTAAAGACAAATTAAAATATAGTACCCACAAACTAGGGTTTATGCAGGTGTCAAAATACCATAGATTTTATTCTATCACAGCATTTGATTTTACATCAACAAGTAACCAACAGTCATAGGGGCCTGAATTCACCCCCCTAACACCATATAGACCAATATAATAATATTGGTCTATATGGTGGTAGGGGATTTTATTTATACCCCTATGCATTATTAAATGGCCTTCAGTTGTCAAAAATAGTTCTGCATTGCTGTTCCATCCCCCCTCTTCAAATCAAAAAGAACAGAAAAATAATGTCGACAATACAGCTACACAACACAACCCAACCCATTCAACTTCACCATCTTTCATTAATCTGAATGTGACCTGTCAGGCAAAAAAAGGACCATTTGGGTAGTGCAAAAAGTGTTGACCAATGTCAGACTTCACAGACTGTGCAGACTTATTGGGATTCAAACTTTTTGCTCTTGGACAATTTTTGGAATTTAGAATGATTGTCTACATATCAGTGAAAATTTTTTGAAATGCAACATCCAATTGACCTACTATGGGACTGATCCCTTTTTCTGATAATTGTTTTACAGGCTTAACAGAAAGTCCTTTTTCGAGTGACGGGTCACAAATATTTTACATGACTCTCAAAAATAACAAAATGGATGGTTAATTTGTAATCATAGGCACTCACAACGATTTTATGCTGACCCCTTAAATTGTTTTGGTACTTGAGAAATGATTTACTTGAGATATTATTGAAGTATGACAATCATTTTGTAGAATATCAAATTTCTACAAATAAACAATTAAGCTGGCAAATAATGTGGGTGTGTGATGTCACCTCCAGGATCAAATTCTGTTATATATGATGATCTTCTCAACTAAGCTCCTAACCAGAGGACATTTTTATGAAACCTCTTTACTTCCATCAATTCTCTCAATAGTCTCTGTTTGAATGGGGCTTTCAACAAGTTTTAACCCTTTGCTGTTTAATCCCTGCTTTTTACGTGCCAGTGATTTTATGATTGAGAAAACATTGTGAAAAAAGAAGAAATCGCTTCTGACAAGCAATTTCTTCTTTTTCCACACTATTTTCTACTCTACTGAATGGATATTTTGCAAATTAAATCCACTTTAAATTTTCATCTGCAAAACCTTTGAATTTGGACAGGTCCAAAATTTTGTAAAACAGGAAAGGGTTAAGTCAGACCTCCATAGCTGGAGCCCCTAGCCATGGATTCCTGGTATTTATCTCACCAGTACTCCACCAGGACTTTCTCATAGCCTAAAGCTGGACATCCAACATGAGTTAATTAGTCTGAGACAAATGTTTGAAAGAATGACACACAATGTGTGCGGCAATTGGGTATAAACCCATGACAACCAATAATTGGGAATGTGATGGGCTACCAACTGCACTATGATATATCTGAAATATTCAGAACAGCAAGACAGTGCATGTTGTTAAGAAGTAGTAATGCAAATTACTGGTATTCTCTACTTTTTTCTAGCAATCTTTTGGAGCTATATATTTCAAAGGGTCAAAGCAAAACTGTTGTAAGTGCCTATGAGTGCATACAGACAGGTAAAAAATAGTATGCATCTTGATCACCACAATTGATGGCCATGCCAATAGCCTACTAACCTTATCAGCTAGCAGACCTAATCAATCTAAAACACTTACGACTGGTCTATGGACATCCCAGAATGCTCTTTCTTGACTGTCTAATACTTTTCGTTCTAATTTATCACGTTTCTTATCCACTCTGAAAAAAATTTATTACGAATAGTTAACATTAAACTCTTTTAAGATAGCAAATTTGCAAACTTTTAAACCTGCAAACATTTAAAATAACAGTAAAAGTACATTATGTCCGTTTTTTTCTCTTTTACTTACTTTTCTCCTAATATTACCAATTTTGTCAAATTACTAAATAGTTTGAATCCTGTCTTTTATTTTGATAAGATAAATATAATAAAGTCAAATATCTAAACAAAAGTGTATAAAAGATGTTAAAATTTGTTATCTGTCACCAAATTGGCTATGTTGTAACACATTGAAATTGTCTTAACAAGACGATTTCAATGGGCACCCATAACGGAGGTCTTGTGCAAGAATAATTTATCTAAAATCGCTTTTGTGAGAAGTTGTTACAGTGCATTTGTATACAAACCACATGTCAAAATAACAAATTCAAGTTATACAAATGTAAATTACCAGTTAAACCCTCAAATCCAAAATGTTTCCATCTAGCAATGGATTAACATACTGAAAATTAGGCTTCAGTATAGTGAAGTACATAAAAGAGACAAAACTTTTAGATAAGCAAAGTGCTTCAACACCATCTTAAACCTTTCCTGTTTTACAAAATTTTGGACCTGTCCAAATTCAAAGGTTTTGCAGATGAAAATTTAATGTGGATTTAATTTGAAAAATAAACATTCTGTAGGGTAGAAAATAGTGTGGAAAAAGAAGAAATTGCTCGACAGAAGCAATTTCTCCTTTTTTCAACAATGTTTTCTCAATCATGAAATCACAGGCACGAAAAAAGCAGGGATTAAACAGCAAAGGGTTAAACCTTTTTCACTACAGTACCAGGATTTAAGATCTCTATGATTCTATACTTGAGGAGAAAAAATTGTGGGAAAAGAAGAAAATTGCTTGTAACAAGCAATTTTCTTCTTTTGCCAAAATATTTTTTATCATTAAGGATGGTTTGTTTCGAAATATCATCATCTTTTTATTGTCCTATACAGCCCCTTTCAATTTGGACCAGAATAAAATTCTGACTTACAGGAAAGGGTTTTTGTTCAAGTCACATGAATTACAATACAAAATAATCTTAAGTCGAAACAAAATCTTATGAAATCATCATTAGGCACAGTTAAAACTGTTTAAATAGAAAATAGTCTTTGCAAAAGAGTAAAGAATACTAAAATTCTAAGTGTTTCTATATGAAAAAGGTGCAATAGCAGATAAAAGGCATTGATACTTAAGTCGAAGAAGAGCAAATATGAGGCAAACAGGGCCTGTATTGCTCCACTAAATTTAAGATCTCCATATTTGAAAGTCATGTTCAAAGTAAGAAGAATTCAACAATGTTGAATCAAAGATAAAGATTCTTAAACAAATCAACATGTAATTGAGCTTCATTAATTCCATGACAAATAAATGAGAGGGGCCCTTATTCACTGCCATGTTAATGGGTCAATCAAACTTTCATGAATAATTCAAGGGAAGGGACACTCAAAGAACATTTATGCCAAGTTTCTTTAAAATTAGGCAATTTGTTTGGGAGAAGATTTTTTCAAATATTCAAAAAGGAATATTGAAAAGACACTGCCACGCCAAATCTATGGGCCAGTCCAAATTTTGTGAACAACTCAGGAGAAGGATCACCTATAAGAAACATTCAAGTATGATTAAAATTTGCTCATTAGTTTGGGAGAAGATCTATTAATATTTTCAAGTGAACATTTTAACCACACCCTGCAATAACTTTATTCATGAGCCAATTAAAATTTCACTAACAACTTAGGAGATGGGTCACCCATGTGACATTAGTACCAAATTTGCCTGATATTGTTCAATTTGTTTGAGATGAGAAATTGACCTACCACATCCTTATCTATGGGTCAACAGCAATTTTGTACTTGACCTTTGGGAGGAGAAGAATTTTAAAGATTTTATAGTGAAAATATACCACACACCCTTCCACACCCATACTTGGGGGTCAATCAAAAATTCTTTAAAAATTTACATAAAGGGTCACCATAGACACATCCTTGCAAAGTTTCATGATCAGTCCAATACTTTGGGAGGCAAAGATTTATAAAAATCTTATAAATGAAATTAAGCCCACCCTGCCACGTCATATTGAGGGGAAAGGGGGGGGGGGGTGTTTCCAATAATTTTTTTTTTTAACAATTTAAATAAAGCATTACCAAAGGAACATACATATAAAGTTGCATTGAAATCAGCCTAATGGTTCGGGAGGAGAAGATATTTTAAGATTTTAAAGTGAAAAATGCCCCGCCCTTCCATGCCAATATTTGGGGGTGGATCATTTTTTCTATCAATTTAAGTAAAGGGTCACCGGAGGAACATCCATGCCAAGTTTCATTGAAATCGGCCAAAAGGTTTGGGAGGAGAATATCGTAAATTGAAAAATGCCCCTCCCTGCCACGCCCATATTTGGGGGTCAATCAATATTTCTTGAACAATTTAAGTAAAGGGTCACCAAAGGAACATCATTGCCAAGTTTCTTTGAAATCAGCCAAATTGTTTGGGTGAAGAAGATTTTGAAAGATTTTAATGTAAAACAATGCCCAGCCCTGCCACACCTATATTTGGGGGTCAATCAAAATTTTGTTTACAATTCAGGAATAGGGTAACCCAAGGATCATTTCTACCAAGTTTCTTTAAAATCCTCCAATCAGTTTCGGAGGAGAAGATGTTTAAAGACAAAAATTACACATACATGCATGACGGACACTCTGCCATCACATTAGCTCACTGGCCTTTGGTCAGTGGAGCTAAAAAATAGGCTCCAATGAGCCATGAAAAATAACAATTCCCCTACTTGGCTTGAGCCTCTGCTTGCATGAAGATGAACTCCCATTTCCGAGAAAACATTTTCTGCAGTCGCGCCAAGTTTTCAGCTTCGTAGTCGGCCAATTCAAGTCGCTGCTTGTTCTGCATTGTTCGTTTGCATAAATACACAGCTGAAAATACACAATTATAAACAAATTTAACATTTTCTTTTTTTTTGTTTGAATGGAGTTTTACTCCTCTTTCAGTTATATTGTTAGAGCACCTAACAAAGGATACCTGGTAGTTCTCATACCAGTACTACCATTGCATTCTTTCCCAGCCTCCAGTGGCTATCCCACATAGGTCTATGATTATAACCCAATTGGTAGAAAACAAATAGTTGGAAAGGATGAATGCCGCCATTGGGAATCAAACCCAGGACCTTTTGAATTATAGTCTGATGCGCTGCCAACTGCGCTCTGATGCTAATTTGGATCAATGAAAATACACATATATACAATAAAGTGAAAGCATGTGTAGGATCACAAAACTTCACTTCAGGCCTGATTTAAACAGAAAGACACAAACCCTTTTCCTGACAACACATTAAAATTAGACAGATCCAAGTTTAAAGTAGTTCATGCCATAATTTTATACTGATGACATTTCATTTATCTTTGTCATGTTTTTTGCTTCTTTGGTAGGAGGTTTAAAGAAAGAACAGGCTGCACATTATGTGTTTAATCTAAACCCACTGTTTTCCCTTTTAAACCAGAAAAATTCCAAAATTAGATTTTGGAAAAAATAAACTAAATCACAATACATGCATCAAGTACTTTCAGCACTTGAATTTCAATGCAATTTTTAGGGCATTAATCAGTATTATAATATGATGGCGTGAAATGCTTATATGAAATAAGGAGAAATTACATAGAACTTTATTCGCAATAAAATTCAAATGTCATGTGTTTTAGTGATCTGTGAACACAGATAGCTCCGCCCATATTTTACTCAACGTCATCCTAAATAGCCCAAACTTTGTTCTTAAGACGTCATATAACCCACATGCTTTATGACACACTCTGCTTTCTTTGCAATTCCCCCAACATCAATATCAATACTTTTTTAATTTTACACCCAGAAAAATGATATAGTACAATTTTACATCCAGAAGAGGGTTCAAACCCTAATTTCAGATATGTGATCATGTTATTATGGACGTAATTTCATTTTTACTATGATGTTTTAGGGAGGACTTCTAAGCACTGTTAAGCAAAATTCTTGGCTCCGCCCTCGGATTTTACCTTTTGCATATAACTCCTCCTACACTAAACTCTTATGAATCACATGTCATAAAGAAAAATGAAATTATTTGACAATGAAAAAATTTGAATAGAAAGACAATAATCCTTTAAACTAGAAAGCCATGAATGGCTTGTGTCGCTCCACAGGCTTGAATTTCTTGTAATAGCAAATCTAAGTTTTGACTAGATTTTTAGATATTTTGGCTTCTACTGATGTTGAAAAGATTTTCAAATTTTCCACTATTATAAAATATATAGAGAAATGACCTCCGCCCATAAAAGACATATTTTTCTTCAAATCACAATAATTTTTGGCTGAATGATAATGGATCACCCGAGGATCATACTAATGAAGTTTGATTGATATCCATCATTTAGATTCTGAGAAAATGATTTTCAAAGTTTGCACTATATAACATATAGAGAAATGACCTCCGCCCATAAAATACATATTTTTCATCCGATCACAATAATTTTTGGTAGACTGATAAAGGGTCACCCAAGGATCATTCATGTAAAATTTGGTTGATATCCATCAGTTAGAACCTGAGAAAAGTCACTTTTTACCATATTTGGAAATTAGCCACGCCCATTAAATCCATGTTTTTCATTGGATCAAAATTTCTTGAACAACTTTGAAAGAGGGTCACCCAAGGATCATTTCTGTGAAGTTTGGTTGAAATCCATCCAGTAGTTTCTGAGGAGAAGATTTTTAAAGAAAAAGTTTACGACCGGACGCACGGACGCACGGACGCACGTACGGACGGACGCACGACGGACACAACGCCATGACAATAGCCCCAGTGGCTTTCAGCCAGTGGAGCTAAAAACAACATAGGTAACTAAAACATTGTGGAGTAGTGATTCTCTGACATAAAGCTAAAGATGCTTATTCTTACTTTCTACACTGACTATTTCCATTTATTGAAATTTGAAGCATTTTGAAATATATCATTCACATGAGTTAAATCTACTTTAATTTTCATGTAATCAGGGATGTGGAATTACGAAGCCAAACTTGTCCAACACAAGCTTTTTTACCTAGAGACAAGTTCATTTTCAAGTTAACTTATCCATGGACAAGCAAATATTTGAGTAAATCTTGGAATGGTACAAAATAAACAGAAGATAAATCATTCAAATGATTTTCATTAAAAGTCTTAAATAAAAAAAGAAAACTCTATATGAAGAAAATGCGGGAACCCCACCTACCATTTTCTTCTTAAAAACTTTTTTTTATTAAATTTTAACCACAATGATCACTTTTTGTGTGCAAGGACAAGCTTATTTTGATCCAGTACAATTAAGTAGAAAATTATCTGTAACTCGGCAAGTAGAGAAAATCTGTATCCAAACCCTGGTATTAAACTACAAATTTAAATTCCCTCAAATTGAGAATGGAACATTTAGTGATGAAGCTGAGTGAATCTTGGACTAATTGATTCCTGGTAATATAACAATTTAAGCTGAGGAAATCCTGGGCTGTTACTCCTTGATTAATTACAACTAATCCTTTTTCACATACAATTCTGCCTTCCAAGGATTTGGGAGTTTTCATGTTTAACTCATACCCTAATAACTCATTATTTGACCGGCAAAGATTGAATGTACTGAATCCTTACGACAATCAAATTGTGTTCGGAACTTGAAAACTAGAAAGCCATGAATGGCTTGAGTCGCTCCACAGGCTTGAAATTCTTGAAATAGCATATTTAAGGTTTGACTAGATTTTTAGATATTTAGGGTTCTACTAATGTTGAAATGATTTTCAAAGTTTGCACTATATAACAGATAGAGAAATGACCTCTGCCAATAGAAAACATACTTTTTATACGATCACAATAATTTTTCGCTGCCTGAAAAAGAATCACTCAAGGATCATTCCAGTGAAATTTGGTTGATATCCATCTATTACATTCTGAGAAAATGATTTGCAAAGTTTCCACTATATAACATATAGAGAAATGACTTCCGCCCATAAAACACATATTTTCCATCCGATCACAATAATTTTTGGTACACTGATATAGGTTTACTCAAGGATCATTCATGTAAAATCTAATTGGTATCCATCAATTAGAATCTGAGAAATCTCACTTTTTACCATATTTGGAAATTAGCCACGCCCATTAAATCCATGTTTTTCATTGGATCAAAATTTCTTGAACATCTTTGAAAGAGGGTCACCCAAGGATCATTCCTGTGAAGTTTGGTTGAAATTCATCCAGTAGTTTCTGAGGAGAAGATTTTTAAAGAAAAGTTTATGACCGGACGCACGCACGCATGCATACACACACGCACGACAGACACAACGCCATGACAATAGCCCCCGTGGCTTTCAGCCAGTGGAGCTAAAAAAGAGTGTTAGAGTAAAATTTACATCGCACAATAATCAAAGCACACAGCAGAAAAATTTGATTCAAGGTGTGTGCATCAAGATTTGTGCATTCTGATTGGCTGAAAAATTGGTTTAAATCCCAGATGTCAATATGTAGTTAGTTCACAAGCTTTCCCACAAAGTAGTCCAATAAGAAATAAGTTATATTGTGGATAAATCTTTACATTTTTACTTAACAATGTTAAATTATAAGATATGAAGATAGTATTTGTTGTTTTCTTGGAGGTATGAAATCAACTAGAACTGCTTGAGCAGCTGATTTGCTCCACAGGCCTTAATCTTCTGATATGACTACACAAGAATATAAGTGAATGAATGAATGAATGAATGAATGTTGGAGGTTTTTTTTCAAGAAAATAAGTGTTTTTTAGCTTCACATGCTGAAGTATTTCTACAAAAAAAAATTCAAGATCAAATTAATGAATAACATATAGAAAATAGACCTTGGCTTGTAAAATACATATTTTCCTCCAATCACAACAATTTTGAGCAGTCGGATAATTGTGTAAGGATCATTCCAGTGAAATTTGGTTCATATCCATTAGTTAGGTTCTGAGAAAATGATTATCATAGTTTCCACTATATAACATATATAGAGAAATGACCTCTGCCCATTGAAGATAAATTTAAAACATATCACATTAATTTTTTGTAGATTGATTAAGAGTCACTAATGGATCTTTCCAGTGAATTTTGGATGATATCCATCGATTAGATTCTGAGAAAATGATTTTCAAAGTTTCTTAAATATAGCATATAGAAATGACCTCTGCCCATAAAATACATATTTTCAACAAATCACATTTTTTTTGTAGACTGATAAAGGGTCACATAATGATCATTCAAGTGATGGATCATTCATGTCCATCAGTCAGATTCTGAGAAATGTCATATATTACCATATATGGAAATTAGCCACGCCCATTAAAGCCTTGTTTTTAATCGGATCAAAAATCTTTGAAAGAGGGTCACCCAAGAATCATTCCTGTGAAGTTTGTTTAAAATTCATCTAGTAATTTCTGAGAAGATTTTTAAATAGAAAGATTACGACAGGATGCACTGACAGACGGACACATGACAGACACAGGGCCATGACAATAGCCCCAGTGAAATTCGGCAAATGGAGCTAAAAATCTTATAATTTAATTCTTTAAATAATAAAGCTAGAAGCACAGAGT
The DNA here is from genome assembly GCA_948146395.1 of Fragum whitleyi. Taxonomy (NCBI): domain Eukaryota; kingdom Metazoa; phylum Mollusca; class Bivalvia; order Cardiida; family Cardiidae; genus Fragum; species Fragum whitleyi. The sequence continues at coordinate 29,320,125 of OX411544.1, forward strand.
ATACTTTCATTGTGAGTCAATATATTTCTTCTGGAAAAAATATATTCTTTTACTCTTCTGGTTTAAAAAGAAAAATCAGATTGTATAGATTAAGACCAGACTGCATATTTCATGTTCAGCAAATAAAGGGTAAAATTGAATGTCACTGTATAAGAAAAATTGACAATGCACTTGTTTATATCAATAAGATCTAAGACATTTTTAATGCAATTCCGTGTTATGAATAACACTTTAAGACAGTAAAATTTTTTTGTATTGTTGTAGAATAGAAAAAGAAACAAGATGTGTTTGTGAAACACGAATGCCCCCAAAACAGCGATCTCTCGATAAGGCAAAGGTTAAGTTTTCGGTTAAGTTTTTGGACAGACGGACGGACGGACGGACAGACGGATGGACAGACAGACAGACAGACAGACGGCATGAGTAAAACAATAGCCCCCGATCTCTCGATACAGGGGCATAAAAAATTCCAATGAGTAATTAAATATAAACAGCCCCTATGAAAATTCACCATTTTCTTTTTCACTATCAAAATTGGGTAAAAATAAATAGCTTGTAAAAGTATCATGTATTTTTCTCATTTTTAAAGTTTTCTTTTCAATCATTATTCAAAAATTTTCATTTTAATCTAATTATGTCAAGTGGAGGCATTCATTGGAAATTTCAGGTATAAATTGGCTTGTATTTTCTAGTGCCGCAGCCAAATCTCAAGTAATTAACAATATTTACATTACAGCTCTTTTTTCCAATTTCCAAGATATTAACAGAAAGAGTTCAATACAGTACACTCAATTTTCAATTCCGAGATATTGATCAAATAAATTCCTTTGTTACCCTTTTCTCTAGTTAATGCGACATTTTTAAGCTTAAGAATGGTGTTACTTTCATTTTAACCCTTTTTTAAGCTTAAATGGCATCACTTTCATTTTAACCCTGTATTAAGCTTAAATGGCATACTGTCATTTTAGCCTGCCAAAGCCGGACCATTTGGCTTAGGCAGGAGGTATAAGCACAGATCAGCCTGCACTTATGTGCAGTCTGATCTTAGTCTATACCGCCTGATTCCACTTCTTAAACAAGAAAAGTTTCAAGAATATATTTGCCTAGGTTTTTACTTAGCGTGATAATGGGGAAGCTGAGAAGCGGTATAATTGTAATATAGTAAGCGGTATAATTGTAATATAGTAAAGTGTTACAATAACGTGAGATTTGAATTGTTTTTCTTTGAATTTGTTTGTTTGTTTGAATGGGTTTTACGCCGCTTTCAACTATTTCGCAGTTATATCGCGGCGGTCTTAGCACCTAACAATGGATTCCTGGTATTTCTTTCACCTGTACTACCATTACACCCTTTCCTAGCCTCCGACTGCTATCTCACATAGGTTTACGATTATCTACCCATTGGTGAGAGACTAACGTAGGAAAGGATATTTGCCGCCACCCGGGATCGAACCCACGACTTCCAGATTGGAACTCTTATGCCTAACCAACTGCGCTATGGTGGCGGCTGTTTTTCTTTGAAAGAGGTTTTACTTTGCTTTTAACATTTATTTCTAGTAATATTACTGCATCTGAAACACCTAACAATGGATTCCTGGTATGACTGTCAACAGTACTACTATGACATTTTTAGATTTTTGAGAATCAGCCTACCCTTTCCTCACAGGTTTACAATTATCTACACATTAGTGGGAGACAAATATCTAAAAAGCATGGGTACTGAGACAGGGGAATAAACCATGGAACCAACAATCAGGAGTCTAACAAAGTTTGTAACCCCTTTGATAAAACATTTGGGCAAAAGAGCGCAAACTGAGCTATGTATGAAGTGAGCTCTTTGTAACTCACTAGACCTGATAACAGTTTGACCTATTTCTGTTATAAATCTCGGTCATTGTTTAATAACAACGATTTCATAACATAAACTTACATGTGCACTACATATGGCTTTGACAGTGCACACTAATATAAAACCCACCACACAGATCCAGACAAAAAAAAGCATTCAGACAATTAAATCAGGATTACAAAACCAGCTACATTAAGTAGATTGAACTTGGATGAACTGGCAGGGAAAACGATTCTAGGTTGTCAAAAATTCTTAATGATTGTAAGAACAAAGTGTCATATGAGCCTGTGTGTGACATTTCCAACAATTTCCAACAATTTAAAAAGTGTGCAAAGCAAAGACTCTGGCCAGTCTGTGCATCCTCACAGTCTGACCAGAGTCTTCACTCCGCAATTTAAAGATAGATAATTTCTTAAAGTATCTGTAGACAATTAGAAATCTTCGAGTTATTATATGTAACTTCCTATGCTGCTAAAGGTTTACACCTCACAAAGAGGTCAAATTGTTGGAAATGTCACGCACAGGCTCTTATGTATTCGATATCCTAAACTTATAGTTTCTTCCCTATGATTTCACAGTTGAGAAAATATTGTGGAACATGATGGCAAATTGTCACAACATAACCCATTAAACTGCTGGATGTCCAAGTATGAAAAACAACAAAGGGAAATAACTCAAACATTAAGATACAAAGAGTTACAGTTCTTGTGCACTGCACTCCATAATCATGAGAGGGAGATAACAGCCAAGATCAAAGTCAATCAAATGTAAGGTGACAGAATATAACTCCGTACAAAAAAATGGACGCCGCAAGCCACCTGCCAAATGCTGGACACTGAACACTGGATGATGGATGCCAGGGGTGATAACATGATACACCCTGTCTTTAGGGAGGCGCTGCCATCATAGCGCAGTTGGTAGCGGGTTCTATCCCTGACGGTGGCACTCATTCTATCCGACTATTTGTCTCTCACCAATGGGTTGATAATCGTAGACCTATGTGAGATAGCACCTAGGAAATGATGTGGTGGTTGTACTGGTGAAAGAAATACCAGGAAACCATTGTTAGGTGCTCCAGCCACTGCAATATGACTGTGAAATAATGTTGAAAGCGGCGTTTTACTCCATTCAATCAATCAATCTTTAGGGAGTGCGTATAAAAGAAATTGCTTTAACTAGCAATTTCTTCTCGAGTTCCCACATTATTGTCCATGTATCTTTGACACATTAAGCTTATTATTGTTATTGGAAAGAACAAGAGGACCATGATGGTCCTATTTCGCTCACCTTCTTTTTCCTGACGCCCCCCCTTTGCAGATTCAAATGCTTTAAAGGTCAAAATGACCATTAAACTTTTGAAAAAAAGACATTATTCTATTCCTATGATCCCTGCATAAGTATCTAGCCGTTTCTAAACAAGTTTCATGGAAGGGATCCATCCTTTGATAAGACAAACATACTGAAATATCAAGAAAATAACTCCTAGAGTGGATATTTATAGAAAATAAAGGCCCTTTTTCCAGCATATTCTTAAAGGACAATACATTTTTCAATAGGGATTATCCTTTTGACTAAATATACATTCTGACCCAATTTTATGAAGATTGTACCAGAATTGTGGCTTCTAGACTATAAACAAAACAAGAGGACCAAGATGGTCCTAGATCGCTCACCTGAGTCTCTTTGACCCCTGAGACATGACATTAATTAGATAGGCAATTATCTTCTTTATGACATCTGATTAAGATCAATACCATGGAACGTTTTCAGCAAAGAGCAAGACAGATATGCCTTTTTGCTCATTGATTCTATGTAAAAAGGGATGCACCTGGTCGGACCCCAAATGCGATCCCAGGGTCTCGATAACAAACTTGGAAAAGGTCCATAAAATGATGCTACATACTAAATATGAAAGCAGTCTGCCTACTGGTTTCAAAAAAGAGATTTTTGAAGGTTTTCCTATTTTCACCCTTCGTGCCCAGATGAGCTGTAAGGGATGCGCCCAGGTGGAGCCCAAATATGACCCAGGGGTCTTGATATGAACAAACTTGGTAGGGGCCCACTAGATAATACTACATACCAACAAGAGTGCCATCGTCACAAAATACGCCGCCACTTTGCTGCTGTTTCACGAAAATAATTGTAGACACTACTTATTTTGACAGAACCAAATTCAAAATGACCAAGTATCATTTAAATCAAGACTAAAAGTTAGGAGGAGTTGCCTTCACAAGGCTGCAATTTCAATAAGCCCCAGACACTAAGTTTTAAGGGGGCATAATTCAGGGAAATAAATGAGCCATAAAATCCTTGATCCATGTACATCTACAAATTATGGTGATGACATTGACCAAGTTTCATTTAAATAAAGACAACAAGAGGGCCATAGTGGCCCTTAATCGCTCACCTGAATGAACTGTCTAATTTTTTTCAATATTCTTCTGCCTCTGTACAACTTGATAATACCTTTTTTACAATGTTCAGGTTGACGTACAATTGACTTACAAGGATTTTCCATTATTTGACTCCGTGACCTAGTTTTTGACCCCAGTTGACCAAATCTCAAACTCATCAAAAATTGCATCAATTCAATCATTCTGATCAAATTTCAGGTTGATCCAGCAAAAAATGTGGCCTCTAGAGTGCATACAAGGTTTTTCTTAGATTTGAATATGTGACCTAGTTTTTGACCCTAGTTGACCCAATTTCGAAATCGTCCGAGATTACATCGAGCCATTCATTCTGACCAAAATTCAGGTTGATTGGGCAAAAAATGTGGCCTCTAGAGTGCATACAAGGTTTTTCTATGATTTGACCCTGTGACCTAGTTTTTGACCCCAGTTGACCCAATTTCTAACTCATTCATGATTTTACCAAGACCATCATTCTGACCAAAATTCAGGTTGATTGGGCAAAAAACGTGGCCTCTTGAGTGCATACAAGGTTTTTCTATGATTTGACCCCGTGACCTAGTTTTTGACCCCAGTTGACCCAATGTTGAACTCGTCAAAGATTTCATCAAGACATTCATTCTGACCAAATATCAGGTTGATTGGGCACAAAATAAGGCCTCTAGAGTGCATACACGGTTTTTCTAAGATTTGACCCTGTGACCTAGTTTTTGACCCCAGTTGACCCAATTTCGAACTCATCCGAGATTTTATCAAGACAATCATTCTGACCAAATTTTGGTATGATTGGGCACAAAATGTGGCCTCTAGAGTGCATACAAGGTTTTTCTATGATTTGACCCTGTGACCTAGTTTTTGACCCCAGTTGACCAAATTTCAAACTCATCAGAGATTTCATCAAGACATTCATTCTGACCAAATTTCAGGCTGATTGGGCAAAAATTGTGGCCTCTAGAGTGCATACATGGTTTTTCTTAGATTTGACCCCGTGACCTAGTTTTTGACCCGAGTTGACCCAATTTCAAACTCGTCCGAGATTTCATCAAGACAATCATTCTAACCTAAATTCAGGTTGATTGGGCAAAAAATGTGGCTTCTAGAGTGCATACAAGGTTTTTCTATGATTTGACCCTGTGACCTAGTTTTTGACCCCAGTTGACCCAATTTCGAACTCGTCCGAGATTTTATCAAGACAATCATTCTGACCAAAATCCAGGTTGATTGGGCAAAAAATGTGGCCTCTAGAGTGCATACAAGGTTTTTCTATGATTTGACCCTGTGACCTAGTTTTTGACCCCAGTTGACCCAATTTCGAACTTGTCCAAGATTTCATCAAGACAATCATTCTGACCAAATTTTAAGTGGATCGGGCAAAAAATGTGGCCTCTAGAGTGCATACAAGGCAAATGTTGACGACGGACGACGCACGACGCACGACGGACGACTGACGACGGACGACGGACATCCACCTAACCACAAAAGCTCACCTTGAGCACTTCGTGCTCAGGTGAGCTAAAAAGCAAGGAGGAGTTGCGTTCAAAAAGCTGCAATTTCAATAAGCCTTAGATACTACATTTTAAGGGGGCATAATTTAGGGTAAAATTAATGAACCATAAAATCCTTACTTCGTGCTCATCTACCAATTTCGGTTATAACATCCACCAAGTTTCATTTAGACCCAGCCAGTAACTTAGGAAGAGTTGCATTCACAAGGCTGCAATTTCAATAAGCCCCAGAGACTAAATTTTAAGGGGGCATAACTGAGGCAATAAGCCCCAGAGACTAAGTTTTTAAGGGGCATAACTCTGGCAAAAATCATAAACCATAAAATCCTTCCATCATGCACATCTACCAATTCAGGTGATAACATTGACCAAGTTTCAAGAAGATCCAGTAAGAAAGTTAGGAGGAGTTGCGTTGACAAGAAGAGTGGACCCAGAGACTAAGTTTTTAAGGGGCATAACTCAGGCAAAAATCAACGAACCATAAAATCCTTCCATCATGCACATCTACCAATTCAGGTGATAACATTGACCAAGTTTCAAGAAGATCCAGCCAGAAACTTAGGAGGAGTTGCGTTGACAAGAAAAGTGGACCCATAGACTAAGTTTTTAAGGGGCATAACTCAGGCAAAAATCAACGAACCATAAAATCCTTCCTTCATGCACATCTACCAATTGAGGTGACAACATTGACCAAGTTTCAAGAAGATCCAGCCAGAAACTTTGGAGGAGTTGTGTTGACAAGAAAAGGGGACGGACGTACGGACAGATGGACGGACGGATGGACGGACGGACAGACGGACAGACGGAGAAGATGACGCCAATATACGTCCGCCTCCGGCGGCGTATAAAAATGAAAGCAGTGTGCCCTCTGGTTTTGATTAAAGAAGATTTTAAAAGATTTTTGCTCTTTGATTCTATGTAAAAAGGGTTGCGCCGGGTGGAGCCCAAATATGATCCTAGGGTCTTGATATGAACAAACTTGGTAGAGCTGTACTAGGTGATGCTACATACCAAATATGAAAGCTTTCTGCCATCTGGTTTCATAGAAGAAGATTTTTGAAGATTTTCATTTTTTTACCCTTCGTGCTCATAAGAGATAATGGGATGCACCCGTGCAAAGCCCAAATATGACCCAAGGGTCTTGATATGAACAAACTTGGTAGAGGCCCACTAGGTGATGCTACATACCAAATATGAAAGCTGTCTGCCTTCTGGTTTCAGAGAAGAAGATTTTGAAAGATTTTCGCTCTTTGATTCTATGTAAAAAGGGTTGGGCCCGGGCAAAGCCCAAATATGACCCCAGGGTCTTGATATGAAAAACTTGGTAGAGGTCCACTAGATGATGCTACATACCAAATATGAAAGCTGTCTGCCTTCTGGTTTCAGAGAAGAAGATTTTGAAAGATTTTCATATTTTCACCCTTTTTGTTAAGGGTAAAGGGAAAGTTAAGGGTGGATTTCATTTATTTGAACAACTTTGGTAGAGCTTCACCCAAGGAACATTCCTGCCAAGTTTCATCAAGATTGGCCCACTTGTTTAGGAGGAGAAGATGTTAAAAGAAATTGTGGACGACGGACGACTCACGTCGCACAACGGACGACGGACATTCTACGATCACAATAGCTCACCTTGTTAGGTGAGCTAAAAATTGTCTGTTATGCCACTTCTCCTGTGATATCAAACTGGTCCTTAAATTCCCAATTCCAAAAGGTTTAATCCTTGTGACCCAACAGACAATTTGACAAAGTTTCACAAAGAGAGGTCCACATTCATGACCTCTAGGATGAAAACAAGAAAATCTTCATCAAGGCCCCCTTTTCTATGAAATAGAAAAAACCCTTCCAATTATCTATCAACTTCATCCTTGTGACCTTAAAAATATTCTGACCAAGTTTAAAGTACATTTGGCTGTACTTCAGGCCTCTACATAGTAAAAAAGAAAATTATCATTAAGGCCCCTTTTCCTTTGATATGGCATGGGTCCTTCCCATTTTCGATAGGGTTCATCCTTGTGGCCTGACCAACATTCTGACCAAGTTTCATGAAGATTGGGCCATATTTGTGGCCTCTAGAGTGTAAACAAGAAAATTGTCTTTAAGGCTCCTTTTCCCGTGATATGGCATGGATCCTTCCCATTTTTGATAGGGTTCATCCTTGTGGCCTGACCAACATTCTGACCAAGTTTCATAAAAATTGAATCATATTTGTGGCCTCTAGAGATTGTTGAAGCTCGATGACAGACCACACACAACAGACATTCAATGATCGCAAAAGAACATACTTCTAAACTTTACTATAACATTAAAGAATTAGTAAAAAACATTTTTTGTGAAACAATTACTATCCTCAAACAGAAGATAATGAAAATCTTCCCCAATGGACTATTAAAAGTAAAGGGTGTTCTGAATTTCTCCTAAATCAATCAGCTTCACTTCAAATATTTGTTTCTCAATTTATCAAAGCACCTGCAAACTTAAAAGTGTGCCATTTCTTCTCAAATTCTTTCCTGTCAGATTTTTCTGAATTTCAAAGGACCAATTTTACCGATAGACTAAAATCAACTTTGTAGCAATTAAGATGAGATTGAAAGAATAATTGCACAAAAACCATCTTTGTAGCAATAAAGATGTAATTGAAAGACTAATTGCACAAAAACAAGCATTTACTTTATCTTATTTTTACCTGCAACTTCTTTCAAAATGAATCTGCCATAAATTTAGATTTCCAGGTAACACTTTACTACACTACAAAACCATAAATTGGTCTAATTTTAAAAATGAAGAAATCACCATGATGATGAGTCTCCTCAGAAATATTGATATAGTGGAAAACATTGTGTGAAAAGAAGAAATTTCATTAACAATTTAGTAATTTCTTCTATTTTTCTACAATGTTTACTGTAATCTAGTAAAAAGCCACTGTAATTTGAAACAAGTGTTTGTACAGAAGAACTTAACTCAAACTTAAAGTACATGTAAAAGTCAACATGAGTAGTGGAGTCTCAAAGTAGGCAGCCAAATATTTGCCAAGCCAGGGGTGTGGAAATACGACTTGTCTCCACTTGTCCATGGACAAGTAAAAGTCAATTTTCTACTTGTCCAGGATCAAAATGAACTTGCCTACAAAAAAAAGGAAATGATATTATTGAGAAAAGCACTGTAATCCAGCATTTTCTTCATTAAAGACAAATGTTTTCTCCCCTTTCATACAAACAAAAGGATGTCTTTCCTCCTAGATTTTTTTAGTACTGTATCAAGATTTACTCTGGTATTTACTTGTCCAAGGACAAGTGGTATAGAAAAATGTACTTCCCCGCAAGTGGAAAACCCTGTGTCTGACAAGTTGGGCATGGGAATTCCACACCCCTGGCCAAGCAGAGTATTACCAAACTCCCACTATACACACACAGCCAGGTGATAAGGAACATTCTGTGAAAAATTCATCCATTCATCCAAAAATTCTGTGCATAATTGTAGAGGTTGTGTTGGTAAGATGTTGAAATATGTAAGGATCGACATACCGTTGTAGAGGTGTTCTGATATCAGGACTAACAGAGATGATGATGCCAGGATAAACCCACTTTTGGGTGTGTATAAAAACATGAACACCCCTGAAACAGCAATTTTTTAGAAATTTGACCTTGACAGATGACCTTGCCCTTGTCACATGACCTAGACCTTGGTACCAGTAGATGCAAATCATTGAGATCTATCATTATACCAAATATGAGCATTGCATCTTGAATAGCCTCGTATATTGGCAATGTTAAGTTTATTGTTTAAGTTTTGCAAACAGACAGACAGCAGATGGACGGATGGACGGACAACATTAAACAATATGCCCCTGATCTTTAAATGTGGGGGCATAAAAAGTATAAATGATACAAACCATAATCTGTATTTTCTGGTTCTCCACTTCTCGATGGCCAAAAGCATGGAGTCTGAAAATACAATGGACAAAATAAATTCTCTAGCTTTTTATTTGTTTAGCTTTACAAAAAGACACTCTAGATGTATTCATGTCTCAAAGTTGCTCAAACTATACAGTCATTATAGTCTATGCTTGATGGCTTCATCATACTGGCTCAGATCTCAATATTTTCTATAGCATTTTAAAACAATAGCACCACATGCAAGTGCAAATGCTCAGCTGCAGGTGCTGGATATTGCAAACAAGAGGACCAATGCCAAGGTGAAGACAATACCTTGATGATCTGTTTCAAAACAGCTTAACTTAAGAGGAAAAAAAAGTCTGTTAAAAAAAATCTTGCACTTCTTACATAGTAATATATCATTTTTTTTTCTTCTACAATGCAGGATGCTTTCTTTTAAATTCTCATCTTCCAACATTTCTTTCAATTTGGACAGGTCTATAATTCAGCAATATCTTAAAATAAGTTTCAATCATTTGGATAATGCTGAAAGGAAACACGAAAAATGTGTTCCTGCTTCAAAAACCCAAACCCGATAATTTGCTAAGTGGAAGGCTCCAATGCTAGACTGGTGCAGACCTTTTTATTGGTAAAAATCAATACTGTAGAGACTGTCATGTGATACAGTCTATTGTCAGAATTCAAGATGGAGGGAGTGAACTTCAATTCAAGACAAGAAAATCTTTATCTATCAATTAAACTCAATAATGTGGGTACTCATTTGTATTGTCTTTTCAAGACAATTCCAATGAGTACCCACACCATAGGGTTTTGAATAGAAATGAAACATCAATATTGAGATTATTTCTTTTTACCTCGAGCAATGTATTGTAGACAATTTTGTCACAATGACCAAGCTGTCATTTAAACACTTGTCAAGAATAACTTCCATCTGTAACAGACAAGCTCAAAATTTTCTTTAGAAACACAATACAATATACTCATCCGGCTATGAATATATCCTAAATATGTTCTGACGATTCTATCTATATCATAGCTCAGTACATGTAGGTTATTGGTGTTTCTTTTATGCTTTTTGATGGATTATTGAGAAATAACAGTAGATTATCATTATATTAACTCAACCCCTTACTAGTGAAATTATCAAAAAAAGATATCCAGCAGTTGTTCATTTTCACCGTATCTGACATTATTTTAGAAGATCCCAATAAGTGATGTCATCATAAACCACATGCAAAATGACACATTTTAAGAAAAATTGTCCTACAGCAATTGGGTTACAGCATTTTCTTCAATAAAAACAATCTTTACTCAATATTTACCAGTCCTTTTATTTGCAGGAAAGTTCATTTTGATCCTGGACAAGTAGAAAATTGACTTTTACTAGTCTATGGACAATTTTAGAAATTTTGTATTTCCACACCTCTGACTTAACCTTTCTCATGCTGTTCAAGACATATCTATGCTATACACAAAGCTTTGGTAGTTAGTATATAAACAATCTGCACAGACCTGCAGCCTGATCTCAGTTTACATTGATTGCTTTCTACGTAATAAATGTGGCAAAAAATTAAGCAAGTCAGGATAAAAATAAAATCTCATTGGATATTTGTTTTAAATAAAATTTTAGCAAGATAATGGTAAAGCTTTGTCAATTTTGCATAAAGTCCAATATTAGGTAGAATAAATAGAGGATATTGAATGAGTGAGAATTGAATATCGAATTTATTAAACGAGTCATCTTTAAACAGATAAAAACGAGGCTGCGCCAAGTTTAATGAATTTGGTATTCAATGAGCAGAAATTTTATATTCTAATTATAATATGACCTGATTTTTTTTGTGATAAAACGAGGAAATTCCAGGTATTTATCAATTCAAATTTTTCTGGGAAACATATAACACCCTTTGAGAAACGACGTCAGCAAATACATTATGACCTCATTTTCACAACGAAATCATAACGTTACCATCCATTCTTAGCTCATTTGCAAAGCCATTCCACTAGTGTAATAACACCTGTGTAATATCAAAAATATTCAACGGGTTATTTCACTCCCACGACGTAGATCATATTATTAAGCTAATTTTTCTTGTAGATGAAAATACCTGTCAGTGATACTACTTCCAAAATGCTATGTTTGTTGGAGTTTTTTGTGTTTTTTGTTTTTTTTTTCTTAAGATCTATATGAAATCTCTAATTCTTTTGAAATTGGAAATTGAATTATTTAAATTGGTAGCCAATAAAATAGATATGAAGTGATAAATTTAAAATGGTCCATTGAAAATTATAAATAGTAATATACTGTACATTTCAACATTTCATCAGCTTCAAACAAATGATTTGAGTTTCAGATATCAAAATAACTCTCTCTGCAATGTTTTAGAAGTGTATATAATTATTTATCAATTTCAATTTTTTAAAAGTAATATTACTTTTTCTACAATGTTGTCCTATATGTAATTCTTTAGAGCAACTTAAATAAGGGATTCTTATGTCAAATTATTCTTCATGAGAATATCACTATTTGGTGTTATGAAATATAGGATATTGGCCTTGTAGTATTTTAATTTTCCTTTGCAAAACTTTCCTTAGAAAGGTTTCTTAGTTAATTAAGGCAGGAATCTAATCAAGTGTTAATTTTGTTTCCTTCCAATACGCTTAGCTGTCTTTTCTTCCCAGTTTGTATTTGATCAACTAAACCTGCCTTAAATCAGAGTACATGACATTTTGTCGAAAACCACAGCGTTTGATACTAAGTACTTTTTGCCACCAGCCTAAAGGACCTGTTAGTCAAAAGCATTACAGGTCCTCCATGATAACAACAGTTCCTGCATGAAAAATGTGTTTGTTTTTCATCAATATAAGAGATTAATTGCAAGAAAAACATTGTTGGAAAAGAAGAAATTTTTTTTTTAGCTTTTTTCAGCAATTTAAGGGATTAATTGCATGAAAAACATTGTTGGAAAAGAAGAAATTGCTTTTGGTGTTGGAAATTTTAGTATTGTTTTTCAAAACATGATAGATTTGAAATACTAAGCACTGCCATTAACTACAGGCCAGAAGGACCTGCAGCATAATTACATCTACCAGGCATCCCTAAAACCACAGGTCCCAAGGACTAGTATTAGTGTCAATCCCTGAACAATTTGAAAGAATTCAATTTTTGTTGACTGTTATGTTTGTAGAATGCAAATTTATGTCAAATTTCAAGTTTTGTTGAATCTCATCAAATTTCATGGAAAAAATATAATGAAACCGTATGAAAAACAAAGGCATTAATCAATGTAAACAGAACAAGCCATTGACCTTTAAACTTAGACTGTAGGCATATCAGCCCTGCGTTCAGGATGACAAAATAATGCAAACAGTTTTCCAATTATACCCAGCTTTGCACATGCACTTGTGTGCAAAGCAGGGTATAATTGGCAAACTGTTTGCACTGTTTTGTCATCCTGAACGCAGCTCAGGTCTATGTGTGTCATGAGATTATCCTTTTGGACAAAGACAGAATCACTCAGTGTCATCCTTCTGCCCTTACATTGCATGTACATTTATGGCTGTCTTATGAACTATAAAATAATTCCTGTTTAACACCCATTTTTCATTTTTGACTCTCAATAAGCATAATTCTTCATCCAATTTATCGATACAAACATTTAAGCCTTGATAATCTGCGGAGCTATTTACTTTTTACAACGCAATTAATCAATTTCTATCATCTCTTAAACTAGAAAGCCATGAATGGCTTGAGTCGCTCCACAGGCTTGAAATACTTGTAAAAGCAAATAAAAGTTTTGACTAGATTTTTAGATATTTTGGGTTCTACTGATGTTGAAAATGATTTTCAACGTTTCAACTATATAGCATATAGAGAATTGACTTCTGCCCATAAAGGATATATTTTTCATCCAATCAAAATAATTTTTGGCTGCATGATAATGGGTCACCCAAAGATCATACCAAAAACGTTTGTTTGAAATCCATCAATTACATTCTAAGAAAATGATTTTCAAAGTTTCCACTATATAACATATTGAGAAATGACCTCCGCCCATAATATATATATTTTTCATCCGATCACAAATTTTTTGTAGACTGATAAAGGGTCATTCAGGGAATATTTCACTGAAATTTGGTTTATGTCCATCAATTACATTCTGAGGAAATGATTTTCAAAGTTTCCACTATATAACATATAGAGAAATGACCTCTGCCCATAAAATACATATTTTTCATCTGATCACAATTATTTTTGGAAGACTGATAAAGGGTCACTCAAGGATCATTCAAGTAAAATTTATTTGATATCCATCACTTAAATTCTGAGAAAATGATTTTCAAAGTTTCCACTATATAACATATAGAGAAATGACCTCCGCCCATAAAATGCATATTTTCCATCCGATCACAATGATTTTTTGTAGACTGATAAAGGGTCACCCAAGGATCATTCATGTAAAATATGATTGGAATCCATCAATTAGAATCTGAGAAAACTCACTTTTTACCATATTTGGAAATTAGCCACGCCCATAAAATCCATGTTTTTCATTTGATCAAAATTTCTTGAACAACTTTGAAAGAGGGTCACCCAAGGATCATTCCTGTGAAGTTTGGTTGAAATTCATTCAGTAGTTTCTGAGGAGAAGATTTTTAAAGAAAAAGTTTACGACCGGATGCACGGACGCACGGACGCACGGACGGACGCACGACGGACACAACGCCATGACAATAGCCCCAGTGGCTTTCAGCCAGTGGAGCTAAAAAGATATGACCAGGTGTCATACATTGATAATTTCTTTCTGTCTACTGTCGCAAGCCTGTTCATTCTACCTTATTTCATTCAACAAAATGTCGTATAGAAAAAGGTCATTTGATGAAATGTCGTGCACAGCTTAAATCAACATCATTCCCACCAAAGCTCTGAGCCAAACTCCTAGGTTAACCAAATAGAAAGACATTAAGTAACTAGCTCTTCACTTTACATTTCCAAAAATTGAATGTAAGAACTAAATGTTTGGGTTAATTTTCCCTAATACTAGAAAGCCATGAATGGCTTGAGTCGCTCCACAGGCTTGAAATTCTTGTAAAGCAATAAAAGTTTTGACTAGACTTTTAGATATTTTGGATTCTACTGATGTTGAAAATGATTTTCAAAGTTTCAACAATATAACATTAAGAGAAACGACATCCGCCCATAAAATGCATATTTTCATCTGATCACAATAATTTTTTGTAGACTGATTAAGGGTCACTCAAGGATTATTCCAGTAAAATTTAGTTGATATCCATTGATTAGATTCTGAGAAAATGATTTCCAAAGTTTCCACTTTATAACAAATAGAGAAATGACCTCCGCCCATAAAATACATAATTTTCATCCGATCACTATAATTTTTGGTAGACTGATTAAGGGTCACTCAAGGATTATTCCAGTAAAATTTAGTTGATATCCATTGGTTAGATTCTGAGAAAATGATTTCCAAAGTTTCCACTATATAAAATATAGAGAAATGACCTCCGCCCATAAAATACATAATTTTCATCTGATCACTATAATTTTTGCTAGACTGATAGATGGAAACTCAAGGATCATTCCAGTGAAATTTGGTTGATATCCATCCTATACATTCTGAGAAAATGATTTCCAAAGTTTCCACTATATAACATATAGAGAAATGACCTCCGCCTATAAAATGCATATTTTTCATCCGATCTCAATAATCTTTTGTAGACTGATAAAGGATTACACAAGGATCATTCATGTAAAATTTCATTTGTATCCATCCATTAGAATCTGAGAAAACTCACTTTTTACCATATTTGGAAATAAGCCACGCCCATTAAATCCATGTTTTTCATTGGATCAAAATTTCTTGAACAACTTTGAAAGAGGGTCACCCAAGGATCATTCCTGTGAAGTTTGGTTGAAATTCATCCAGTAGTTTCTGAGGAGAAGATTTCAAAAGAAAAAGTTTACGGACGCACGCACGGACGCACTGACGCACGGACGGACGGACGCACGACGGACACAACGCCATGACAATAGCCCCAGTGGCCTTCAGCCAGTGGAGCTAAAAATCACTTAAGGGGAAAAGAACTAAAAGGCATCAATTTGATAGATATCTTGCTTAAAAAAGAGGTACAAAGAAAAGGTTCCACCAATATCAATATTTTGCATAGTTCCTGAGAGCATTTATAAGGAGAAAGACTAATATTTTATTATTTTCACTACAGTACTACTATATATACAAATATACTTTTTCTATGCTGCAATCAATTTGATTATTGCAGACCATATTTGAATGATAGCATATTCTAACTATACCGGCTGAGTTTGATGTTTTCTTTAAAAGAAGGCGCCTGTCACAATGTGTCACACTATTTCTTCATTTTGTTAATCAACTTCCAAACACAATGAACAAGTCATTAAACTTTTAATTACAATTGCTACCTCTGAGCGACAACTAGTTTCTTTGAAACTTTCTCCCTCATACTGTCTTTGTACAAAATAATTAGGCTATTTGAAAGCAATGAATCCAAAATAAAAATCTCTTTATCTCTTACATAAAGAGATTTTTATTTTGGATTCATTGAGGTATGAAACTAAAAACCCATTGGCCTTGAACCTCTGATAGGCTAATGATTCTGATGATGAAAAATTATTGTATATACTTATACCATTTGTAATTGTAGATGATATGCTTGAGAAAATTTTAATGTTTAAAGTTGGGCTGTTACCTTATCCCAAATGCAAGTAATCAGAAACTATCTTCATAATACTTATAATGGAGAATAATTATGCCAAGTTATTCTGAAAACCATTCATAATTGTAAGTATAAAGTAGGCTTGCCAAAAACTAAATATCATGAATACCCAAAGCATGTTTATGATGCACCCAATGGCCTTATAATAGCTTTCAGCCAGAAGAGGTTAATCCTCATCCTGTTGGTTTTAAATTTTGTTTCAAATAATTACCTTTTTTTCAGGCTCAAGGATTTCCCACAATAATAAAGAAGAAAGCAGGCAGTGTGGGAATAGATAAGACAACACATCAGTGCTGGCTGATCTTAGTCTATACTGCCAGCAAAAGCTTTGAGAACTACAGAAACATGAACAGTATTTAAAGTGTTAACAAGAGGACCATGATGGTCCTATATCACGCACCTGAGTACGTCAACTCATAACTTGTCAGCCATGTTATAAATACCAGAGATTGTTTGATGTACATAAAGGGTGTTTTTGAAAAAGAACAGACTTTAATTTTGTCCTACTGCAATTGGATTAATTCATAATTTTTTCTAAGATATTCAGCAAATTTTTGCCATTTTTCATCCTTTCCGTTACCATGAAAACCAGATTTTTTTATGAAATTAAATTCTTTTAACAACCTTTGAAAAGCTTCACTCAAGGAACATCCCTACTAAGTTTCAGCTTGATTGGCCAAATGCTTTAAGGAGGAGAATATTTTTTCTAAGATGTACAATCAATTTTCATCCTTTCTGTTACCACAGAAACCAGAGTTTTTGTTTAAATTAAATCCTTTAAGCAACTTTTAAAGAGCTTCACCCAGGGAATATCCTTGCCAATTTTCAGCTTGACTGGCCTGGTGTTTTAGGAGGACAAGAACTTTGAAATTAAATTCTTTTAATAACTTAGGAGGAGCATTTCCAAAGGAACATCCCTGCCAAATTTCAGCTTGATTGGCCAAGCGGTTTAGGAGGAGAAGAATTTTTTCTACGATTTTCAGCAATTCTTGGCCAATTTGTAATCCTTTCCGTTAGCATGGAAACCAGATTTTTTTTATGAAATTAAATTCATTTAACAACCTTATAAAAGCTTCACCCAAGGAATATCCCTACCAAGTTTTAGCTTGATTGGCCCATTGGTTTAGGAGAAGAAATTATTCTAAGATTTTTAGCAATTTTCAGAAATTACATTCTTTAACAAATTTTGAAGAGCTTAACCCAAGGAACATCCCTGCCAAGTTTCAGCTTGACTGACCCAGTAGTTTAGGAGGAGAAGATGTTAAAAGAAATAGTTGAAGGACAGACAGACAGAAGCACAGACAGACAGACAGATGGATGATTGACGGAGGATGGACAGTGAGTGACCACAATAGCTCCATTTGAGCACTTCAAGCTTACCTGAAATCTATAGTAGGTATTATCACATTTTACAGTTAATACATGGTCATCGATGGGGAAAAAATACCCGTGGGACGACATCAGATGAGCTAAGTGTAATGCTTCAACTGAAAAATAAGAAATAGAAGATATAAACTAGACTGTTGCAAAGCTGAATAATACCCCCTACAGGTGCTTGTCAATAATGAAAAGCCATTTTCAATTAAAGGACCCTTACTCTGTCAAAAGTCAATGGTTCATAACCAAAATATCACTTGCTCATCTCTACCTGATATTGATCACATCTGTAAAGTTTTATTGAAATCCAATAATTAGTTGCTGAGAAATTAAGTGGACAAGAAAATGCTACAGAAGGTTGGACAGACTGAAAAGCTGACTCCTATATACCCCCAAAAACATAGTTTTGGGGGGGTATAACAGCTAACAGACAGCAACTTACTAGGTACTTTATATGGCAAGAGCTAAAAGGAGAGCAGACTGGCATCCTTGTGTTTCAAAAGCAGATTAATACTTTTTGTAAACAATGGCAATGTCGGACATGGAAATGATACCTCGCTTTGCACGTATGTATGTGCAAAGCAGGGTACAATATCAAAACGCTCTCAAAACGTTTTTACATTCTGAATACAGGGCATTCTTATTTTCCCTTTTCCCAAACGGCAAGGGAAAATAAAGAATTAACTAGACAGGCAGAAATGATATGCCCAAAGCAGTAATATTTAAGAAGTCTGACCTTGATAACTGACCTTGAACTAGCCAATTGACTTATCCTTTTAAGATAGAGGACCCGTAATAGTTCTACAATGTTTTGGACGTAAGGAGCTATAACAGTGTTAACCGAGGTTTCCTTATGATTTTCATTGTGAAAGTTCATGAGGTTCCAAATGTTGAGGAACTAATACCTGTCAACTACCTTAAAGATTCTGTTTGATGAGACAAATTTTTACCCTAATTGAAAGCATTGTAATTGAATGATATTAGGTTTATTAGTAAATGTTCGCAGGTTAAGTTTTTGCAGAGACAGGCGGACAGATGGTTGGACACTGGTAAAACTATATGCTACCGCCATAAAGAACTGTTCAGTCAAATCTTAAAAAGATGTGTTCAATAACAAAATTTTTCATTTAAGCACGACAGTCACTTTAAAAAAAATTTACAGTATCATCAAAGGAAAATACTGTTTTCTCTGAGCGCTTGAAAATTTTATAATAAAGAAGGCAAAGAGTTAATTGGTTTCAGTATCAAAACCAGATGGTAGATGGGTGTTCCTAGATGCATTTGGCAGCCTTTCTTCACAGCAGTTTTGAATTCATTGAGAATGTCAAGGACACTTTTACAAACACTACAATTTGAGGGATTAGACTATAAACTACCATAATTACCCTGATAGATTTTTACCACTTGAAGGGTAGACAATCATTGTTATGTATTTCTGAGTGCATACTCAAAACATGTTACTGCATCTAATAATAAAGCTTAGCAAAAGGCAAACGTTTCTTGATGGATAGTTTGATCTGGGTCTGCATTGTTTGCTCAGGTCCTACTTATTTCTGGCCCAGGGGGGTTATTGTTTGCCGCCCTATCAGAGTATCTCTCAGACAGAAGGCTACCAGTCTACTAGCCCCAACTAGAACTGTCGCAGAGCAGACTTATACCCCCCCACAAGCACTTTGTCAAAATGCAAGTGCTATTAGTGCAGGATGTGTTTGTAACAGATATTGAGGTCATATGCAGCATTTGCATGAAGTTTCATGATTGTAGGGCGCTTGGTTCTTGAATTAGTCAGGAAATGAAAATTGAACAAAGGCTGACTGTGACCTTGACCTTTGACCTATGTGACCCCAAACAATAGGGAACTTCCTTGAGTCATAAATAACATTTGCATACAGTTTCATGATTCTAAGTCTCTTGGTTTTTGAGTTAGAGTCCAGAAACAACAAGAGCACCGCCTACGGGTGCCTACGCCTGGCTGTAAGTGCTGGATGGTAAAAAAACTAATGTATGGTGAAAAAAACTAAGTAGACAAAGGGGCATAATTTGCAGAAAATGTTTCAAAAGTTATCCTCCTTGAAAAAAAGGTTGTTCTTAGGATGGTGAATAAGTGTGCCAAGTTTCATGTGAAAGCCTTCAGTAAAACCAGAGATATCACAAAAATGTCAATGTTTTTGCATTTTTTTTCACAAATTTGACCTTGAAAAATGACCTTGACCATTACCGGTGACCTTGAACTTGGAACCAACAGAAAGTGCTTGTCCCAGGCAATCATCATGTGAAATATACTCTTCAAAAAAAGTTCTTTGACATTTGATCTATATGCAGATTATAATTTCGACATAGATATCTATATGTATGAGCAAAGTCAATCAATTAAGGTGAAGTCAATGCATCTTCACACTGTATTAAAACAAAGTTACTTTTTTTTAATCAAAGATTTGTAACAGAGACGTTGATTAAAGACGATACGTCGCACGTGTCTTATAGTGGCAAACTTGGCCTTTCTTATCTGGTTCCACACTATCTCACCAGAGATCCAACTTAGACTGGAGATCTGATTGTTCGTTGGCGTAGCAGTTACATTGAAAAATCCCAAATATTGTTACGTCATTCGACGTCCTGGACGAAGGTTGTTATCCAGCGTCAGACTGATCTGGCTCTATACATAACACTGTTAGTCTTGTAATAGTGGTGCAAGAGGTACAAGATAGTCTGTCCAGAAACAACAAAGTCATTTGCAACGGCTTGTCTTATAGAGCCTGCTTTGGGGCGACCAAAAACTTTATGACGTTGTACCTCCGTTCGCTTGACATGTTTTCATTACAGGTGTGTGCCTAAACGTTCAGTTTCAAAAGCAATCAAGCAATTGCATTTCATCCACAACACTATGGAGAGCTATTTAGACTTTTCAGTTAATCTGGAACTGTACATGCTGAATGAGAATTCAGATTTTACGTTATTTGACATTGACGTCTCTATTGAGAAACGTGGTCGAGTAAATTATCGCAATTACATGTGATATTCTTACATCCTAATTACTGTTCACAAATCAATCAAAATTTATCAAAGTTTTCACATGAAATCAGAAAAATCATATGTTAAATCAGTGTCAAAGAACTTTTTTTGAAGAGTATATGAAGACCCTATCACTTACCATTCAAAGTAATTGCAATATGTCAAAGTTTTTGCATTTTTTTCACAAGTCTGACCTTAAAAAATGATCTTGAACTTGACTGATGACCTTGAACTTGGTGCCAACAGAAAGGTTTTGTCCCAGGCAATAATCATGTGAAATATAAAGGCCCTATCATTGACCATTCAAAAGTTATTGCAAAATGTCAAAGTTTATGTGTTTTTTTTTCACAAATTTGACCTTGAAAAAAGACCTTGACCTTGACTGATGACCTTGAATTTGGTACCAACAGAAAGTGCTTGTCCAAGGCAATCATCATGTGAAATATGAAGACCCTATCACTTAACATTCAAAAGTTATGGCAATTTGTCAAAATTTTTGCATTTTTTTCACGAGTTTGACTTTGAAAAATGACCTTGAACTTGACTGATGACCTTGAACTTGGTACCAACAGAAAGGTCTTGTCCAAGGCAATCATCATGTGGAATATGAAAGCCCTATCACTTACCATTCAAAAGTTATCACAAAATGTCAAAGTTTTCGCATGACGAAATCGACGACGACAACCACATTGACACCAAGGCTATAGCAATAGCTCGGGTTTCTCCGAAAACAGCCGAGCTAATAATTGAACAAAGGCTGACAATGACCTTGATCTTGGACCTATGTGACCCGAAAGGGATAGGGCACTTCCTTAGGTCATAAGCAGTATTTGCATGAAGTTTCATGATTCTAGGTCGCTTGGTTTTTGAGTAAGAGTCCCAAAACGAAAATTGAACAAACATTGACTGTGACCATGACCTTTGACCTATGAGACCCCAAAACAATAGGGCAGTTCCTTGGGTCATAAGCAACATTTGCAAAAAGTTTCATGACTGTAGGTCGCTTGGATCCGGAGTTAGAGTCTTGAAAGGAAAATTGAACAAAGGCTGACTGTAACCTTGACCTTTGACCTTTGTTACCCAAAAACGATAGTGCACTTCCTTGGGTCATAAGCAACATTTGCATAAAGTTTCATGATTGTAGGTCACTTGGTTCTTGAGTTAGAGTCTTTAAACGAAAATTGAACAAACATTGACTGTGACCATGACCTTTGACCTATGAGACCCGAAAATAATAGTGCACTTCCTTGGGTCATAAGCAACATTTGCATTAAGTTTCATGATTGTAGGTCACTTGATTCTTGAGTTAGAGTCTGGAAACAAAAAGGTCTATTGACTGACGGATGGATGGATGGATGGATGGATTGACAGATGGACAGACAGACAACAATGGGGAAACCAATATACCCCTCTCTACTTCTTAGGTGGGGATTTATAAATCTACTATCGAAATAGCCTAGAATAGGCTATTCTGATAGTTGGCATTTAGGGCCAGTCTACACCCCAGGTAGGATTCAAGCCAGAAATAAGTTATCCCTCAGACCAGTGTCCGCAGACCTGTGTCTGACCAAAAACTTAAGAACCCAAGGCGGTATTACCAGCTGCAGTATCAAAATAGCCTAGAATAGGCTATTCTGATAGTTGGCATTGTGGAACCAATCTACACCCCAGGTAGGATTCAGGCCAGAAATAAGTTATCCCTCAGACCAGTGTCCATAGACCATTGTCCAACCAAAAAGTTAAAACCAAAGATGGTATTACCAGCTGCAGTATTAAAAATAATCCATTGATGTACCAATAAAATCAGCCAATTTCACCTCTGCGTTACATGAAAGGGAACATTAGTATTATGATCAAGGATCAAAGGACTTAACAAGAGGACCAAGATGGTCCTAGATCGCTCACCTGAGTCTCTTTGACCCCTGGGACAACATATCAATTAGAAAGGCAGATGTCAAAAAGAAAATAATTGCCTAAGATCAATACCATGGAACATTTTCAGCGAAGAGCAAGACAGATATGCCTTTTTGCTCTTTGATTCTATGTAAAAAGGGATGCACCCAGGTGAACCCCAAATGTGACCCCAGGGTCTTGATATGTACAAACTTATAAGAGGTCCATAAGATGATGCAATGTACTAAATATGAAAGCTGTCTGCCTTCTGGTTTTAGAAAAGAAGATTTTTGAAGGTTTTCCTATTTTCACCCATCATGCTCAGATGAGCTGAAACAGATGCGCCTGGGTGGAGCCCAAATATGACCTAAGGGTCTTGATATGAACAAACTTGGCAGGGGTCCACAAGATGATGCTACATACCAAAAATGAAAGCAGTGTGCCCTCTTGTTTCGATTAAAGAAGATTTTAAAAGATTTTCGCTCTTCCATTCTATGTAAAAAGGGTTGTGCCCGGGTGGAGCCCAAATATGATCCTAGGGTCTTGTTATGAACAAACTTGGTAGAGGTCCACTAGATGATGCTACATACCAAATATGAAAGCTGTCTGCCTTCTGGTTTCATAGAAGAAAATTTTTGAAGATTTTCATTTTTTTACCCTTTATGCTCTTAAGAGATAAAGGGATGCACCTGTGCAAAGCCTAAATATGACACAAGGGTCTTGATATGAACAAACTTGGTAGAGACCCACTAGGTGATGCTACACACAAAATATTAAAGCTGTCTGCCATCTGATTTCAGAGAAGAAGATTTTTAAAGATTTTTACTCTTCCATTCTTTGTAAAAAGGGTTGTGCCCGGGCAAAGCCCAAATATGATCCTAGGGTCTTGATATGAACAAACTTGGTAGAGGTCCACTAGATGATGCTACATACCAAATATGAAAGCTGTCTGCCGTCTGGTTTCAGAGCAGAAGATTTTTGAAGATTTTCATTTTTTTACCCTTCGTGCTCTTAAGAGATAAAGGGATGCACCCGTGCAAAGCCCAAATATGACACAAGGGTCTTGATATGAACAAACTTGGTAAAGGCCCGCTAGGTGATGCTACACACAAAATATTAAAGCTGTCTGCCATCTGGTTTCAGAGGAGAAGATTTTTAAAGATTTTCACTCTTTGATTCTATGTAAAAAGTGTTGAGCCCGGGCAAAGCCCAAATATGATCGTAGGGTCTTGTTATGAACAAACTTTGTAGAGGTCCACTAGATGATGCTTCATACCAAATATGAAAGCTGTCTGACTTCTGGTTTCAGAGAAGAAGATTTTTAAAGATTTTCATATTTTCACCCGTTTTGTTAAGGGTAAAGGAAAAGTTAAGGGTGGATTTCATTTATATGAACAACTTTGGTAGAGCTTAACCCAAGGAACATCCCTGCCAAGTTTCATCAAGATTGGCCCACTGGTTTAGGAGGAGAAGATGTTTAAAGAAATTGTGGACGACGCACGACGGACGACGCACGACTGACGACGGACATTCTACGATCCCAATAGCTCACCTTGAGCACTTCGTGCTCAGGTGAGCTAAAAAAAAGAGTGCCAGATGCACCATATATGCAGATATAGAAATAATTTTTTAACAAAAGCCTGTTTTACTGTGATAAAAATATGTCATCTGGTCTGGGATGCAAGAAATTATCATGACTTGGTTAGCAAAGCCTCCCAAACTTGACTACATAACATTGATATTTTAAGACACTAACATATTATTCTCTAATTATCAATGAGGGTTTCCTAGAATTCGGTTTCCTTATAAGGTCAACAACTCATGTACAAACAAGGATATTAGAACATCTGATTTACTGACTTTTTACATGTAACCCAAATATTGTAGGTCAAAGTGCAGTGGATAGAAGGAATATTTTTTAACAACAAGAGGACCATGATGGTCCTAGATCTCTCACCTGTATCTCTTTGATCCCTGGGACATCACATCAATTAAATTGGCAGATGTCAACAAGCAGATAATTTCTAAAGAAGATCAATACCATGGAATATTTTCAGCAATAGAATATGCCTGGGTACAGACCTTACATGAACACATGGACATGCAATGAACAAACTTCATGAATACAGTTAAATGAGACCATTATGAAAAGTCCCTGCCTTCTAGTTTCAGAGACCAGGTTTTTTAGATTTCCTCCTTTGTGTTGATGTAAAATAGGGTGTGTTCATTCAGAGCCTAAATATGACCCCAGGGGCATAATTTGGAAAATGTCTGCCTTTTGGTTTCAGAGAAGAAGATTTTCAAGTTTTTTGCTCTTTGAATATATGTAAAAAGAGGGCCATAGTGGCCCTAAATCGCTCACCTGAATGAACTGTCTTAGATTTTTAAAAGTAGGTCTAGAAAAAGAATGATAAATGAATGTCACTCAGCTAAACCATACTGTTGCTTCTATACAACTAGAGATTCCTTTTTTACAATTTTCAGGTTGACTAACAAGGTTTTTCTACGATTTGACCCCATAGCTAGTTTGTGACCCTAATTGACCCAATTTTGAACACATCTGAGATTTCATCAAGACAATCATTCTGACTAAATTTCAGGTTGATCTTGCCAAAATCTTGCCTCTAGAGTGCATACAATTTTTTTCTTACATTTGATCCTGTGACCTAGTTTTTGACCCCAGTTGACCCAATTTTGAAATAGCCAAAGATTTCATCAAAACAATCATTCTGACCAAATTTCAGGTTGATCTAGTAAAAATGTGGCCTCTAGAGTACCTATTAGTTTTTCCTACTATGTGACCCCCTGACCAAGGTTTTGACCCTAGTTGACCCAATTTCAAACACATCCAAGATTTCATCAAGGCCATCATTCTGACCAAATTTCAGGTTGATCAGGGTAAAAAGTGTTGCATCTAGACTGTATACAAGGTTTTTCTAAGATGTGACCCTGTGACCTAGTTTTTAACCCCAGTTGACCCAATTTCAAACTCGTCCAAGATTTCACCAAAACAATCATTCTGACCAAATTTCAGGTTGATCTGGCAAAAAATGTTGCCTCTAGAGTGCATACATAGTTTTTCTAAGATTTGACCCTGTGACCTAGTTTTTGACCCAATTTCAAACTTTTCCTAGATTAAATCAAGACAATCCTTCTGACCAAATTTCAGCTTGATCAGGCAAAGAATGAGACCTCTAGAGTGCATACAAGGTTTTTCTAAGATTTGACCTTGTGACCTAGTTTTTGACCCCCGTTGACTCAATTTCAAACTCGTACAACTTTACATCAAAACTATCATTCTGACCAAATTTCAGGTTGATCGGGCAAAAAAAAAGGCCTCTAGAGTGCATACATGTTTTTTCTAAGATTTGACCCTGTGACCTAGTTTTTGACCCCAGTTGACTCAATTTTGAAGTTGTTAAAGATTTCATCAAGACAATTATTCTGACCAAATTTCAGGTTGATCAGGCAAAAAATGTGGCCTCTAGAGTGCATACAAGGCAAAGGTTGAAGACGGACGTTGCACGACACATGACGGACATCCACCTTACCACAAAAGCTCACTATGAGCACTTCATGCTCAGGTGAGCTAAAAAGGGATGCAACTGGGTGGAAACTAAGGTCTTGATTTGAACAAATTCAGTAGAGCTTCTACTAGATGATGGTACATACATAATATGAAAACTGTCTGCCTTCTGGTTTCATAGAAGAAGATTTTTACAGATTTTCCTTCTTTGATTATATGTGGCCCCCAGGTGGAGCTGAAATATGACCCTAGGGTCTTGATAGGAATAAACTTGGTAGAGGTCCACTAGATAATGATACATACAAATTATGAAAGTTGTCTGCCTTTTGGTTTCAGAGATGATGATGTTTGAAGATTTTTGCTCTTTGATTATATGTGGCCCCCAGGTGGAGCTCAAATATGACCCTAGGGTTTTGATAGGAATAAACTTGGTAGAGGTCCACTAGATAATGCTCCATACCAAATATGAAAGGTGTTGCCTTCTGATTTCAGAGAAGAAGATTTTGAAGATTTTTATATTTTCACCCTTTTTTAATGGGATTTTATTTATTTGAACAACTTTTATAGAGCTTGACCCAAGGAACATCCCTGCCAAGTTTCATCAAGATTGACCCCCTGGTTTAAGAGGAGATGTTTAAAGAATTTGTGGACAACACACTACGCATGGCAGATGACGCACGATTGACAACGGACAATGGACGATCAGGAAATGTGCTAAAGGTGAGCTAAAAATGCATTTCAACTTATCCCCCTTGATAATATAGGGTGCCCTTTAGTTAACAAACATATGTTCTAAGTTTCAAGCTCATGCCTTTAGTAATACCAGAGATTTTATACAAGAGGACCAAGATGGTCCTAGATCGCTCACCTGAGTCTCCTTGACCGCTGGCACATCAAATTAATTAGATAGGCAGATGTCAAAAAGAAGATAATTGCCTAAGATCAATACCAAGGAATGTTTTCAGCGAAGAGCAAGACAGATATGCCTTTTTGCTCTTTGATTCTATGTAAAAAGGGATGCACCAGGGTGGACTCTAAATGTGACCCCAGAGTCTTGATATGAACAAACTTGAAAGAGGTCCATAAGATGATGCTACATACTAAAAATGAAAGCTGTCAGCCTTCTGGTTTCAGAGAAAAAGATTTTTGAAGGTTTTCCTATTTTCACCCATCGTGCTCAGATGAGCTGAAAGGGATGCGCCCGGGTGGAGCCCAAATATGACCTAAGGGTCTTGATATGAACAAACTTGGTAGGGGCCCATTAGATGATGCTACATACCACAAATGAAAGCAGTGTGCTCTTTGGTTTCAATTAAAGAAGATTTTAAAAGATTTTCGTTCTTTGATTCTATGTAAAAAGGGTTGCGCCCGGGTGGACCCCAAATATGATCCTAGGGTCTTGATATGAGCAAACTTGGTAGAGGTCCACTAGATTATGCTACATACCAAATATGAAAGCTGTCTGCCTTCTGGTTTCATAGAAGAAAATTTTTGAAGATTTTCATTTTTTTACCCTTCGTGCTCATAAGAGATAAAGGGATGCACCTGTGCAAAGCCCAAATATGACCCCAGGGTCTTGATATGAACAAACTTGGTAGAGGCCCACTAGGTGATGCTACATACCAAATATTAAAGCTGTCTGCCATCTAGTTAAAGAGAAGAAGATTTTTAAAGATTTTTGTTCTTTGATTCCATGTAAAAAGGGTTAAGCCTGGGCAAAGCCCAAATATGACCCCAGGGTCTTGATATGAACAAATTTGGTAGAGGTCCACTAGATGATGCTACATACCAAATATGAAAGCTGTCTGCCTTCTGGTTTCATAGAAGAAGATTTTTGAAGATTTTCATTTTTTAACCTTTGTGCTCATAAGAGATAAAGGGATGCACCTGTGCAAAGCCCAAATATGACCCAAGGGTTTTGATATGAACAAACTTGGTAGAGGCCCACTAGGTGATGCTACACACCAAATATTAAATCTGTCTGCCATCTGGTTACAGAGAAGAAGATTTTTAAAGATTTTTGTTCTTTGATTCTATGTAAAAAGGGTTGGGCCTGGGCAAAGCCCAAATATGACCCCAGGGTCTTGATATGAACAAACTCAGTAGAGGTCCACTAGATGATGCTACATACCAAATATGAAAGCTGTCTGCCTTCTGGTTTCAGAGAAGAAGATTTTTAAAGATTTTCATATTTTCACCCTTTTTATTAAGGGTAAAGGGAAAGTTAAGTGTGGATTTCATTTATTTGAACAACTATGGTAGAGCTTGACCCAAGGAACATCCCTGCCAAGTTTCATCAAGATTGGCCCACTGGTTTAGGAGGAGAAGATGTTTAAAGAAATTGTGGACGACGGACGACGCACGACGCACGTCGCACGACGGACGACGGACGACGGACATTTTACGATCCCAATAGCTCACCTTGAGCACTTTGTGCTCAGGTGAGCTAAAAAAAAGGTCAAAGCTTATGCACAACAACCACAATGACACTGTGATTACAAGGCTATGAAAATATAAATTCAGCCTGTGAATAACATTTCCAACAAAATGATATTTGCACAATTTTGAGCAAAGACTCTGGCCAGTCTGTGCATCTGCACAGTCTGACCATGGTTTTAACTATGCGTTCTGTAGAAAAATAAGATCTCAAACCCTCTTTATGAGGTCAGCAAAAATTCTTTTGTCACTACATGACTGTCAAGGCTGCTCAAACCATGTGCCTTGTGAAATTGTTGGAAATGTCAGGCACAGGCTCAAACCCTCTTTTTACTGAATTATGAAGACACTAGAGAAGCTACTTTACAACTAACACTCTCATTCAGTACTATTTTCCTGGCATTATCTGAGGTTTTAACTCAAATAAGGGTTTAAACAAGATGTGTTTGTGAAACACGAATGCCCCCGTAACAGCATTTTTTCAAAGTTTGACCTTGACAGATGACCTTGACCTTGTCACATGACCTTGACTTTGGTACCAGCGGATGCAGATCATTGAGATCTATCATCATGCCAAATATGAGCTTTGTATCTTGAATAGGCTTGAAGATATTGGCAATTTTAAGTTTTTTGGCTAACTTTTTGAGTTATTTGACCTTGAGAGATGACCTTGACCTTGTCAAATGACCTTGACTTTGGTACTAGCAGATGCGGATCATTGAGATCTATCATCATGCCAAATATAAGCTTTTTATCTTGAATAGGCTTGAAGATATTGGCAATGTTAAGTTTTTTGGAGTAATTTGACCTTGACAGATGACCTTGACCTTGTCACATGACCTTGTCTTTGGTATTGGCAGATGTGGATTATTTAGTTCTATCCTCATGAAAAATATTAGCCTTGTATCTTGAATAGGCTTGAAAATATTGATAATGTTAAGTTTTTTGAGATATTTGACCTTGAGAGCTGACCTTGACCTTGCCAAATGACCTTGACTTTGGTACCAACAGATGCGATCATTGAGATCTATCATCATGCCATATATGAGCCTTGTATCTTGAATAGGCTTGAAGATATTGGTAATGTTAAGTTTTTTGGTTAACTTTTTGAGATATTTGACCTTGAGAGATGACCTTGACCTTGTCACATGACCTTGACTTTGGTATCAGCAGATGCGGATTATTGAGATCTATCATCATGCCAAATATGAGACTTGTATCTTGAATAGGCTTGAATATATTGGCAATGTTAAGTTTTTTGGTTAACTTTTTGAGTTATTTGACCTTGAGAGATGACCTTGACCTTGTCACATGACCTTGACTTTGGTATCAGCAGATGTGGATCATTGAGATTTATCATCATGCCAAATATGAGCATTGTATCTTGAATAGGCTTTAAGATATTGGCAATGTTAAGTTTTTTGGTTAACTTTTGCAGACAGACAGACAGACAGACAGACGGAAAGACGGACAGAAGGACAGACGGACAATGGTAATACAATATGCCCCCGATCTTTCGATACGGGGGCATAAAAATTACTTTAAACCAATCAAATAAAGGAAATTGATAAAGGGTCATTCAGGAATAATTCCTTTGAAAAACAAGAGGACCAGAATGTTCCTAAACCACTGACTTGACTTTTATTGGAAAAGTTTCATTCACATCTGCATGATTGTAGAAGAGATGTTAATCCAATGTGATAATAGACCCTGCCCATCCATTCATTACTGAGGGGATTCAAAGTAAGCCCCACCCTGCAATGCTCATATTTATGGGCCAACCAAAATTTTGTGAGCAATTTCTGAAGAGGGTCATTAAAGGAACAATCTGGTAAAGTTTCATTGAAATTGGCCCAGCGATTCAGGAGGTGGTGTTGCTCAAAGATTTCGGGCTCAAAATAAGCTCCACCATGCCGAAACCCCATAATTATGGGACAATCAAATTTTTGAAAAGGGCCAACTAAGGAACATTCTAGTAAAGTTTCATGAAAATCAGCCAAGTGGTCCAGGAGATGTTGTTCAAAGATTTCCAGTTCAAAATAAGCCCCACCCTCCCACGCCCATATTTATTGGCCAATCACAATTTCACCAACAATTTTTGGAGAGGTCACCAAAGGAAAATTCTGATAAAGTTTCATTAAAATCATACCAATGATTCAAGAGATGTCCTTCAAAGATTTCAGTCTCAAATAAGCTCTGCCCTTCCACACCCAAATTTTTGGGTCAATCAAAAACCGATGAACAAGCGTCACACGAGGACCATTTCTGCAAAGTTTGGTTGAAATCCGCCCATTAGTAACTGAGGAGAAGATGTTTAAAGATTATTGGGCTCAAAATAAGCCCCGCCCTGTCATGCCCATATTTGGGGGTCAATCATAATGATGTGAAACATACCTTGATCATCGACATCCAAGTTCTTCATCATCCAAAATATCAAATCTTGACCTGAAATAGTATTATAGAATCTTTTAATCTTAAACCCTTATTCCGCTGATTTTATATTTTCTGTCAAATAGTTTTCTTTTTTTGGGGGGGTGGGGGGGGGGGATGCTCAAATTGATCTAGTTCAAATTTCCCCCACAATGATGAAGTTAAAAGCAGAAAATATACCCTAAGATAGACTGCACATCTGTGCAGGCTGATTTTAGCATATATCATATTTCTCCTAATAAACGCTCTCGGGAGCTATACATATAATGGTCAGGGATCTTTATTTAGTATGCATTTCCTATTTAAAAAAATCAAAATTAATATTGATGGTTTTTAGGCCCTTTATCCTTTAATTTGGGATGAATTTCCTCTAAACAATCATAATTGATTGTTTAGAGGAAATTCATCTCAAATTAGACAAAAAGTCTCGAATATTTCCTAAAATTAAGGCATTTGAAGACAGGTAATTATTAGGACCTTAGACATGAAACTTTTTACAGTTCTGCTATTCACCTATGTACGCCTACCTATATAAACAATAGGGACCTAAGTCATGAAACTTTTCACAGTCTTAATAGGTACACCTGTAATCGCCAAACTGTACATATTATAGGGAACATCTAAGGGGAAATTCAAATGGAAGCCCGGGAGTCGCGTGAGATGATGTAATAATCTAAAATTGATTGTAATATGCATGCGCATAGAGGACATTCGTGTGAACGGAGTACCCCACTGGTGGTAGTAAACAAACTTCACATTTACCGCTACAATAATTAATTGACCATGAAATATCGTTATTCCATTAAGAAATGTGATAAATTCGTGCAAAAAACTATATACAATAAGAATAAAGTATTTGTCGTTTAAAGTAAAAGAGAACATTTGTTTTATGTAATCGAATTGTTGTGCACTATTTTTGACGCCATTTTGGAACCCAAGTAACACCGGCCTGACCCAGGATCAGAAGCGTCGAGGTTGAAAGGTTAGAATGACATCACTAGTGTCGAAACCGAGGTCGTTCTGATGGAAACCCGGTTAACTCGGGTCGAAACCGAGTCCGATATGAACTTACCCTAAGTGAAACATTTAACAGTTCTATCAAGAATAACTGTTGATACTTACCTTTAAATACACGAGGGACCTTAGGCATGAAATTTTTAATAGTTTTTACCAGAACCCACATGTACACCCTTCCTGTACGTACACTAGGGACCTAGACATAAAACTTTTAAGAGTTCTTACCAGAACCCAAAGTGTACATAATTCCTGTATATAAACTAGGGACCTTGGACATGAAATTTTTACAGTTTTTACCAGAATCCATGTGTATATCCTTCCTGTATATACACTGGGAACCTTAGACATGAAATTTTTAAGAGTTTTTACCAGAACCCAAAGTGTACATAATTCCTGTATATACACTAGGGTTTTAGACATGAAACTTTTAATAGTTTTTACCAGAACCCACATGTACACACTTCCTGTATATACACCAGGGTTTTAGACATGAAACTTTTAACAGTTTTTACAAGAACCCATGTGTACACCCTTCCTGTACATACACTAGGGACCTTGGACATAAAATTTTTAAGTTCTTTGAAGATCACCCGTGGACACTTACCTGTAAATATACTGGGATCTTAGATGTGAAACTTTATACAGTTCTGATTGGAACACTTGTTGACACTTACCTGTTATTAAACTTGGGTTCTTGAAAGCATGAAACTGTTTAAAGTTCCAAAAGGAACAGCAGCTGTAGACACTTACCTGTAAATATACTTGGGACCTTTGACATGAACCTTTTTACAATTCTAAAAAGAACACATGTGGGTACTTACCTGTAATTTTACTTGGAACCTTGGACATGATATTGACACTTTCCTGTAAATAAACTTGGGTTCTTAAACATGAAAATTTTAAAAGTTCCAATAGGAACAGCAGCTGTAGACACTTACCTGTAAATATTCTTGGGACCTTGGACATGAAACTTTACGGGTCTAAAAAGAACACCTGTGGGTACTTACCTGTAAATTTACTTGGAACCTAATGGTCATGAAAATTCTAACTGTTCTAACAGGAACACCTGTGGGTACTTACCTATTTATTCACTTGTGACCTTGGACATGAAACTATTTACAGTTCTAATAAGAACAAATGACAGGAAAACTTTTTACAGTCCAAATAAAAACACCTGTAGACCTTTACCTGTTAACACATTTGGGACCTTGGACATAAAGCTTTTTACAGTTCTAACAAGAACTCCTGTGAGCACTGACCTGTAAATACTCTTGGGACCTTAGACATGAATTTTTTTCAGTTCTAACAAGAACACCTGTACACCCTTACCTGTAAATACACTTGGGACCTTGGACATAAAGCTTTTTACAGTTCTAACAGGAACACCTGTGGATTCATCCTGCATTCGATCTACAATGGCCTCCATCTGAAATTAAAGAGAAATCAAATGAGCCTGTGTGTGACATTTTCAACAATTTCAAAAGTGCGCAAATCAAAGACTCTGGCCACTCTGTGCATCTGCACAGTCTAACTATAGTCTTTGCTCTGCGCTTCCTAGATAGATAGGGTCCCCAAAGTGTCTTTATACAGTCATATAATCTTCTAGATGCACTATGTGACTGTCTAGGCTACTCAATATTTCTACTTCACGCACATGTCAAATTGTTGGAAATGTCACACACAGGCTCAATTGAATAAGCAAATTCAGGATTGTATACACCTGTGCATGATATTTCCAACAATTTCATATGTGCCACAAGGACCAACATTAAGCAGTCTAAACAGCAACAAAAAAGTGATAAAAAGATTGCCCTACTGTCTAAAGATACTTTTTGACCTTAAATATCTACACAACACAAAGTGAAGACTCTGGTCAGACTGTGCATCAGCACAGGCTGGCCAATGTCTTTGCTTGGCGCACAATTGAAATTGTTGGAAATGTTTCCAACAGACTCATATCTATTCTTCATGAGCAACATTACCATATTGAAGACAGCTTTACCCTCAATACTTATAGTCCATAATATTCCTTATTTGGCACTGGAAGCATAGACAAAGGATTGCCTGTAATGTGTGCAGTTTGATCTTTTTTCAAAACACACAAGATGTTTCTCAAATTGAATTTCAAAAGATATACTAGGACAAAAAAGAAACACCAGGATACATAAAATATGCAATATAGACAAATCAGGGCTGCCACAGCTGCGCATGGAGGAAATGCAAGATACTGATATGTCCAGTCATGTTGTGCAAAAAAAGAAGGATCATTGCTAAAAGGGTTTTTTTTTCACACAATCCAATGACATTTCATACAAAAATGAATATAATATTCCAATAATACAATTAATCCTTAAAACAATTATTATAGGTTACCTGGTGTTCATCTAAATCTTGAGGGAAGTTTAGTTTGTGGACAGTAAATGATTTATATTTGTCAGTGAGCCTATTAACCCTTGTCATGCTGATCCCAGAATATTCATGCTTTGGCAGGATGTACGGATAAACATCAGCCTGCACATATGTGCAGTCTGATCCTAGTCCATACAACCTGAGTTTACTTTTTAACCAAAAAATTTTCAGAAATTATATTTTCAAAAACAGATGCTGGCTCACAGTTAGGAAATACAGAGCTTTCAGCACTTTGATTTATATATAATTTTACCAAGGATTTTTATTCAGCATGACAAGGGTTAAACCTTGAAATCTGCTTTCTTTTGTCTTAATTTTTTTTATACAAAATTTAAGGCATAAAATGCACTGAAAAACTCGGGAGATGGCCAATATTTTTTTGAAAGTCATTTTAATAGATTATATTTTGGTTGTTTGAATGGGATTTAACCCACTTTCAACAATCTTTCAGTTACATTATTGTGGCTGGAGCACCTAAGAATTGATTTGTGGTATTTCTCACGCCAGTACTACCATTACATCCTAACTTTCCTAGCCTCCAGCTGCTATCAAAAATAGGTCTACTATTATCAACCCATATCTGGAAGACAAACATTTGGAAAGGATGAGTGTAGCCGCCATCAGGAAGCAAACCATTGACTTTTTAAACGAACCTATGACCTTTTGAACCATAATCAGACATGCCACCACTGTGCTGTGATGGCAGCATTTTTATAAGTTTTTACTGTTTTTCTTATTCTATCTAACATCTTTCTTCTAATAAGAGCCCACTCCCTAATAGAAGCCCCCCCCCCCCTTTCAAAATTTTAAACTGAAAAAATTCTGAAAATACATTGCTAAATAAAACTCCCTGTCCAAAATGTCTTTTGCATATAGCTCCTGGGAGCTTTATCAGGATAAACATGGTAACTTTTTTAAATCTTACCTTAGCCTCAATAGATAAAACCCAAGAAAACATATAAAAAAGTTATGAGATTGCAACACAACATCTATTATAAGACAAGAGGTGCTTGAGCACCTAATTCGCTCCACAGGCCTGAAACTCCTGATAATGGTCATCAGAGAATGATAAATCACATGCACAATAGAATCTATACTTTTCAGCTGCCTAATTTTTGGAATCCACTGAAATTTCATGTAGAAAAATACAAAACAATCAGGGATGTGGAATTCCAATGCCCGACTTGTCAAACCCGGGCTTTTTCACTTGCGGGCAAGAACATTTTGCTGGGGCACTTGTCCATGGACAAGTAAATATCAGAGCAAATCTAAGAACAGTAACAAAAAGATTTAAGAGAAAAGTCATCCTTATATTTATATCAAAGGCTAGAAAACATTGTCTTCAATGAGGAAAATTCTGGGCTACAGCATTTTCTTCATTAAAACCAATGTTTTCTAAATATTTATCAATCCATTTTTTGGTGGACAAGTTCATTGTGATACCGGGCAAGTAGGAAATAGACTTTTACTTGTCCATTGATAAGTCGGTATAATCCCTGACAATTTTTCATTCTGGTGATTCAAACAGTTTTCAATTCATTTACCATATTAATGAAGTAAGTTATTCTCTAGATGGCATTGTTTTCTGTCTTATAAAAAAGATGTAGCATGATAAAAGACCACCAATAAATGACCCTGTGCGCGACATTTCAAACAATTTGGTTTGTGCACAAGGTAAAGACTGAGATCAGCCTGAGCAGTCGCACAGTCTGATCAAAGCCTTCACAATGCGCTTGATAGATGTCTAGGGACCTGTAGCCTCTGTTCTCAATCAGAAAATAGTTTTAATTCATTGTGTCATTGTCCAGGATGCTCTATGCCTATCCATCAGGCATATATAAAATTGTTTGAAATGTCACGCACAGCAGAAAGAAAAAGTTTACAACAAGATGCATGGACACATGGACAGAGGGATGCATGACTGACATTGAGCTATGACAATAGCTCCAGTGGCCTTCAACCAGTGGAGCTAAAAATCTTGTTTTGCTCAAAACAGGTGATAATTTAAGTTCACAAGACCCTACAATAATTATCAGTTCTATGTAGACAAACATCAATTAACTATCAATGCTTTTACGTCATTCCATATTTTGGCATTTAACCCTTTCCTGTTTCACAAAATTTTGGACCTGTCCAAATTCAAAGGTTTTGCAGAAGAAAATTTAAAGCGGATTTAATTTGAAAAAAAAAATTCAGTAGGGTAGAAAATAGTGTGGAAAAAGAAGAAATTGCTTGTCAGAAGCAATTTCTTCTTTTTTCACAATGTTTTCTCAATCATAAAATCACAGGCACATAAAAAGCAGGGATTATACAGCAAAGGGTTAATTCAGGAGTTGCTCTTTTCTAAACAAACTTGTCCTTTTCAAGGACGGTTCATGGGGTCAGCGCAACACTACTGTTCGTGCCTATTTTCTAATAGGCACTTACAATAGTGTTGCACTGACCCCTCGATTTTAAACTTGTCTGTATTGTTTAATGATAGTATCACTTGTGGGTTTCATGCTATGTAGCAACCATTTATGTAATAAAAACGAGAACTGTAATAATTATTACAAAACTCGTTAAGATGGCAAATTACGTATTACATTTTAGCTAGCAACCAGAAATGTAATAAAACCGAGAAATGTAATAAACGTGTTTTCGAATATTTTTTTCTTTTTCAAAAAGTGTCTTCTACTGAATCGAAGTGCGTGTAAAAATGTCACATTTTGGTACTCATTTCTCGAGTTTATTTCATTTCTCGTTGACTGATAGCAATGGGTTTTAAAACAAAAACGAACAAATAAATACATTTTATGTTGAATATTTATTCATTATCTCATTGTTTTGATTTATGGAGATGATTCTTTTCTATACATGGCGGTCATCATAATCATATGGCTGTGGTAAAAAATTGAAAGTCATAAAACGACTTGACTGATCGTCCTAATGATAAAAATTGAAACAAAATTAGATTTTGCAATTAGAACAAAAACGACTATAGGATTCGATATAATTATCTGTTATGTAGTAGTTTGCCAGTTTTATTACATTTCTCGATTTTATTACATTTCTCGTCGGTAGGTAGCAACCAGTTTTGCAATAAAACCGAGAAATGTAATAAACTTTTTTATGTACATTTCCGCCGAAGAAATTAGCTTATACACAAACTAAAAGCTAAGTGTATTGGGGATTACGCCTTTTTCAACTACTATGGTCATATGGCGGAGGCCAGAGCACCAT
The DNA here is from genome assembly GCA_948146395.1 of Fragum whitleyi. Taxonomy (NCBI): domain Eukaryota; kingdom Metazoa; phylum Mollusca; class Bivalvia; order Cardiida; family Cardiidae; genus Fragum; species Fragum whitleyi. The sequence continues at coordinate 29,357,876 of OX411544.1, forward strand.
GGGTTGATGTTGTTTCTCTTACCAGTACTACCACAACACCCTAACCGATCTTTCAGATGCTCGCCTACATAGGTTCACGATATCAAACCATTGGTGGGGTGATATTTTTGTAAGAAATCAAACAAAAGACTTCAGTTTAGTTCTTAGCGAATACCTAAGTTCAATAAAGACACTGAACGTTATAAATAAAGACAACAGTAACAATTTTCAAACCAGGTCCAATTTTGAAAGCGTTAAAACGACTTCATTAAAAGTCAAAGTGACGTTATCTTTCTAATATAAGTATCAGAATATCAGACAAAGGGTGAATTTTATATAAACAATAAATGTCATAGTTTGGTATTTTTGTTACATTTCTAGATTTAATTACAATTCTCGTTAATGGGTATTAACCAGTTTTGCAACAAAATCGAGAAATGTAATAAACGTCCGTATGTATGTTTTAATATATAGAAAAGTGTCTTATGCAAAAACTTAATGCTCAAATTCAGTATTTTCACATTCAGTAAAATACAAGATAGACATTGGACGCTGAAATTCTAATATAACCAAGATCTGGTCGAATGTTAGTGTTTAAAAAATACACTTAACGTCATCGTGTCAATTATTGCAGTATATCTTTTTTTTAGTATAAGAATATCAAATAAATGTTGAATTTAACAGGTAAAAACGAGAAATGTAGTAATTATAGCAAAAATTAAAATGAAAATTATACAGTTTGGTAGTTTTGTTACATTTTCCGATTTTATTACATTTTTCGTAAATGGGTAGTAACCGGTTTTGTAACAAAATCAAGAAATGTAATAAACTTTCATATGTATGTTTTAACATTTAGAAAAGTATCTTATACCAAAACTAAATGCTCCAATGCCTCTCACTTACTAAAATACAAGATAGACATTGGACACTGACTATTTCAATAAAGCCAAAACTCGGTCGGATTTCACTGTGTTTAAAAAACATATACTAAATGTCATAGAGTCGATTATTTTAGTATATGTTCATTTTTATTAGCATAATATCAAACAATTGAATTTCATATAATTAGGTGAAATGTCATAGTTTGGTAATTTTGTTACATTTTTCGATTTTATTACATTTCTTGTTGTTTGTTAGTAACCAGTTTTGTAACAAAATCGAAAAATGAAATAAACTTTCATATGTATGTTTTAACGTTTAGAAAAATATTTCAGACCAAAAGTAAATGCTCAAGTTCAGTATTTTGTATTTACCAAAATACAAGATAGACATTTAGCGCTGACAATTTCAATATAGCCAAAATCTGGTCGAATTTCAAAGTCTTTTAACAACATACACTTAACGTTATAGTTTATTGTTGCAGTATCTGTTTTTTAAGTATCAGAATATCAGTCAGAGGTCGCATTTCAAAAAGTTCAGCAAAATGCCTTAGTTTAGTATTTCTTTTTTTTTCATTTTTCGATTTTATTACATTTCTCGTTGATGGTTCGTAACCAGATTTGTAATAATGTCGAGAAATGTAATAAACTTTTTTATGTTCATTTCCGTTTCAAAATATCTGATACGAGAAAAACTTAAGTTCAATGCTCCCCAGTACTTCGCAATTATCGAAACTATAAGATAGACACTGAACGCTGACATTTTTGATATAGCCAAAATTAGAAGTTTTTAATTCTGGTGCAATTTTGAAATTGCTGAAACAACATTATTAACGTAACAGTGTCGACTTTCTGTTAAATTTCATAATTGGAATATTAAACTAAGGTTGAATATTTTGTAATAAGATAAAATGTCATAGACTTGTTACATTTCTCAATTTTATTACATTTCTCGTTCATGGGTATAAAAAGCCTCTCTTACAACCGGTCGTAAGTGCTCCTGCGTGTGGTCTGCGTGCAGTCTGCGCCTAAAACGTATGCATAGTCGTGCAATGCACGCACTTGCAACGTACGATCTTGGTGGACGCAACCTCGACGCAAACTGCACACAGCAAAGAATGGACCGGACAACTCTTTAACCTCTCTTACAACCCGTCGTGCGTCTTTATAAATCGTACGTTTTAAAACTGTCCGAGGACGCAAGATTTATAAAAACGCAAGACGGGTTGTAAGAGATGCTAAAGTTTATTACACTGATCGGTTTTATTGCAAAACTGGTTGCACCTACTGACAAGAAATGTAATAAAATCGAGAAATGTAATAAAACTAGCAAACGACTACATTTCAGAAAATTATATCGAACCATATCTTCGTTTTATTGTTCTAACGGTAAAATCTATTTGTTTATATATATAATTATGTCATTAGAACGATCAGTCAAGTCGTTTTATGACTTTTCAAATCTTTACCACAGCCACATGATTATTATGACCCATTCAGAAATTTTATAAACTCGAGGAATGAATACCAACCTGTGACATTTTTGCACTTCGATTCAGTAGAAGACACTTTTTGAAAAAAGAAAAAATATTCGAAAACACGTTTATTACATTTCTCGGTTTTATTACATTTCTGGTTGCTAGCTTAAATGTAATACGTAATTTGCCATCTTAACGAGATTTGCTATAATTACTACATTTCTCGTTTTTATTACATAAACGGTTGCTACAATGCTAGGCTGCAACTGCAAAAATACCCAAATCAAAATAAATGATTTTATTTGTAAGAAGAGGATCCTTTTGATACCCACTCCATTATTCAGTTATTCAAGTACAGCAGCAATTAATTGCTTTCCTTTAAGAATTAGACTAAATCCCATCCAAATGAGCAGAGAAACTTTTTCATGTAATCCAATCAAATGTTATCATAACAAGAGGGTCATTGGGCCTTAAGCACTCACCGGAGACATTGTCAACAAGAATGGCAAAATGACAAAACTACTTATGTGAAATTCATTCATGACTGGCTTGACCAACTTTAAAACAAGTCTAAGATATAAAGTTGGCAAACACTCTGATTACATATTAATACCTTTAAGCCAGAATTATTGCCCCTAAAGTGCTAATGAGTATTTTGCAAGATTTGACACTGTGATCTAGGTTTTTGCCCAATTTTAAACTTGTCCAAGATTTCAAGTACACAAACCTCATTTTTTACCCGACTTGATCCATTTTCAAACTCAAATGAGATTTCATAAAGACAAACATTTTGACCAAATGTTAAGTCTTCTTTGACATTTATCTCCCATCAATGATTGGTGGATAATCGTAACCCTATGTCAGATAGCAGCTTGGGGCAAAGAAAGGATGTAATGGTGGTATTGGTGATAGAACCATTATACTACTCACAGTTAGTTAAGCAGTATTAACAAATATTAAAACAATCAATTTGACGCTTTTGGAACTTTTTTAATGAGGTGATAGCTTTCAGTAATATGCAATTCAAATGTTGTTTTTACAGCTGTATTGAAGCTGTAAAAACAACAATTTTGTTGCCAAAAAAAACTAGAAAGCCATGAATGGCTTGAGTTGCTCCACAGGCTTGAAATTCTTGTAATATCAAATCCAAGTTTTTACTAGATTTTTAGATATTTTGGGTTCTACTGCTGTTGAAATGATTTTCAAAATTTCCACTTAATAACATATAAAGAAATGACCGCCGCCCATAAAAGACATATTTTTCATCCAATGACAAAAGTTTTTGGCTGCATTGGTCACCCAAGGATCAAGTTTGATTGATATCCATCTGTTACAATCTGAGAAAATGATTTTCAAAGTTTCCACTATATGACATATAGAGAAAAGACCTCCGCCCATAAAATGCATATTTTTTATCCGATCATGATAATTTTTGGAAGACTGATAAAGGGTCACTCAAGGATCATTCCAGTGAAATTTGGTTGATATCCATCGATTACATTCTGAGAAAATGATTTTCAAATTTTCTACTATATTACATATAGAGAAATGACCTCCGCCCATAAAATACATATTTTCCTTCCAATCACAATAATGTTTGGTAGACTGATAAAAGGTCACCCAAGGATCATTCATGTAAAATTTGGTTAATATCTATCATCTAGATTCTGAGAAAATGATTTTCAAAGTTTCAAATATATAACATATAGAGAAATGACCTCCGCCCATAAAATACACATTTTTCATCCAACACAATAATTTTTGGTAGACTGATTAAAGGTCACTCAAGAATCATTCATGTCAAATTTGGTTGATATCTTTTCATTAGATTCTGAGAAAATGATTTTCAAAGTTTCCACTATATAACATATAGAGAAATGACCTCTGCCCATAAAATACATATTTTCCATCTGATCACAATAATTTTTGGTACACTGATAAAGGGTCACCCAAGGATTATTCATGTAAAATTTAATTGGTATCCATCAATTAGAACCTGAGAAATATCACTTTTTACCATATTTGGAAATTAGCCACGCCCATTAAATCCATGTTTTTCATTGGATCAAAATTTCTTGAACAACTTTGAAAGAGGGTCACCTAAGGATCATTCTTGTGAAGTTTGGTTGAAATTCATCCAGTAGTTTCTGAGGAGAAGATTTTTAAAGAAAAAGTTTACGACCGGACGGACGGACGCACGACAGACACAACGCCATGACAATAGCCCCAGTGGCTTTCAGCCAGTGGAGCTAAAAATTAAGCATTCAGTAAAGGGTTAAATATAAACAGCTGATAGAAGGTAAAAAGGGCATTATACTTCAAAAATCGGAGCTCATTTATGTGGCATAATGAGTGATAAGTATAGAGATGAAATATGAAAAGATTAATGACTGCTGATAGAGCATGGCTACTTCAGTTACCGTAACTGAGAACATGCAAGGTTTGCAAACTGCATGCAATATGTCAACCCTTCCCTTTGATCATAAACTATATACTGTTTGCTTATGATGAACATTAATGCTGAACTTTTTATTAAGGGTTCATTGCAAGACTAAACTAAGTGTCTATACAATGTCTAGACACTTTAACCCTTTGCTGTTTAATCCCTACTTTTTACGTGCTTTTGATTTTATGATTGAGAAAATATTGTGAAAAAAGAAGAAATTGCTTCTGACAAGCAAATTCTTCTTTTCCCACACTATTTTCTACCCTACTGAATGGTTATTTTTCAAATTAAATCCACTTTAAATTTTGGTCTGCAAAACCTTTGAATTTGGACAGGTCTAAAATTTTCTAAAACAGGAAAGAGTTAAAGTATAGTCTTGCACTGAACTCTTGTAATGTAAGTCACTTAATAAATAGATTGGTCAGTATATATATATTTTTTCTAATTTCACAAACCCTATTAAAACATTTAAAATTTCTATGAATCTTTTGTATGTGACCTGTGGGAAGTCTGTATGATTAACATTTGAAAAAACATTGCCTCCAGCACATGTCAGAGGTCCCATTTCAAAAAATCCATTCACAATAAGGTAGATTATAGATTATTCTAAATTCACAAAATCAGCTAAGTAGGAAAAGTTTTGACCCTAAGTCAGCCTGCTCAATCCACACAGACAGACTGGGGTCGACACTTTATGCACTACCCAGATGGTCCCTTTATGCATGACAGGTCACATAATTTTCAACAACATTGAAGTAATAGTTAAGCGCTAAAAATTGAAAATTAAACGATTTAAACAGCCAAAAGGAGGGAGCAAAGCGACTGACTGAGGCTGTTTAAATCGTTTAATTTTCAATTATTAGCGCTTAACTGACTTAGTCTTTTTCCCGCTCTTATTATAATTGACAGCATATTGCACGATTTACACGGAACAATCCAGTTAAATTTATTACAATTAAACGCCCCCTCTTTCCAAGTAAGGTTTTGTTAAAATATGCACGTAAATACCGAGGCTTTTTAAAGAGCCATTTACGATGGTAAAAGATGCAGTAATGTTTGTTTTTATTGACCCGGGAATAACCTCTGGTCTATAGATGCACGTAATTCTGATTTGTATCCTCTCTGCATTTTAAGTACTTTCACTAGAATAAAAGACTTAAGGTATCAGATGTTATAAAAAGATTGTATATTGATAAATTTTTTCAGTCAAAATTGATAATTTAAAAGGACAAATAAAGTTAACCTCTCAAAACAAAAACTGAATTTTAGTCATTGCCAGAGAAGGGCCTACTAGTATGCTCATATGTTAAGACAACTAGAAAGCCATGAGTGGCTTGAGTCGCTCCACAGGCTTGAAATTCTTGTAAAAGCAAATAAATGTTTTGACTTGATTTTTAGATATTTGGGGTTCTACTGATGTTGAAAATGATTTTCAAAGTTTGAACTATATAACAGATAGAGAAATGACCTCCGCTCTTAAAAGACATATTTTTCATCAAATCAAAATGATTTTTGGCTGCATGATAATGAGTCACCCAAAGATCATACCAAAAATTTTTGATTGATATCCATCAGTTACATTCTGAGAAAATGATTTTCATAGTTTCCACTTATAACTTATTGAGAAATGACCTCCACCCTTAAAAATGCATATATTTTCATCCAATCAAAATAATTTTTGTTACACTGATAAAGGGTCACTCAAGGATCATTCCAGTGAAATTTGGTTGATATCCAAAAATTAGATTGCGAGAGAATGATTTTCAAATTTTTCCACTATATAACATTTAGAGAAATGACCTCTGCCCATAAAATGCATATTTTCCACCCAATCACAATGATTTTTTGTATACTGATACAGGGTCACTCAAGGATCATTCCAGTGAAATTTGGTTGATATCCATCAATTACATTCTGAGAAAATGATTTTCAAAGTTTCCACTATACAACAAATAGAGAAATGACCTCCGCCCATAAAATGCATATTTTCCATCCGATCACAATGATTTTTTGTATACTGATACAGGGTCACTCAAGGATCATTCCAGTGAAATTTGGTTAAATCCATCAATTACATTCTGAGAAAATGATTTTCAAAGTTTCCACTATACAACATATAGAGAAATGACCTCCGCCCATAAAATGCATATTTTCCATCCGATCACAATGATTTTTTGTAGACTGATAAAGGGTCATCCAAGGATCATTCATGTAAAATTTAATTGGTATCCATTGATTAGAATCTGAGAAAACTCACTTTTTACCATATTTGGAAATTAGCCACGCCCCTTAAATCCATGTTTTTCATTGGATCAAAATTTCTTGAACAACTTTGAAAGAGGGTCACCCAAGGATCATTCCTGTGAAGTTTGGTTGAAATCCATCCAGTAGTTTCTGAGGAGAAGATTTTTAAAGAAAAGTTTACGGACGCAGGCACGCACGCACGCACGGACGGACGGACGGACGCACGACGGACACAACGCCATGACAATAGCCCCAGTGGCTTTCAGCCAGTGGAGCTAAAAACACAGACATTTTATTATTGAAACTATAAAGAGTTTCTCACTACATACAAAAGCAAATAAGTTCATAAATGTTTCATTCCATATTTGACAAAATTCAATATCACATGAGTCACTTGTCTCTCACTTATGGCTGTATGTTAAGAAGTACGCCTAAGTGGAATGAACAGCTGGTGGCACGGTTAATTATTGTGGCTGTACTGGTGTGAGAAACGACTAGACACCATAGATAGGTGCATCAACAATTATCATATAACAAGTTTGTAATGGGGGTTAAACCACATGTAAAGAAAACAAAATCGACAGGCCATGTAAGGCCCTACCATGTCCAAAGCAGTGTAGAATATGGAGAATGCAACATGTAAACGTGTATTACGATTTTCTCCTGTACTTTCCACGTGCTCGTTGCATATTCATGAGGGGGTAGATTTTAGTATGTCCGCATGCGTGGAATCACAAATAAACATTTTTAAATGAAATAATGGTCAAAATAAACCTTAGCTGGGTAGTTTATGGAAAATAAACTACCAAAAAATTTAAAAATCCAGCATTCTGATTGGACGATAAAGTAGGACAAAGACTAAAACCCTTTTTATCATTACTTTGCTTTATATACATGAATATTTTAACCTCCATATCTTTTGAACTCTTTTTAATTCTTGACTGACACAATTATAAGAATTGCAGTATACATTGAGCACCATATTCTAGATGTCATTCCTAAATAATGTTTTGCATATTAAAATTGACAAAAAATTTAACCATTCATATCATTTTTCTCATTCACTTCCTGGACCCTTTTTACATTTAAAAGTACTTATAAACTGTTTGTTAAAATTGTGATTCCCTGACCAAAGTATTGTAACTACAGCTCAATCAAACTGATCAAGGATCAGTTAGAACATTTGGGTTGTCCATAGACAATATATTGGTGGTTCGGCGCAAAACAGTTGTAACTGCCTATATTTTTATAGGCAGTTACGACTGTTTTGCACAGAGGCATCGATATCACGGAAGGTGAGATTTGATACAGTGTCTGATAAGCAGAAAATTTCAATCATTTTGCTGGATACCTATCAGCATTGTTTTCTTCTTCTAACACTAAGGGTACAGACAAGACGGGGTAATGTCAGTCTGAAATCTTTATTTCTCCCTAAATTCCTATGTTGTGGATACTCATTGAAATCGTCTCATTAATACAATTCTAATGAGTACCAACACCATAAGGATTATGCAAGTAATATTGAAATATTCAAACATTAAATGAAAAATATGCCCTCTACCTGTAGCTCAGTTAAACACCATCATCTTTTTTATCTAAATTGGCCTCACAAACAGTGAAATCAGCTGTGATAACTGGGAAATGTGATACACATTGATGGAATAATTTCCAACTAAAACTGTTTATGATTTTTCCTCCAAATCTGGTCAAATGTTCTTTTCTTAAAACATCCCATGCAGTCTTTTCCCTTGTTTTATTTATACTCCTTAATTTTAGCACAGCAAAAGAGTGCTTGATTTCATTGGGTTTAAGATTGTACATACTTAATAAACCATTGCAGCAATAATTTGAAAACTGAAAGCAACCCTGCATTCAAAATGTCAAAACATTGCAAACTGTTTGCAAATTATACCCTGTTTTGCATGCAAGTTTGCATGCAAAGTGAGTATAATTTCAAAACAGTTTGAACTGTACGGTTTTGTCATCCTTAACCTTGGACTGTAGTATAAGCAAGTTAGGGAGAAAGGACAGTGTTAAATGAGATGGATTCTGCGGTATAAGTACTGAGGAGGGATAGGAAACTGTTGTGTATTAAATATAATGGATGCTGCAGTGAAAGGAAGGAGGAAAAAAATGGAACTGTTGCTTATTAAATGTAATGGTAGCTGCAGTATTAGGTAGGAGGGGAGATAGGGATCTGTTGTTATAATTTAGGAATGACAAAATGTGATGGAAGCTGAGTTATAGGGCAGGAGGGGAGATAGGAAACTGTTGATCATTAAATGTGATGGAAGCTGCATAAAAGGAGGGGAGATAGGAAACTGTTGTTTATTTAATGGGATGAAAGCTGCAGTATAAGAAAGGAGGGCTAGGAGACAAGAAACTGTTGTTTATTAAATGTGATGGATGCTGCAGTTTAAGGAGGGGAGATAGGAACCTGTTGTTTATTAAATGTGATGGAGGCTTCAGTATAAGGCAGGAAGGGAGAAAGAAACTGTTGTTTTTTAAATGTGATGGATGCTTTAGTATAAGGCAGGATGCAAGATATGAAACTGTATGTTGTTTATTAAATGTGATGGATGCTTCAGTATAAGGCAGGAGGAGAGAAAGAAACTGTTGTTTATTAAATATGATGAAAACTTCATAATAAGACAGGAGGAGAGATGGGAAACTGTTGTTTATTAAATGTGATGGAGGCTGCAGTTTAAGGCAGGAGGGTAGATAGGAAACTGTTTATGATAAATGAGATGAAAGCTTCCATATAAGGCAGGAGGGGAGAAAGGAATCTGTTGTTTATCAAATGTGATGAAAGCTGAGTTATAGGGCAGGAGGGGAGGTAGGAAACTGTTGATTATTAAATGTGATGAAAGCTGCAGTATAAGGCAGGATGCCCGGGGGGAAGGAAACAGTTGTTTAATAAATATGATTGATGCTGCAGTTTAAGGAGGGTAGATAGGGAACTGTTTTTTATAAAATGTGATGGATGCTTCAGTATAAGGCAGGAGGGGAGATAAGAAACTGTTGTTTATTAAATGCTGTGAAAGCTTCAGTATAATTAAGGCAGGAGGGGAGATATGAAACTGTTGTTTATTAAATGTGATGGATGCTGCAGTATAAGGCAGGAGGGGAGCTATGAAACTGTTGTTTCTCCTCAAGATATGCAACTTTTTTTGTCACAGTTGTTTGAAAAGCATCTACTTTGAATTGTTGATCTTTTTTTCTGTTTAAAGTATGATTATATTGGGCTATTACATTTAAACAATTGTTGAAGCTATCACTTGAATGCTAAATGCTGCAGGGGTAAGGAAGAAGAATATAGGAAACTGTTGTTTATTAAATGTGATGGATGGGTTCCCATGTGAGTAACTTGATTGTATCATGTTAGAATCACAGGCAGACAAATCTCCACTAGACATGCAATCAACATCTCTTTGACACATCAACAATTTTGAACTTGTCCAATATCTAACGGAATAGTGATACAATTCAGAAAGGCTAAACAGCATTTTTGCAATTGTTGCTTTTCCAACTGACACCCTTTATCAAGGTCCTTGTGCATGGTTGAGCCAAAAAGTGAGCATACACAAACCCTAAAGACCTAAGAAAGAGTGGATTAAAATTGAAGGGTGGAACTTCCAAAATAGATATGTCTTAAATGTCTTTAATTGAGTGAATATCCAAAGCTATATTTTCACGAGTGGCGAAGCAATGAAAGGAGTGATGAGCGAGTGATTTAGAATGGTTTTGATCGAGATGAGAGTCAATTTCACGATGTAACTAACTGTATATCATTAAGTCTCTGATTCTGAACAAAAAGTCAAACTACTGTCATCACATTCATGTGTTGGCAACATGGCATAGTATTCACAAAGGTGTTTCACAAGTTGGTTTGGCGTGACAAACTTTAACCCTGGTCTTATTTCTGTTGTTATTGCAGATAAAAACTTGATAATTGGCAAAAAGCAGCGTCAACCATGCTATATAACCAAGAGGATTACCCTGGAAACATTTGGTAAGATTAAGGCCCTTTTTCTGCTTTGATCTTTTTGCTTTATCAAGAACCTGCAGCCAAGCATTGGCACCTGCATAGGTTTTTTTTTATTTTTCAGGTTAAGAATGGTTGTGAAAGCACCTGTTAGAAAACAAATCTTGGCCTTAAAAATCACCTTGATTGTTGACCTACAGCTATATCTTCTAGACCTTGGTTCAAAAAATCATAACTACAATATATAATTTTGAAATTCTTTCACACATCCATATACATGTAGATGTAACAATCTGACCTTGACCTTGAATTTGACCTTGAACTTTGGGGTACAGAAATAAAATCCTTTTAATCAGACAAAAAATGATTTTTGTGACATAATATGATAAAATCCACCCATTAATGAAGGAATTATGATCTGATCAAATCATAGAGACAAACTAAAATGGACAAATGCACTTATGCACAAAAGCATGTATATTGCATGAAAAGGCATCTATGTCTAGCCAGATGTAATTAGGCTCAACCAAATTCATCCAATATTTCATTCTGTTTATTGCGCTGCGCATCAGCGCTGCGCCATTTGTGATGAGTTTGGGATATTGATTTAAGTGTTCATGTGAATTGGTTTATTATTGATATAAGCAAATTGTCCTGGTCAAAAAATTAAGTCTTTGCTAGAAAAAAAATACTTTTTTTCAATTCTCTTAATTTGAAAATGCGATAGATTTTACATGGTTGCTGATAATTTTGCTAATTACTCCTTTTTCTGGGAAAAAAAACATTATAAATGACGAACTCTCTTTTATCTCGAAAAAATCTAAAGGATCGGTCGTAGCCGACGCTGCATTAACATATTAACGTTACTTTGAGCTTTTTGGTCTAAAAATGAAATAAAATTTATCGTTATTCTTTTTTTTCAATTGCGGATTTTTCTGAAATGTTTAAATTTATGTTCGGTTTATGTTATTGTCTTTTTTTTTATTATATCTTCTGTTAGTAAAATTTTGTTTTTCATTGATATAAGCGCATAATTAAATTACGTTTTTGACTTAGTCCTTTCGATTTAATGTGTTGTTTGGTTTGTTTACGGTTGGTATTTTTATTAAAATCGAAAGGAGTTGATCATCGATACAAGAAGCAATAATCATTGAAATAATGTTTAGATTATTTATTTATTCGATCAAAAGTCTGATTTTCAATAAAATTTAATTTAATGCGAATGAGTAAAGAAATAATTATACATTAGTAAATAGATGAGAAATGATTTATTTGGTGTTTTATCTCGGTGTTTGTTCTTGACTTTTCCTTTCGATTTTTTGCCTCTTTACCCGCGTATTGATTTAGCGTGTCTGGGGACTACTTATTTACATAACCACATTTTCACAGACAACAAAGGCGATCGAAGAGGAAAACGACTAGACGTTTGAAAACAATGCATTTTTTTCAGTAGCTTCATCTAGACCGTGTTAAACTGAAAGTGAAATCTACTTTGTAGATAGCGTGCAAGGTCGACAACATTCATTTTGACGCACTCGAGGTTTGAGGTTTCAACTTTCAGCCATGTTCCCCAGCAGATATATTCTTGGTAACATTCACCAAGGGACACTTGCAACTTTAGGACTGAGTCGTTCCCTTGGAACACAATGTACAACAATTGCTTTAGTCGCACTTCTATTTGCTTCTTTGCGTATGCCCCCCCCCCAACTCCTGGTCTCGCGACCATTTAGACTCCATAGTATTTGAAGGTGATGGCCTATATCATAGAATAATTGATTCTTCATACAATGGATTGGTTGATTTTGCGTTGTACGTCCTACTCAACAGTTAAGGTCATAATTGAGCCGCGACGTCAGAAAACCAACAATGTGGTTTTCGACCAGGTCCGAAAAAAAACGGGCAGTGAAGCGACAGAAGATAACTAGAAGCTTAATTTCGTATTAAGAAAATAGAGGGATTGCACTATCGGTGTAGCAAAAACAAGGGCGCTGATCAGCTTCGGGGCTACCGCAAAGCTGATCTATGCCTTTATTTTCGCATATGCAGATTGTTGCTTTTCCCATGAGGCGGCTCAATTTATGGAGACTGAATTTTGGTTTAAAGTCTAATCAAAAAGACTGCAGAAACCCATCTCAACCCATCTAGTGATGTAATGATCATCCAGTGGTATTGATTAGTGAGTTACGATAATCGATTACACTTTGTCATAATCGATCATAGGAAAACATGGATAAACAGTAGAAAAAAATCAATTTGAATAAACAACATTTCATTTCCGCAGCGCTTTCTCCTTTGCTCCAAACTGGAGCAATTTTTTACTTGTGCACAATAGTTGTCAATATCTTGTCTTGAAGACAAGAACAGATGCCTACAAAATAACAAAGACAGCCTGGGTAATATCACTGTATTGTCACTGATTCTCTAGTCACTTACAATTCAGATAATTTCTATCAACAAAAATGTGCTTTTCTCAAGAAATAGTGTAGAGGGACCAGGGCAGTGACTATAATACTGTAAATCAAAAGATTCTGTCTCTATCATTGACAGTTATTTTACTGTGAGTCAAAAGATTCTGTCTGTATCATTGACTGTTATACTGTTAGTCTAAGATTCTGTCTCTGTCATTGACAATTATACTGTTAGTCAAAAGATTCTGTCTGTATCATTGACTGTTATACTGTTAATCAAAAGATTCTGTCTGTATCATTTGTTATACTGTTAATCAAAAGATTCTGTCTTTATCATAAACTGTTAAACTGTAAGTAAAAAGATTCTGTCTCTGTCATTGACTATTATACTGTAAGTAAAAAGATTCTGTCTTTATCATAAATGTTAAACTGTAAGTAAAAAGATTCTGTCATTATCATTGACTATTATACTGTAAATCAAAAGATTCTGCCTCTGTCATTGACTATAATACTGTAAATCAAAAGATTCTGTCTTTATCATTGACTATTATACTGTTAATCAAAAGATTCTGTCTTTATCATAAACTGTTATACTTTTAATCAAAAGATTCTGTCTCTATCATTAACGGTTAAACTGTTAGTCAAAAGATTCTGTCTTTGTCATTGAAAGTTATACGGTTAGTTAAAAGATTCTGTTGCTATGATTGACAATTATACTTTTGGTCACAAGATTCTGTCTTTATCATAAACTGTTAAAGTGTAAGTAAAAAGATTGTGTCTCTATCAATGACTATCATACTGTAGGTTTAACAGATTCGTCTCTATCATTGACTATTATACTGTTAATCAAAAGATTCTGCCTCTATCTTTGACTGTTATACTCTAGGTAAAAAGATTCATTCTGTCTTTATCATAAAGGATTATACAGTCAATATTGCTCGAGCGACCACATCTATTAAGCGACTAATTCTATTAAGCGACCACCTTAAAAAGTCCCTTCACTATAAGCAAAATCTCAGAAAAAGAGAACATTCTTAACGAAAAATTTGTTTTCTATTGAATCTTATGATGTTGATGCCCATTAGAATCGTCTCAATAAGATGTTTCTAATGGGTTCGAACATCATAGGATTTAGTATGACTTGACCGCAATCTATAAATGCTATCAAAATGAACACCCACATTTATCATGATATTTTATATTAAGCGACTATTCCCATAAACGACCACTTTTTGGTGGTCCCCTTAGTGGTCGCTTAACACAAGTTTTACTGTACTGTTAGTCAAAAGATTCTGTCTCTTTTGTTGACTGTTATACTATTAACAAAAGGATTCTGTCTCTATCACTGACTATATCAAGAATTGCTTTTAAAACCTAATGCCCCCCATTAGAGCAGATTGATAGCATATTCTTTGTCAATTAACAAAGAGCAATAACTCAAGAAATATGATGACTAGAGTTACGGCTATGTAGCACCTAGCACTTCTTCCCAAAGAGATCTATACACCTATGAAGTTTCATGATTCTAGCTTGCATACTTTTTGAGATATGCTTTGGACAAACAAAGGTCTTTGGACGGACAGATGGACCCATTGACCAATTAGAGCAAAGCAATATACCCTCTCTTCTTCGAAGAGGGGATATAATTCTGTAAGTCAAAAGTTTCTGTCCCTATGAACAGAATGCAATGTTATGTGATTTATGAGATTATCAACAATTATCTATCATTATCACTGTGTCCTATTTTAGTAACCAGTCTTTTTATCAAATTGTTACAAGCGCAGCATATTTATGGCACAGTTGTCCACGACATGGCAATTTAACATTGTCATGACAAAATAAAAGCTATTACAGGAAGTATAATGATTTCATAACAGATTTTCAAATTACCGTAAAGCAGCCAGGATAAAAATCAATTATGATTGAAATTTGACCATTTAGTCATGATGCATCAAGATCAACAAGAATAAAGATCGATTTATTAATACCCCTGCAATTAAGTTCAAGAACTTTTTTTAACATTGCCTTCCTGAACTTCTAGAATCAGTTCTTGAATTTCTATAAATGATGCTTGAACCAGTTGTTGAAAGATCTTCAATTTCCATTCAAGGTTCTTGACAAGGTTCTTGAACTTGAGTTCAAGAACTAGTTCTAGGACTGGTTTAAGAACTAGTTATAGAACTGGTCCAAGAACTAGTTAAAGAAGTTCAAAAACTAATTCTAGAAGATCAAGAACTAATTCTAGAAGTTCAAGAACTTGTTCTCTTTCTTGCAGTAAGTCTTCTTAGTGAAATCAGGCCCTCAAAGACCTACACATAAATGTTAAAGGCATTCAAATTATTTGCAAATTCCAAGGAAAATAGAAAGAAAATTTTTGTATCATTTTGATAGCAGGAGTATAATAATTGAGCCAAACCATGATTACATTTATTGTCTGACATAAAGGCGTGATCAAAACAATCCAGAACCATTATCAATGCAGGAAGAAAATCTCCAGTGAATTATCATTTGCACCAATGGTTACAAGGATTATGTAATAGGTCATCAGCCATAAATCATATTTCCGATGACAAAATTTCAGGCTTGTGGAAATACAACTTTTTCTCCAATTGTTCGTAGACAAGTAAAAGTCAATTTTCTACTTGTCCAGGAATAAAACTTGCCCACAAATAAATGAATTGATAAATATTGAGAAAAAACATTGCTTTTTTAATGAAGAAAATGCTGTAACCCAGCATTTTCTTCATTAAAGACAATGTTTTCTCCCCTTTGATACAATTAAGTTCAAGAACTAGTTATAGAACTGGTTCAAGAACCAATTCTAGCAGTTCAAGAACTAGTTATCTTTTTTGCAGTAAGTCTTCCTCAAAGACCTATATGCACAGATAAATGTTAAGGGCTTTCAAATTATTTACAAATTCCATGGAAAACAAGTATCTGGTGTTGTATGCAACACATAAAGTCCCCTACCAGCTTCGTTTGTCTCAATGTTTTCCCACGCCAATTCTATCAGGGACGTCAAAACCAGGTCTTGTTTTGGAAAGGGTTAAACAAGACTTACATGAGTTGTTGTCTCTGCTGTGCCCACTATACAATTCATGCAAGCAATAGACAGATGCAAGAAATAGTATCAATAACAGTTACCTTGTCTGATCCAAGATGTTTTTCTTCAGTCTTGTTGGTAAGAAATGAGAACTTTCACTGGAGGTGATTAATACTGCTGCATCACCACCCTGACTAACATGGCTTATAATTTTTTTTACATTTTAAAACAGGTTTCATCAAGTTAGCTTGCTTAGTTATTAAGTTATTGCAGGATCCATTCTTTGCCATATTTTCACTTTTTCCGTTACCATAGCAACCGCACTTTTTGTCAAAGAACAAAGATAAAATGATGTGCATAATCTACACATTGCCATCTAGTCATATACCAAGTCTCATCAAATTAGCTTGCTTACTTATTAACTTATCGCAGGATCCAATATTTTTTGCCATATTTTCACTATTTCCGTAACCATAGCAACAACAATTTTAGTCTAAATACAAAAATAAAATGATGTGCATAATCTACACATTGCCATATAGTCATATACCAAGTCTCATCAAACTAGCTTGCTTAGTTATTATCTTATCGCAGGATCCCATTTTTGGCCATATTTTCACTATTTCTGTAACCATAGCAACCTCAATTTAAGTCGAAAAACAAAAATAAAATGATGTGCATATTCTACACATTGCCATCTAGTCATATACCAACTTTCATCAAAAACGCTTGCTTAGTTATTAAGTTATTGCGGGATCCAGATTTGAGCGGACAGACAGACGGATGGACAGACGGACGGACGGACAGACGGACGGACAGACGGAGGGCAAACCTATAGTCCCCTCCAGTGTGAACACCGGTAGGGGACTAAAAAGAAAGAAAAAGTTTGTAACATTTTGATAGCAGGAGTATAATAATTGAGCCAAACCATGATTACATTTATTGTCTGACATAAAGGCGTGATCAAAACAATCCAGAACCATTATCAATGCAGGAAGAAAATCTCCAGTGAATTATCATTGGCACCACTGGTTACAAGGATTATGTAATAGGTCATCATCCATAAATCATATTTCCGATGATAAAATTTCAGGGGTGTGGAAATACAACTTTTCTCCAATTGTTCGGGGACAAGTTAAAGTCAATTTCCTACATGTCCAGGAACAAAAAGAACTTGCCCACAAATAAATGAATTGATAAATATTGAGAAAAACATTGTTTTTTAATGAAGAAAATGCTGTTACCCAGCATTTTCTTCATTAAAGACAAGGTTTTCTCCCCTTTGATACAAACAATAGGAAGACTTTTCTCCTAGATATTTCTAGTACTGTTCCAAGATTTGCTCTAGTAGTCACTTGTCCATGGACAAATGACCTAGAAAAATGTACTTTCCCGCAAGTGGAAAAGCACATATCAGACAAGTCGGGCATGGGAATTCCACACCCCTGATAAAAATGGAGCTATGGCAAGAGTGCAGGTATTGGAATTTTGATTAAAAAGTTTTCATTATTCTTGCACTGATCTTGTTTTGTGGGTTTTCATTGAAATTGTCTCATTGACACAATTGAAATGAGTACCAATAACATATCTTTATCTATACCTCCTGCCAAAACAGAAATATTCTGAATTCTGTATGACAAGGGTAAAAAGCAGGCCTATTTCTATGCAGCTGCTAAATTTTTAGCACCCAAGAATTGCTTACTTTTTAAAGGTTGCTGAAGTTTGAGAAATACAGGTTGCAACTTGGACAGATTTTATCTGATACATTCAAGCAAACAAGAACACCCACAGAAATAGATTTTACAAACTCTGTAAGCCCTCCCATTATTTCTAACGAAGGTAAATACGAACCAAGTTAAGCGTAGGCCATGAATTTAATTTCTCCTAAGAAATGTTGGCAGACATATATCAATCATTTAGGGCAGAAAGTTTACAACCATCTTCCAAACTTACTATTTTTACTAGAATTACAAACACCTATTTTCAATCTCTGTAAATTAAATTTATTAAATGTATGCCTTATCTTAAATCAAAATCTTCCAATCTGTCAGTGGCTTTAATTTGAATAATACTCTTTAAACCCTTATGATGTATATAGGATTTTAAATTTTGTTTCAAACAAGTTGCCAATAATTGGGATGTTTCAACCAGCCTGGCATAAATTTTCATGCAATAATTAAAGAGCAAGTGGGCAGTGTAGGCAAAGGGAAGACTGCACATCTGTGCAGACTGGTCTTAGACTACAATGTCTACTCAATCTTTATTATAGGGATGAGTGTCTTTTTCACTGCTTATATTGGGGTATAAAGTGCAATTGCCTTAGCATACAGCAAATAACGCTGTTATGTTTAAGCCATGTGCTTAGGCAATTGCACTTTATACCCTCAATAAACACAGTGAAAAAGACACTCGGCCCTTATATTTGCAATCTTCTTGATCCAAGAAACAATTAAAGTACTCGGCTAAACATTAAAGTTTCGAGTCTACTTTCTGCGAATATATAGTTTACACAATTCATTCTTAGATAGTGTATTTTTTTCATGCTATCAAAGTAAAATGGGATAAGGTTAATCAAATGGTACAAAGATAAACGACAATTTGACATTCATAGAGGCACTAATGATCAAAAAGTAAGTTAGACAAGTTGTTCTGCATTTTAAAACTAAACTATCGTGATCGGGCTTATTTGAGAGGGTTGCTTGGTGGTCTTCCTCGACTAGCTGTAAACATCGACTCAAAATCTGAACTGCATACTTTAAATCATAATTTTTTTCAAAAATATCTTAATTTCATATATCGAATAGCAATATTATGATGTGGAAGGGGAAAGAGGGGTTTTTCACGTTCCTACAACACAGGACATGCAGCTTGAAGGTTGGGGGTTTCCCGAAAGACCTATTGCATTTTATACAGAAATGAAGTGCAGTGGATTTCCCCACGTGATGCTATTTAAACCAATCAAAATTCTTTATTTTATAGGATTGCAATCATATACAACATAAATATGATGAAACAGCATGAAATAGATAAAAGAACCAGCAGTAAGATGCCATAAAGGTTATGTCAAGCCTGATCAGGATACTGTAGATCAAGTAAATTTTGCGTCTTTAATCTTTTGAGCCCTCAGGTCTCAGGTCTGAAAAATTTGGCAAGTTCATATTTTACAAACTATCTGGATATATAAAGGCTTTCCTACAATTATCTAGAAGAAAACAGGCAGTGAAGGAAAAGATCAGGCTGCACCTTTGTGAAGACTGATCTTAGTCTACACATTACTGCCAAAGCTATGTGTATGAGTGAAATATGCCAGTGAACAGCATGAAAAGGCTTTGTTAACTCACCATTCATCAGGTGCAGGCTTATTACAACAGAGCTACAAATAGAAGGGGTGTTTTGAATTCTAGATCAAAGTATTAAAATAAAAATTCCACAAACTCTAAGTTTAAGACAATTCCAATGAGTACCCACAGCGTAGGGTTTCATTTACAAATAAAAGTTAAAGACTGGCTTTACCCCCTCTTATCTGTACCTGTTTGAGAAATCATAAGCTAAAAAATTCAAACTCTCATGTGCAGGGGTGTGGAATTACGACTTTTTTCCACTTGTCCTTAATTTGACAAGTAAAAGATGATTTCCTACTTGTCCGGGATCGCTTGACCACAAAAAATGAATTAATGAATATTGAAAAAACATTGTTTTAATGAAGAAAATGCTGTAACGAAGCATTTTCTTCATTAAAGACAATGTCTTCTCCCCTTTGATACAAACAATGACTTTTCCCCTAGATCTTTGAATAACTGTATCAAGATTCGCTCTGGTATTTACTTGTTGAATAGGACAAGTGGCCCCCAATACAAATATACTTGCCCCCAAGTGGAAAAGCCCATGTTGGACAAGCTGGGCATGGGAATTCCACACCCCTGCTCATGTGAGGTCAATGGAGGTAAAGGAGAACAGCATTTTTTGTTATCATTGCTGTAGTATGTTGTCCGTGGTCTAGAGTAAAGCATTGGCCTCTTGACCCAAAGGTCCTGAGTTCAATTCCTGTGAGCCACTATCATCTTGGTTCTTTCATTGGTCCACATATTCAGTGTGAGTACTGATGAGTTTTCCGGGAAGCAGAATCGAGTGGGATTAATCCAAGCTGTTTGAGATTGTATCCCAATTGATGTAAAATAAATAGTTTTAAATCAAATCAACTGCATTATCAGAGAAGAGTGCCAACTGAAATAAATATGTTCATTGATCATAAAATTTTGATACTGACCCACTTCTCTAGCATTAATTACCAATATGAGTTCTGTAAATATGCTTTATTCCATGCTATTGATGCATTATATAAATAGCATATAGTCAATGAGCCAGAATTAGTTTAGTTCCCCACCCCAGGCAATGTCCAAACACAAGGATTTACAACTCAACAAATATTTCTTCATTTCCAATTGAAAAAAAATTCACCAGACAGTGGTCATGTAAGAAATAATCATCAGCTACAAAAATTTCAAACACTCATGTGGAGTCAATTGAGGTAAAGGAGAACAGCATTTTCTTCATAATTACTAACTGCAGTATCAGAGAAGTGTGCCAATTGAAATAAATATGTTCATTAATCATAAAATTTTGATACTGACCCACTTCTCTGGCTTTAATTACTGATATGAGTTCGGTAAATATGCTTCATTCCATGCCATTGATTCATTATATGAAAAGCAGTAGTGAACAGTTGGCCAAGTTAATAATGATTCAATCTTCTTCACAATATTTCCAAAAATTTCACATGAGCAGGATTGTTGGATTCCCATGCCCGACTTGTCCTACACAGGCTTTTCTTCTTGTGGACAACATTTAGCAGGCAACTCATCCATGGACAATTAAATACCATGGCAAGTCTTGAAAAGTCATCAATTATATCTCAATGATAAATTATCCTAATTTTATTGTTTCTTAAAATCTATTTGTTCATTTTTTTACGCACAATTTAAATTTGATACTGGACAAGCAGAAAAATCATCTTTTACTTGTCCAAGGACAAGTACAGAAAACTTGTATTTCCAAATGTAAAGCTAAAGAAGGCTTTTAAGCATGTGCAGATGCAAAGTCTGAAAAAGAACTATATCATGACTCACATTAAGAGGTTAATGTGCGGTAAAACCATGTTCATTCATAACAACTTTGCGTAACAACCTATGGACACTACATGTAAATGAGTTGAGCAATCAGTCCCAGTCAGATTTCGAAATGATTCTCCTTGATTGGAAGGGATCTCGAAAAACTAATAAAACTCCTAAGAGAATTTTGTCTCCAAGATTGTACGCTTTATATGCTAATTTTTGGAGATCAAATACTGACAACGGAAATCCGAGCTACAGATAGGCAGTGTATTTTCGATTTAAAATTTGAATATTTCAGAAGTTCTTGTTCAAAACCTATCTTGTGGGTACTCATTGGAATTGTCTCGATGAGACAATTCAAATGAGTACCCACAACATGGGTTTTTGTTGAGAAATAAAGATTTTAGACGTGTACTCCCTCAAATCTGTTACCTCCTGAACTGATTGAGAAACCAAGCCATATTTGATACTTGTATGATGTATGATTCTTTGTCTTTAAGATTAAATTAGTTTTCTTTTGTTTTCCTCAGTTTGATGATTTATATAATCATTTTGAGCTTCAGATAAATGGGGTTAAGTTGACTTTTAAATTGAAATGTTTCAATTTCACATGAACAGACCTACATAATGGCTGCTTTTTGGAATCATCTTCCTGAGAATATTAATTTCCTTGGTCAAAATTGTGAATTTTAAAAGTCAGTGAACCCATAATAGTTCTGCAACATTTTGGAACTCATGATCATTCAAAATATCAATGAAAAGTGTTAGGAAACCACAGGTAAAATTGTTACAAAATCATTACTTTCGAAAAGTTGCGAAACTATTACAGGTCAACTTCCTTACAGCTCTACCTCTACCTTAATTCTTGTATTGCTGAATTAAAACATTAGCAAAATTTGATTTGGTTTAAAAAGGAAAAGCAAATATATATTGACTAAGATCAGATGATGTGCAGGCTTATCTTTGTCTATACCTCTTGCAAATGCAGGAATATTCTGGGTTCACCATGACAAAATTAATTAGCCACAATAAGCATTGAAATGATTTAACTCTTGTCAAGCTGAACCCGGAATATTCCTGCTTTAGCAGGAGCTATAGACAAACATCAGCCTGCACATATGTGCAGTCTGATGTTAGTCTACACCACATCACTTTCAATAGATTTATTTTTTCAAATGAAAATTAACATACAATTGCTACTTTCAGTGCTTTTTGCCCTTTGATTTTGATGAAAATTTTTAGCCAAAATTTATTCAGCATGACGAGGGTTAAGATATTTTTTAATCATTTTGAAATTGAGCCAACTCAATGGTTTTCAGTTTGCATGTAGTGCATGACGATATTCTATGCACAAAAAAAATGATAAAAAGTCCAGACATGATAATCATAATGTAAAACAAAAATATAAATCTTTATATCAGCTTCACAGACACTCATTTACATTCCATACAAGTGTAAATTGCTACTTCAGGGTTGTGGAATTCTCATGCCCGACTTCCGACTCGGGCTTTCGTATGTGCCGACAAGTACATTTTTCTAAGCCACTTATCCGAGGGCAAGTAAATACCAGGGCAAATTTTGGAAAGTTACTAAAAGGATTTAAGAGTGAAATCATCCTTAAGTTTTCATAGCGTAGAAACGTTGTTTACAATGAAGAAAATGCTGCGATCCAGCATTTTCTTCAACAAAAATGAATGTTTTTCTCAAACTTATCCATTCATTCTTTTCCTGACAAGTTCATTTAGATCATGGATTAGTGGAAAAACCGTTTTTACTTGTCAAAGGACAAGTGGAGAAAAGTCTTATTTCCCCGCCCCTGTATTTAGACCAATCTGCCTATTGACCTCAGAGATGATATAAGGTAACTTTACTTTAGCTTTTTTAACCCTTGTCATACTGAATAAAAATCTTTGCAAAATAAATGTAAAATCAAAGTGCTAGAAGTACTGTAGTTACCAAGTGTGAGTGAGTATTGATTTCGTAAATTCATTGTTTTACACCTTTCTAGTTTAAAAATGAAATTCAGGTGGTATGAACTAAGATAAGACTGCACATATGTGCAGGCTGATCTTTGTCTATACCTCTTGTCAATGCAGGAATATTCCAGGTTCAGCATGACAAGGGTTAAGATCAGACTGCACACACATGCAGGCTAATCTTTGTCTTTATTTCCTACAAAAGCAGGAATACTCAATGTTCAGTATAACTAGAAAGCCATGAATGGCTTGAGTCGCTCCACAGGCTTGAAATTCTTGTAATAGCAAATCTAAGTTTTGACTAGATTTTTTAGATATTTTGGGTTCTACTGCTGTTGAAATGATTTTCAAAGTTTCCACTATTATAATATATAGAGAAATGACCTCCGCCATTATGAGACATATTTTTCATCTAATGACAATAATTATTGGCTGCATGATAATGGATCACCCAAGGATTATACTAATGAAGTTTGATTGATATCCATTAATTACATTCTGAGAAAATGATTTTCAAAGTTTCCACTATATAACATATAGAGAAATGACCTCCACCCATAAAAAAACATATTTTTCATCCGATCACAATTACTTTTGGTAGACTGATAAAGGGTCACCCAAGGATCATTCATGTAAAATTTGGTTGATATCTATCGGTTAGTTTCTGAGAAAATGATTTTCATAGTTTCCACTATATAACATATAGAGAAATGACCTCCGCCCATAAAATGAATACTTTCCATTCGATCACAATTACTTTTGGTAGACTGATAAAGGGTTACCAAAGGATCATTCATGTAAAATTTGGTTGATATCTATTTGTTAGTTTCTGAGAAAATGATTTTCAAAGTTTCCAATAAATAACATATAGAGAAATGACCTCCGCCCCTAAAATACATATTTTTCATTCAATCACAATAATTTTTTGTAGACTGTTAAAGGGTCACCTAAGGATCATTCAAGTAAAATTTGGTTGATATCTATTAGTTAGTTTCTGAGAAAATGATTTTCAAAGTTTCCACTATATAACATATAGAGCAATGACCTCCGCCCATAAAATACATATTTTTCATCCAATCACAATAATTTTTTGTAGACTGATAAGGGGTCACCCAAGGATCACTCATGTAAAATTTAATTAGTATCCATCAATTAGAACCTGAGAAATGTCACTTTTTACCATATTTGAAATTAGCCACGCCCATTAAATCCATGATTTTCATTGGATCAAAATTTCTTGACCAACTTTGAAAGAGGGTCACCCAAGGATCATTCCTGTGAAGTTTGGTTGAAATCCATACAGTAGTTTCTGAGGAGAAGATTTTTAAAGAAAAAGTTTATGACCGGACGCACAGGCGGACGGACGCACGACGGACACAACGCCATGCCAATAGCCCCAGTGGCTTTCAGCCAGTGGAGCTAAAAACAGTAACATGACAAATTTAATTTACAATGATTATTATGTATGGAAATTTTATCATTAACTCTTGCATAAAATATCAACATGCAAAGCGAACTGAAATGTAAGCCTATTGAAAATGGAATACTCACATACGGAACAATAATTGAACTTGTTAATGAGCATCATGAAATTCCCTGATCAAAGTCATATGATGAGATCAAGGTCATCTACCTCAGTCTCGCCTCCATCCCCCAAATAATAATAATGATATATAGTAATGATAATGATAATAATAATGATAAAAATAGATGATAATACTGATAATAGTGAATAATTTCTTGGGTAATTAAGATATTTAACTAATAAAAAGCACATATATTGATCTCAGTATCTGACAAGATCTAGGTCAAAATTGAAAATAATAAAGAAAAAAAAATATAATAGTAATTATAACATTTCAGAAACATCCAGGTCTGTCAAAGTATTAATCCAAACATTGGAAATTAAAAATCAAATGGCACATCCACTCGTGATGGAGAACAATTGTGCCAGGTTAATAGAAATCTATCCATGAATGTAGGAGATATGCTCAATTTTAACCTTTCAGATTGTTGCCTTGGCCTTGACCATTCCAGTGAAATTTGGTTGATATCTGTCAGTTAGATTTTCTAAAGAAAGTCAAATATTGTCAAATATGGAAATTAGCCACTTCCATTATAAAGACTTAATTTTTCATTGGATCAAAATTCCTTGCACAACTTTAAAAGAGGGTCACCCTAGGATCATTCCTGTGAAGTTTTGCTAAAATTCATCCAGTAGTTTTTGAGAAGATTTTTAAAGAAAAAAATTTACTAATGGACACACATACACACAGAAACAGTGCCATGACATAATAGCCCAAGTGACCTTAGGCCAGTAGAGCTAAAAATCAATGTCATATCTAAATATCACAAGAGAATACTTTCTAGTAGATATTGATATATATCAGCAAAGATTTGTACCAGCATTTGCGTATCTAGGACTCTGAAATTTATACACGCTCAGAAGGTGACAACTAAAGAATATGTTGGATAAAGGCAATGTGTGGACAGTAACAAAAGTTGAATGCTTTTTATGATTTGAGCATTGGTGAATAATCAAACATGGTAAATTGGTAACTAAGCTTGAATAAGCTGTAGTTTCGATGTTATGATCATTCATCAACGTTATTTTTCAACAGAAAATTATTTCCTTTACGCACTTGTGTAAATTGCTTAATTGGAGTTAAGCCCTAATGCCAGCATTTCAAGATTTCCAATTCCAAAATCATTTACCTCTTAACCATGAGATTCATAGGGTCAACAATATAATATGAAGTGAACTTAATGATGATGTTAATGTTATTGTTCCAGTCTGAATGAGATGTAGGTAAGATTGTTAAATGTCATGTTCAATATAAATATCAAACAATCAATATCATATCTGAATATCATAAGAGAATAATATCTAGTGGACATTTATATAGAAGGGCGAGTGCTGCAGTGTTTCAACATCAGAAGTCATTGACCCCTTGACCATGCAATTCTTGTGATCAAAATATAATAAGAAGGTAAACTTAATTATGATTTTTTTTATTGTTCCCGTCTACATGAATGTAGGTTACAATGTTAAATGTCACATTCAATGTAAATATTAAACAATCAATATCATATCTAATATAGATAAGAAAATACTATCAAGTAGATATTTCTATAATGGCAAGGATTAATAAAGGCCTACAGATCATGCATCTGTTTCCCCAAAGATTTGATTAAAATTAAGCAAAGTACATATTAATACCAAAAGCACTTTAATCATTCAATTTTTTGGTTCTTAGAAAGCCTATCACAATTAATTCTTAATTTCCAATTCTAGTCATGGGTCAGGAGATAGATCTATCAAAGCTATTTTGGTCAGTGTGATTTGAGATTCTGTTAAGCAAAAAGAACAAAACTTTTAACATATATTCTGTTCATTGCATTTTAGGTATTTGAAGAGTTTAAGTGAGATTTATTACTTTTCTTTGTTCTATTTCTTTAATATAAGACCCTAAGTAAGACAAAACGTACACTGTGACTATACAAGTAATCCGATTCTAAACTAACTTTTAACTACATAAATAATATTGCAATATGTATTGCAATAATATTGGTCTGGCCATATTGCAATATATTGCAATACGCTTTTGACTGTATTGTTTCCTTCCTAGCTACCTAATCTTTTATAATCTACAATCTTCAATTTTCATACTCACTTTTTTATAGACTAGGTAGTTTGGATTTTCTTCCTGATTAATTTGCCCATTTCCAAACATGAGGGCGCTGGACAGTGTATTGGGTAAGGACTCTGTCCTCTTGTTATATCGATGATGGCCCTGAGCCATGGCCACGCCCCAAACTGTGATCAGCTAATCCCATCTAAGTTCACACCATCACTGTGAACATACAGAAAACTGGAAATGGAAGACATGGTTTATGTAGAATTATTTTATATTAACCCTAGTCATGCTGAACCCGGAATATTCCTGCCTTGGCAGGAGCTATAGACAAACATCAGCCTGCACATATGTGCAGTCTGATCTTTGTCTATACATCCTGTTTTTCCTTTTTTGAATCAATAAAAGCTGAAAAATTTTATTTTTGAATAATGATAATCTACTCACAATTAATGCTTCCAGTGCTTTGAGCACTTTGATTTTGTTGCAATTTTGAAAAGATTATTTATTCAGCATGGTTAAGAGGTTATAAGATGAGCATAATTTGAAAAGCCACAAAATGTCAAAAGAATCACTTTAAGGAGGGCTACAGATAGAAGGGATATTTTGGATTTCAAATTTCAATATTTCACCAGACTCGGCTCAAACCCTATTTTATGATGCATGGCAGAATTCCATATTTAATTACTACTGTAGAAGCAACTTCAATTTTTGACTTCCACAAAAAATGATTGTAAGATGTTTAGTAAAACAGGCCCAAGGTCTTTGTCCTTCTTCAGGTAGTCAGCAAATAGAGGGGTTTGGTGCAATACTATTGTAAGCGCCTATAGATTTATAGGCACTAACAATGGTATTGCACTGACCCCTTGCTATATTTTATTGCAGGGAGTAGTAGTCTAAGCTGTTCAGTGCCTGTTCTTTACACACATGTGAATTTGTTGGAAATGTCACACATGACATACTGGTAGGCTCAATTTATTACAGCAAGATAAACAAGCACTTGTCAATCAGACTGTAGAAATATGGAGTCCAAGATAAGGGATGATAATTCTAATTAAACAGCAATTTTCTCAATTTTGAATAGTCATTCTACCTTCCTGTACTTAAGTGGTATATAATTAACCCTTATCCTACTGTTTTTTAATTTTGTTTCTAATAAATTACTTTTATTTTGACATATCAACAAGAAAGCAAGCAGTGAAGGCTTAGAAATGTCTTTGCAGGCTGATCTTAGTCTATACCATATACTGAAGCTTCTTTTTATGTCATGTACAATTTGATAAGGGTTAAATCTAAAACCAATCTCTGCTTGACCACTGCCATTTTCCACCATTCCCAAGTTATTTTCATTTCTAAACGTTTGAAATTCTACATCAGGGAATAGATTCATAGCAGCCTCGGTTTTTAAGTTGGAATGCGGAGCAATTCCAACTTAGATTTAACAAAACCGCAAAATGAACACAAGATAATTTCATTTCGGGTTTCTTGAGAACACATATCACGTGAACAGGATGTGAATACACTTCGGCCTATTTTGTATATCTCAACTTGACAAAGACATACAGTTTATTTCATCAAAAAGTAATAATGCTGTACAATTACACAACTATCACTTCGTGTTTATTATTAACACGCTAATTTATGTTTTAAACGACATTTATTGAAAGTTGCGTACGAATATATTAGTATCACATGTTTGCATTACTATATTTGGAAATCATGTGATAAGTCACTTGATAATTAGCACTAGCCAATCACGTGATCTACTTATTTGGTAATGTCGCGATCTGTTTTCTCAGTATTGTGGCAATAGCACAGACCAATCACGTGATCTGCTTATTTAGTAAGGTCGCGACCTGTTTTTCGTAGAATTATGTTATAGCTTCTTTTAAAGGTATAGTTTCTCTTTTCTGAACGACCTTATTCACATTTAACTTTTGACAAGGTATTATATTGTAAATTTCTGTCTAAGCTACGAAATAAATACCTTTTTTAAAGTGATGATACACTTTTAAAGTTAATATATATTTTTGCAACATATTGTCGTTTGTTTTCCGTCATATTGCAGTTATCTACATGAATGTTTTATTGTAAAAACCCAATACTCATCCAATAAAACCCTTACCACCACATCTTTAATTGAATTATGAATATCATTGCCCAATTGAATTCCAACACCAAGACAATTTGCTATTTGAAACAAACCATCTAGTTCAACTTGCTTTCTTCACATTCCTACACATCAACATGTTTAAGAGCACCATCATACAGTTAGTTACATCGTGAAATTGACATTCATCTCAATAGAAAACATTCTTAATCGCTCACTCAGCGCTCCATTCATTTATTCCAAACACTCACTCAAACCATTCAAAAAACACTCAAAGTTTTTAGAAAAATAAGATCAACATGTACATTCAAAATGAATTAAGCAAGAACCAAATCGCGATTTCACTGACATAAATGAAATTTAAAGCGTCTGATTGGTTCTTGGCAAAATAGAAAGCTATTGATTGAACTTTTACGCATATTTTATATAGGTTTTGTAAATCGCTAATTTTGTTCATCCTGAACAAAATAAGCGACATTGGATTCCTTCCCTTAATTTTCACTCAAAATTCGCTCCGCTCACTCATTCAACATCATGCTTAAATCATTCCAAAATCGTTCTCCTTTCAATTTCACGATGTTATTAACTGTACCCCCAACTCAGAAGAAGAGGAGCATAATTATATTGATTTCATCATGTCTGTCTCTCAGTCCATTGATCTTTTGCTTTCCGCTAGATAAACGGAGAAGCAATTGACCTACAATATCGAAACTCTACACAAATATTGCCCATGACCAAAAGAAATGCGCCATTGTTTCGGGGTCATGGATGTCACGGGCATCAGTGAATTTTAACAGTTAACAGTTTCAACTCTAAGTGAACAGTGTTGTCAATGACCCAAGAAAGTGCCCAATAGTGGAGTCACATAGGTCGAAATCACAATTGAACTTCGTCCAAAAATTGTCTTGAGATTCCAACTCATGAAGTAAAAGGCTTTCCTGCGAAAATAGCTTTTCATCATGGAAAAATCATTTGCGACACTTCAAATTTAAAATGTAATTGATAACTCAAATGGAGCAGAAGTTTATTGAAAAAAATAATATAAAAACTGTTTGGAGTGTATAAGGTCGCCTGTGTATCCATTAGTCGGCTGTATGGTCCGTATCATTTTCTTCCTTTTTAGCTCACCTTACCACAACGTGCTCAAGGGGAGCTTTAGGATCACCCTGACTCCGTCGTCCGTTGTGAGTCGTCACCCTTCTTAAAACTTCTTCTTCTCCTAAACCGCTGGGCAAATTTCAATGAAATTTTGCCAGAATGTTCCCTGGGTGACCCTTTTCAAAATTGTCGCTATATTCTAATTGGCCAATAAATATGGGTATGGCAGTGCGGGGTTTATTTGAGCCCAAAATCTTTGAACGACATCTCCTCCTGAACCACTGGGCAGATTTCAATTAAACTTTGCAAGAATGTTCCTTTGATGACCTTCTCCAAATATTGTTGGCAAAATTTTCATTAGCCCATTAATATGGGCGTGGCAGGGTAGGGCTAATTTTGAGTCTCCTCTGTAATGAATGGGTTGGCAGGGTCTATTATGACTGCTTATAATTGGAATGTCTCCTCTTCAACAAATAGGCAAGTTTGAATGAATCTTTGCCAAAAAGTTTCTTGGATAAGATCCACTGGACCAATCGAATTCAGGTGAGCGGTTTAGGGCCATTCTGTCCCTCTTGGTATAATTTTTCTTCCATCAGATTCAGGCCTGTATAGCAATTCAGTGGTTTAAGCGTCTCTCGTTGTTGAAATACATTGATTTATATACGCCCGTCAAAAGACGAGACGTATAATGTGATCACCTGTGGTGGGCGGGAGGCGTTAGCTTTGCTAGTAGCTTGAGGTCACCGCCTCTCGAACGCATTCCAACTTATCAGTACTTTCAGTACTTTGATTCATTACTATTGGAAGCAATCTAGCTACAGTAGACCGCAGACAGAGGTTAAATCATAGATATCCATCAGGCAGTAGCCTGAAATTCTATCCTCATTATTTACATGGCACACAAGCATCTATTTTAATCACCTAATTAGCTAGAACAAGCTGTTGAGGGGAAATGTTTTCTAATCTGATACAGGATTCTTCTGCTACTTTACTAGTTTAACCCTTGTCATGCTGTTCAAGACATGTATCTGGGACAATCTGCTGTTCAAAAACCTTTGGCGGAGAGTATATTCTATAATCAGGCTGCACAGACATTCAGTCTGATCTTAGCCTACCAAAATAAATGTTAAACTTATAACACAGAATTTACATAACCACATTTCTACTAATAAATGATCCTGATATATGAAGAAGGCCTGGGTAGCGAAAAATATGATAACTAGACACTGATTTTTTTTCGATTGAAAATCGACACCAGAATTTAGGATAGGGGGTGTCTTGTTATCAAATTTTCCGCTACCCAGGCCAATAAAAGTACGAATATCTTCGCTTTATGTGGATCTTTCGCCGAGATATTTGGTATGCGTGTAGAGGACACATATGTGCTCTTAGACAATCACAAGCAATTAAGAATAGTCAAGTTGTTTGACAAAAAATTAATGACAAACCTAAACAAGAGGACCCTGAGGGCCCTAAATCGCTCACCTGATTTTTCAAGTAAATTATCATTAAGACTCCATTTCCTATGATATGGCATGAACCTTCCCATTTTCAACAGAGTTCATTCTTGTGACCTGGCAAACATTTTGATCAAGTTTCATGAAGATTGGAGAAAATTGTCATTAAGGCCCCTTTTCCCGTGATATGGCACGTATCCTTCCCATTTTCAAATGAGTTCATCCTCATGACATAACAAACATTCTGACAAAGTTTCATGATGATTGGACCATATTTGTGGCTTCTAGAGAGTAAACAAAAAAATTGTCATTAAGGCGGCTTTTCCTGTGATATGGCACCGATCCTTTCCATTTTCAATAGACTTCATCCTCATGACCTAACAAACATTCTGACCAAGTTTCATGAAAATTGGACCATATTTGTGGCTTCTAGAGTCTAAACAAGAAATTTTGTCATTAAGGCCCCTTTTCCCGTGATATGGCACATCCTTTCCATTTGAGCAATTTTCATAAGGGACAACCCAAAGAATATTTCTGCCAAGTTTGGTTGATTTTGATCCATATGTTTAGGAGGAGATGTCGTTTATAGATATTGTTGACAAAATTGTCATTAAGGCGGCTTTTTCTGTGAAATGGCACCGATCCTTCCCATTTTCAATAGACTTCATCCTCATGACCTAACAAACATTCTGACCAAGTTTCATGAAGATTAGACCGTATTTGTGGCTTCTAGAGTGAAAACAAGAAATTTGTCATTAAGGCCCTTCTTCCCGTGATAATGGCATGGATCCTTTCCATTGAGCAAATTTCATAAGGGACCACCCAAGGAATATTTCTGCCAAGTTTGGTTGATTTTAACCCATAAGTTTAGGAGGAGATGTAGTTTAAAGATATTGTTGACAAAATTGTCATTAAGGCGGCTTT
Source organism: Fragum whitleyi (assembly GCA_948146395.1). Classification (NCBI taxonomy): domain Eukaryota; kingdom Metazoa; phylum Mollusca; class Bivalvia; order Cardiida; family Cardiidae; genus Fragum; species Fragum whitleyi. The sequence goes on from OX411544.1 coordinate 29,390,648, forward strand.
TTCTGTGAAATGGCACGGATCCTTCCCAATTTCAATAGACTTCATCCTCATGACCTAACAAACATTCTGACCAAGTTTCATGAAGATTGGACCATATTTGTGGCTTCTAGAGTGAAAACAAGAAATTTGTCATTAAGGCCCCTTTTCCCGTGATATGGCACGGATCCTTTCCATTTGAGCAATTTTCATAAGGGACCACCCAAGGAATATTTCTGCCAAGTTTGGTTGATTTTCACCCAAAAGTTTAGGAGGAGATGTCGTTTAAAGATATTGTTGACAAAATTGTCATTAAGGCGGCTTTTTCTGTGAAATGGCACCGATCCTTCCCATTTTCAATAGACTTCATCCTCATGACCTAACAAACATTCTGACCAAGTTTCATGAAGATTGGACCATATTTGTGGCTTTTAGAGTGAAAACAAGAAATTTGTCATTAAGGCCCCTTTTCCTGTGATATGGCACAGATCCTTTCCATTTGAGCAATTTTCATAAGGGACCACCCAAGGAATATTTCTGCCAAGTTTGGTTGATTTTAGCCCATAAGTTTAAGAGGAGATGTCATTTAAAGATATTGTTGACAAAATTGTCATTAAGGCGGCTTTTTCTGTGAAATGGCACGGATCCTTCCCATTTTCAATAGACTTCATCCTCATGACCTAACAAACATTCTGACCAAGTTTCATGAAGATTGGACCATATTTGTGGCTTCTAGAGTGAAAACAAGAAATTTGTCATTAAGGCCCCTTTTCCCATGATATGGCACGGATCCTTTCCATTTGAGCAATTTTCATAAGGGACCACCCAAGGAATATTTCTGCCAAGTTTGGTTGATTTTGACCCATAAGTTTAGGAGGAGATGTCGTTTAAAGAAAAAGTTGACGCCATGACGGACAGACGGACAGATGGACAGACGGACAGATGGACAGACGGACGCCGGACAACGATCGATCACAATAGCTCCCTTGAGCACTTCGTGCTCAGGTGAGCTAAAAACAAGCAAAGTCACTCACTCCTAGGGCTAGAACTCGCTCATTTGGCTTAGTTTTTACCCTCTACTTTTATTTCCTAAAAGAAGAAGAACCATTTATCTCGACAGTGATACTAAGAATTGAAATGAAAATGATTATTTCGGTTTATAAATCAGTCAAAAAGTTGCTCCACCGTTAGTTCCCTATCAAAAAAATCGTTCAGGTGTCCACAAACCTTCTGGTGTCGGCGTGGCACGTTATACCCTGTGTTGTAGCCCAGCTTAAAGTTTTCATTCATCATGTAGCACTGCAAAGTGCTATTTCTTTGGCAAATAAACAAGATGTGTTTGTCAAACTCCAAAGTACCAACAACTGTCTTTTTTCAGAATCAGTAGTTTGATATAATATGAAAATCAACAGCAAAATGAGGTCAAACACATAGGCGTAACTAAGATTTTGAAATTCATATGCACTCAGAAGGCGACCAACATAGAATATTATAGGATAAAGTTGATGTTTGGACTGTGACAAAAGATGTATGACTTCAGTTTGCTCCTCTTTTCTATAATTTGGGAATTTGGTGAATAATCAAAACATAGTAACTACTAGTTTCGATGTTATGATCATTCATCAATGACATTTGTCAAAAGAGGATTTATTTCTTTTACACACTTGCGTAATGTGCGTAATGGGAGCTACGCCCTTGCAACATGGAAACCAACAGCAACATGAAATTCCATGTCAATTTTAAATGTTCTATATCTTTGACATTGAAGTTGGTACCAACAGAAAGCTGTAGTCACAAGCAATAAACATACATAATATGAAGTCCCTATCAATAATAAATCAAAATTTATGACCATTGTAATGAATGTTTAAGTTGTCTGGGACTTACAGACAAACACTTAAGGCAGAAACAGTATATTTCAGTGAATTGAAAGTACCTTAAAGCTTGCAATAGTTTCGGTAGTCTTGTTCTCTTATTTGAGGGTATTTCAATATAAACTGAAATTGTCCTCAATGGTTAAGGAAGAAGGCAAAATGCCATCAATTTGAATGATATTTTTCATTAGGAAATAGGTACTAAATGAAAGATCAATGTCAATGTAAAGTTTCTGACAGGGTTTATGTGAGGATTTAGCATATATATATTTGTTTTAAGGAGAGACTTTTAAAATTACCATTATGAAATTTGTTAATCTCAGAAAACTGACCATGCAGCTGAAATTTCAATGCCTTCTTTTTTTCAAAGTCTAATTGAAGCATAATTCTGAGAGAGGACTCATCATTGGAACTAACCTTCTTATGGTACAAACTAAGCATTTTCTACGAGTTTTGTGAAGTAAAACGACGATTTTTTCAGAATCCCAAGTTCTATTGGATTCTCCCCGCTGTATGAGAAAACAGCACATTACTTCAGATTATGTATAAATCAATATTGGAATGGACGGCTCCCTGTTCAAGTGCATAGACTGAGCTACAACTTGTTTCCTTACATGTCAGATAGACAGAAAACCAGTCAAAGTTATTTATATAGCATTGATTCCCTCGATAACCCTTCACCAATAAAATTGAGTTGTGGTAACTGAAGTTATGATGTAATAAAATAATTGTGGGAAATTTTTTGTTTCTCATTTTTTTTTTTTTTTGTTTTTTGTTCTGATAATCAGTAAATTCTTATTCAAGTGCGAATTCAACTTAAAACATGCCACTATCATAGGATACCGTATTTCCTTCCCCAAATAAAGGCACCCTCCCTAATAGAAGCACCCCTAAATTTTTTACCAAGAAAACCCACTTCAAGTGCCTAAATTTTAGGAACATTTTGCAACTTCTTCTCTAATTTGAGATGAATTTCCTTTAAACACGCATTTATATGATTGTTTAGAGGAAATTAGCCTAACTTGTCATCTAAATAAGATAAAAACTCAGCAAATACTCATTTTTTATCTGTTTAAAAAAGACTAGTTTACTTATATAGAGGATAATCGTTTGTTTCAGTGTAAGATCGATTTTTATTTAATTGGGTGAACAACAAAAGCTATATTTTCACAAGTAGCTTTTGTTGTTCACGAAATGAAATATTAATCGATCTTACACGAAAAACAAACAATTATTCTATTTTTTTAATGCAAAAATGAGACAAAATGGGAAATTTCTAGGACAAATTTTCGTAAAGCGCGTCATTTTGCGCGTGACTGCTATGCAACGTTCATTGTGACGTCACTTATTTCGCCCCGCATAGATGACGTCAGATAAGATGAAATGCACAAAAGCAGGGTATAAGTATTTGATAATCCCACTGCTTTTGCGGTGAGATTATCAAGTCATAATCTACCGTTATTTCTCGATAAACCACCGAAAAACATTACAGAAATTTGGTTAATTATGACCACTCAATTAATAGCCTGTATATATGTCACATGTCATGTGAAAAGGGACCATCTGGAAAGTCAGTGAAATAAATTCTTGTAGAAAGAGATTGGTTCCACTAGAAGTCAACCAGAAGACACAATTTAAGAATTCTTGCACAGGAAGGAAGATTGATCATTCTAGATACAGACTTGAGCTACTTTAGCAGCTGATTTGCTCCACCGGCCTAAATCAAAGGGATATATGATGAGAAATTCAGTGAATGAATAAATAAATGAACAGATCATTTTTAATTTCAAGTAGATAAGTGTTTCTAAGTGTCACATGCAGAAATATTTCTGCAAAGAAAAATTCAAGATTTATGAATAACATTAAGAAACATGCAGAAATATTTCTGCAAAGAAAAATTCAAGATTTATGAATAACATAAGAAATTTGACCCCAGTCTATTAAATACTTTATTTTTATCTATAATCACAGTAATATTGTGCAGCCAGATAATAGGTCACCAAAGGAACAATCCAGTGAAATTTGGTTGATATCCATCGGTTATATTCTGAGAAAATGATTTCCAAAGTTTCCACTATTTAACATTAAGAGAAATGACATCCACCCATAAAAATTATATTTTTCATCTGATCACAATAATTTTTTTGTGGGCAGATAAAGGATCACTTCAAAGGATCATTCCAGTGAAATTTGGTTGATATCCATCATCCATCAGTTTATTCTGAGAAAATGATTTTCAAATTTTCCACTATATAACATTAAGAGAAATGACCTCTGCCTATTAAATACATATTTTTTCATCTGTTAACAATTAATTTTTGTAGACTGATAAATGGTTACTCAAGGACCATTCCAGTGAAATTTGGCTGATTTCCATTTGTTATATTCTGAGATGTTGATTTCAAAAGTTTCCACTACATAACATATAGAGAAATGACCTCTGCCAATAAAATACATATTTTTCATCCGATCAACCAAGGATCATTTTTTGCATGACAGGTCACATAATATGTAAAAAGGGAACTCCATAAAATAATTATTTGTAAAAGAGATTGGTTTCAGAATAGGTCAACTAGAGATCATATTTCCAAATCTTTCTTGGAAAAGTAGATTTATCATTCTAGAGTCAGAAAATTCCCAGATGGTCCCTTTTCACATGACAGGTCACATATATGTAAATTCCAATAGGTACCTATACCACAGGATTTGTCAAAAGCATTGTTAAAGCATTTTCATCTATTTCGAAGGGGCCATGCAAAACTATATTGTAAGTGTGATTATTTATATGCACTCAAAATTGCTTGACCGATCCAATTCAACCCTCTCTGTTTGTGATTTGTTTTCGAATATAGACAAGTCTATCATTTTTTTTGTCTGGTTAAGTGTTAACTGAAACTCGGGATCCTCCACAAGAAATTCAGAAAGAAAATCATTTTTCTTCTATTGATCACAGAGTGTGGGTCACACAAACTAGGATTCCAAGCTCACTCTCCTATTATTTTTTATTCTCCATTTTGAAGCCGACAGTTTTTACATTTTTTTTCCTAGAACATTTTCTCCAATCAGAAAAAAAGAGATGAATGCAATGTTCATTGAATGGCCCATAAAGCACCATTTTCGAACTTGAGAATATTGAATGATCAAAATTCCCTGCATATAAAACCATTCTCAGTTCTTTGCAATTTGTACTATTAATTTACACTCATTTTATAGTAACCCATTAACCCTTGTCATACTGAATAAAAAACCTGACAAAATTGCCCTCAAGAGCTGAAACTACTGGAATACTTAAAGTGGCCAAGTATTTTTAAAATTCTAGAATACAAATTTCAAACTTTTCTGGTTTACGATGGAAAATCAGGGGGTGTAGACCAAGATTGGGCTGTTCATTTGACATCAATTTCAATGATTTTTTTTTAGATTAGAAAATACATACTTAATAAAAACTTCAGGACCATGTTATGCATAGCTCCCGGGAACGTTTATTAGGAGAAATACGGTATGTGCCACTCTATGCAAGGGGACTTGACATAAACGTTTATTAATTGATTAAATGATTTTGCAGTATCTTTCTTTTCGTAATAAAAAAAAAAGAGTCTGCAAGGCATTTACTTTTACTTTCAAGGTTAACTACTGCCCCTGTGTCTAAGTTAAAGAAATTTCCATTTTGCAATTGCCACAATTTAATTGATTTACTTCGTGAAAATTTGAATAACCACATAGCATTTTCTGAGTTAGACTAAATATGATAAGAGTAGAAAGTCTATAAGAGCATGCAAGGAAAGAAACAGCTCAACTGAAAGTTGGCTAATTAATTTCAAAGAACTGTAACGAAATACACTGTGTAATTAAATACCAGAGAATTCTAGTCTAATAGTAGTTTAATAGTACCTCACATTGCATGTAATGCACTCTTGATTGCTCTACACACATTTACTAAATAGTTGTTAAAGTTTTGTTCAAAGATTTAATACCTTTCCCATGAATAACAAAATTTTAGACATGTGTCTAAGATTACAAACCTTTGCATATGAAAATTCAACCTTAAATGGCACTTAATTATCTCAAATGCTTCATTTGTTTGAATTTTGTTTCAATGGGGTTTTACTCCGCTTTCAACAATCTTTCAGCTATATGGCAGCGGCTGGAGCACCTAACAATGGATTCCTGGTATTTCTCACACCAGTACTACCATTACACCTTTTCCTATCCTCAAGTTGCTATCCCACAGAGATTTATCGACCCATTGGTGAGAGTATACTCCATGTAAAGCAGTTACAGGAATCCTTGGTTTAATGTCTTCCAAGAGACATTTAGTTAAGTTTAACTATTGAATCAACCCAGTGGATTTAACCTGTGACCTCAAGGATTAAAGTAAGCACTTTCAGGGCTTACCCTGGGTCAAAATTTCTTTTAGCCAAACTTTTAGCCAATTTGAAAATATTTTAGCCAAATTGACTTCATTGTAGCCATCTTATTCTCCCAAGTTGTAAAAAACTTACAATATTCATTATTTTGTAATATTTTTTCATGAACCATTATCTTAATGGGCCTTTCCGAAAAAGTGGCTTACCTCCCTTTTTCCCGATAATCCGCTAGAGTGACTTCCCTTGTTCGGGTAGCAAATCTTTACAGAAAGCATTGAAAGATTACGGATGAAAGTCTATTTGCAGACGATAATGCCGATAATAATTGTTTAAAAGCATTTTTATTTGTAATTTTCTTTTTCATTTAAGTTATTTTACAGATAGTTCATTGTTTGTACACTTTTATTAGATCCTTTATTTATTTAGTTAAGTATTTTTCGATAAAAATCGAATTGTAATCAAATAATCTTAAACCATACAATATGTAGCCGGCTCAATAGTAAATTATTGTTCATCTACATAAATCATTGTTTGAGTTGCTACTAACGTCGTAATCGCGGTTCAAACTAACCCATTTTTGTATTTCTAAAAGTTGTCCAATTACGAAATAAAAATAACAATTATGTTTCTTTTTCTTATTAGAAAACAAAAAGTTAAATATATGCTTGAGACAGAATTTTAAAAAAATTTATCAGTTAGCGCTTAATCTAATTGCAATTTACAAATACGTAGCAGAAATGGTGGTATATCGATATTGAAACTCCGTGGCAAAAAGAGAACTCAAACCGTCGTATAGGCGATCTTTCAGTTAATGAAGCATGTTAATGGATATGTATGCGTTTGCGATATTTTTACCATACCTTTTTTTCATTTCTTTGTGTGCAAAGTTAAATTTCACAGCAGTGATTTGTTTAGTCTCAATGAGTGTTCACACCGCGTATGGAACAAAGAAAATGTCAGCGTAGTCTGTTAACTGCATAGACACGTCAGACTAGGTTTAAGTTGGTTTCACGATCTTTTCGGTATAGGGGTCATGTATGAAATATTCATTTAGAATCAAGCAGTTTTATTCGGCACGAGCCCCTTTCAGGACTGTTCAAACTTCATTTTGCCTTTGTTGTATACTTGTTAAATTAAAGTGTGAATAGGACAGGGTTGAGCTAAGAGCATACATTTGGCAATGAATGCAAATGACATGCTCTGCTTATTTTTAATGATTAGACAATCATGAAATATAGCTGTAGTGACCGAAAATAAATAATAATTTTAGAAAAAATATGATCATATCTTTTTTTGTATGTATGTGTGTGTTACTTTGTAGAAAGGGTTTTCGATTGGCTAGGACCCCATCGGGATCAAAGAGCGGTAAACCACGACAGTAGCAGACATAAGTTACAACACGTGTGTTAAATAAACATCGCACTGTTGACAATGAAGCGGCGCACGTGGCATATGACATTACGTAATCGTAATTGTTTTTTGTTTTTTTTTTTAAATGAAATATTAATAAGGAGATAGATAAAACAAAATTTTATTTAAGGGATATTACTGCGTTTCGATAATACTAGAATTTGGATAATATTATGGATTCTTATGAGGTTAGTGTTAAACTAAAATCTGAACAGATCAGAAAAGAATCTGTATTTATCTATTCAACTTGAACATTTATGCTTAACCCTCAAAGTGAATGCATGTAATATGACATGCATAACTATTGGCGATTTAAAAAAAAATAGAAAAGTCTTTACGGATATTGTGAGTACATTTTTACATGTACTTAAAAAGCCAATTTCGATATAAGAAAGAACATATATCAATTTGGATCATTAAGACATGAAATACCAACTGCGTGGAATAATTTCTACATTTTTGAAATTACACCTAACTGTATTTGTCTTTTATTTCCACATTTTAAGTTTATATCTGTATAGAATTAAATTTGGCCGCCTTTCATTTTTGTCGTCTGGTTTATTGCTAATCAGCGCGACCGTTTTGTTACAAACGATTATGCAAGGGCTTTTATTGAATTAATGAGAACGAATAGTCATCATGAAAGAAATTCACACCAACAATCAAATCAAAGGTGTTTTCAAAAGCCGTGTCAGAAAATTTTCATGGACGGACATCGACAGTTTTTCAAGAAGAAAAAAAACACCATATTACATTTCACCTTATTAATCATAAGTCGCCTTTCTTCTTTTTTTTTCTTTATCAAATAAAAATTCAAAAAGTCAAATTTAATTTCTAGGGACAATAAATTATTGGTTTAAAATATATATGTTCGATAATCTAATCCATTAAATGTCAAAATAGACTGAATTATCAAGATATACTTAATTGAAATAAAGAAGAGTAATTGTTCTTCAAAGACTTTCAAAGTTTTATCTGCTAAAAATATCGTTCGCATACTCTTTTGATTTAGACTAACTTTAAAATTTTGTGGTCTGGTAATGGGTTTGTACACGGACCCTAATTATACAGTATTGTGTGTCCCTGTTTAATCCTGACCCGAAGGATTTTTTTCTCAACCATTTTGAATCAGAAATTTGCTACCCAGAAATAGACTGACGACCGTCTCCATGTTCAAAAAAAACTGGAGAGTAGTTAGGCCCGATTACTTTTTTTCTGTATTTTCGGAAAGCCCTATAAACCCGTTTTTCGCGTTGATTTCAAAGACGCTCCTATATCAACCATATTATCGATCTGAAATTTGCTACCCGGAAATGGAGAGTTATGACCGTTCGTTGTTTCAATGCACCGGAGAGTATTCAAGTTCGATAACTCCATTTCTATATTTTCGGAAAGGCCCATTACATTTGAATTAAAAATATTTTTTCAATGATCATCTACTGTTACAAAATGTATTTAAAAAAAAATAAGCAGGTTTGGGCAGTTTAAAAAAGAAATTGTCAAATCAGGAGGAGTGTCATCATACCCACTTAGACAACAGCAACTAAAGCCAATAATTTGCAGTTTGGAAATTTCTTTGAGTTCATTCAAAACCATGATGTGACTGAAGAATACCAAAAGAATATTGAACTTTTAAGATTTTTGCACATCAAATCTGGAAATAGCAGTCTTTAAAGAACATCAATTAAAAGAATGCATGGTCTAATGGCCTAATGACCCACTATCTTTTAACTGTCAACAGGTCAATCAAAGGTGTGAAGGATTATCTCTCATTTCAATTTGTTGTTTAACCAATGATCTTAGCACTTTTGATTTCTCTTTTCTATATATTAAAAGACTTTACTACAAAATGATAACCACCCTTTGCCAGCATTTTAGCCAATTTATTTTTCTTTTAGCCAATTTTTCAGATTTTTAGCCAATGGCTAAATTGGCTAAGGGCAGAGTAAGCCCTGACTTTCTCTTTATACACAAAAACTGGTTCAACTTAAAAAAGCCATGTTTTTCAGCCAAACAGAACTAGATGTCATTCACTCGGCCATTTCCGTAAACTACAACAGACCTTGATGTATATCAGACGGATGGGTATGTAACAAAATTGTGCATTTTGTGAAGCGGAAACAGTGTAAAAAAAACTAGTGCGGAAACAATCGGCGCTATCTTTAAATTAATATTTTTTTACAGTAAATAAGGAGCCTAAAATAATGGCTGAAAATCTTAATTTTTGAGAATGACAAATCAGTCTCAAAATTTAAGATTTTTCAGCCGTTATTAAAGAATCTAAAGATATATATATATGGATAGGTAAGGTTTCACATCATTGACTTAAACGAGTAGCGTTGAAGACATCAAATTTTTTCACTCAAAGTTTCAAGGGCAAATGCCATTTTAACTCATCAAGTTTTCCAAGGGTTTCCCGTAATTTTTGAAAATAGTCAGTCTTTGTACATCCGAGGTTGATTGTGAGATCGGCCAAGTGGTGTTCCAAATGAACTAGATCTGTCTCAAAGCAGACTAATACCCCACACTGGCACAATTTCCTGGGAATGTAAATGTTTTTCATACAAAATTAAATTGTGACCTAGACCTTTGACCTTCATGACCCAAAAATAATAGGGCACCTCCTTGAATCATGGGCAACATGGGCAACAATTGTATAAAGTTTCATAATTCTAGGTCACTTTATTCTTGAGTTAGACTTCAGAAATAAAAAAGGTCTAATGTACTGATAAACAGATAGACAGACAGACACAGTCATTGGTGAAACCAAAATTATTTCTACAGCTTTGGAGAGGTGACATAAACATCTTTGATAATAAATTGCTTGGAAAATCGAATTGCATTCATAATTATTGAGCTGCACGAATTATTTCATGAACAAGTTTTAAAAAGGATCACTAAAGGAACATTTCTTACTGAGGAGATGTTTATGGATTTCATGCAGGCTCAAAAAAAGCCCGCCCTGCCATCCATATTTAGGGGGGTCAATCAAAATTTCATGAACAAGTTTTGTAAATGGTTACCTAAGGAACATTTCTGTCAAGTTTGATTGAAACCCACCCATTTGATACTGAGGAGATGTTTGAAGAATTGATGCAGGCTCAAAATCAGCTCTGCCCAGCCACACCCATAATTGGGGAACAATCAGAATTTCACTAACAAATTTGGAAGAGTGTCACCCATGGAACATTCTGCCATTAAAGTTCATTAAAATTTGTCCTGTTGTTACAGAGAAGAAGAGTTTTTAAATTGTTGACAACAAAAGACATATGCAAGTGACTGCTGACAAGCGTTTCTAGATGACATGTTTAATAAATTCTGTATTTTATGAGCACAAATTTTACATTCTATTTATAATTTGACCCTAATTTTTGCGAAAAATTGTCAAAATTCTTGAAATTCAACATTTAAATTTTTGGCGAAACTTTTAATGCCGTTTAAAACTGACATCACAATATATGTATCATGACATCATTCTAGTAGTTTCAAAAAAGTGTAGCTATTTGCTCATTTCCACTAGTGTAATAACACCCATGTAATATCTAAAAATATTCAACAGGGTTATTTCACTTCTGCAACGTAGGTCAAATTATAATAATTCTTTCTGTTCATAGTTGATCAAAGTTGTAGTTATGAGGATTTAGAAATACATGGACAATATATAATAACTAAATTTTGGAATGATTGGAGAGGAATATAGCCAACTTCCCAAGTTTTGATTTTCTCCAAGTCTCTACTGTCAAGTCTGAGACGAGCTGTGTATTATAGCTAGAGAAATTCTTCACTGCAGCAAGTCTATTGATTGGATTGGTTTCCCAATGTATCAATCATGTACATTTGAAAAGACAGAAAGAGGCATGGGGTCTCCATATCCATGGACTAGGGGATCTGTCTACAATCAATATATACACAGCTACAGGGTCTTCTAGCCAGTTTCGACACAGTAAAAGAATACCGTATTTCTCCTAATAAACACTCCCAGGAGCTGTACATAAATTTAAAAAATCATCAAACCTATGTCTTTTAGGCCCTTTCCCCTTTAATTTGATGTAAATTTTCTCTAACAATCATTAATGATTATCAAGAGGAAATTCACATAAATTAGAGAAGAAGTCTCAAAAAGTTCCTTTCATTTAGGCATTTGAATTTGGTTTTCTTCGTAGAGAATGTAGAGGTGCTACTGTTAGGGATGGCGCTATTATTAGGGGAAATAAGGTATTTTGAGACTGTGAAAGGTTCTGTTAAAATGTAAAAGGCTAGCAAAACTTCAAGAATTATAGAATACTCTGAATATTGACTATAAATAATATCAGACTCAAAAGACATTCATCTGATAGAAGGATTGGATCTCATACTAAAGGTATATATAATGGCATCAGATATGTTAATAAAACTTGTGTAAAGCTACCACTTAGTAGACCACCAAATAGTGGTTGCTCATATGAATGGTGGCTTAAGTTAATACAATATTTCATGATAATAAGACATGTCATTCTGAAAACAAATATTGATTGTCGCATAAGTCTTACTGAGTTCTTAAAATGATGTTCAAACCAATTAGAATCGCTCTTGAGATCATTGTAATGGGTTCCAACAACATAAGCTTCATTAATAAACAATTTTTTGTTTAAATAAATATCCACTTTTTCAAATATTTTGATTACATTAAAAGGTACTTTTTATAATGGTTGCTTAATAAAACAGGTGGTTTTATAGAAGTGGTTGCTTGAGCAACATCAACTGTATTGAAAATCGTAACCCTTTTCATGCTGAACCCGGAATATTCCTGCTTTAACAGGAGGTAAAGCACATATGTGCAGTATGATCATTGTCTAAACCACCTGTTTGTCTTATTTTACGAAGAGTTGTGTAAAGAATGTATTTTAAAGAGAAATAATGGCATACAGAGTCTACTTTCAGAGCCTTCAGCCCTTTGATTCCAGTTTTATTTTGCAAAGAATTTTATTCAGCATGATAAGGGTTAATACTACAGCAAGTATGCCATAAAGTCATCTTTGTACAAGAGGGCCATAGTGGCCCTTAATCGCTCACCTGAATTAACAATCTTAAAAAGTTTTTCTAAGATTTGACCCCGTGACCTAGTTTTTGACCCCACTTGACCCAATTCCAAACTTGTCCGAGATTTCATCAAGATAATAATTTTGACCAATTTTCAGGTTGATTGGGAAAAGAATACGGCTTCTAGAGTGTCCACAAGGTTTTTCTAAGATTTGATCGTGTGACCTAGTTTTTGACCCCACTTGACCCAATTTCGAACTTGTCCGAGATATCATCAAGATAATCATTCTGACCAATTTTCAGGTTGATTGGGCTAAAAATATGGCCTCTAGAGTGTCCACAAGGTTTTTCTAAGATTTGACCCCGTGACCTAGTTTTTGACCCCACTTGACCCAATTTCGATCTTGTCCGAGATATCATCAAGATAATCATTCTGACCAATTTTCAGGTTGATTGGGCTAAAAATATGGCCTCTAGAGTGTCCACAAGGTTTTTCTAAGATTTGACCCCATGACCTAGTTTTTGACCCCACTTGACCCAATTTCAAACTTGACCGAGATTTCATCAAGATAATCATTCTGACCAATTTTCAGGTTGATTGGGCTAAAAATATGGCCTTTAGACTGTCCACAAGGTTTTTCTAAGATTTGACGCCGTGACCTAGTTTTTGACCCCACTTGACCCAATTTCGAACTTGTTCGAGATTTCATCAAGATAATCATTCTGACCAATTTTCAGGTTGATTGGGCTAAAAATATGGCCTCTAGAGTGTCCACAAGGTTTTTCTAAGATTTGACCCTGTGACCTAGTTTTTGACCCAACTTGACCCAATTTCGAACTTGTCCGAGATTTCATCAAGATAATCATTCTGACCAATTTTCAGGTTGATTGGGCTAAAAATATGGCCTCTAGAGTGTCCACAAGGTTTTTCTAAGAATTGACCCTGTGACCTAGTTTTTGACCCCACTTGACCCAATTTCAAACTTGTCCGAGAATTCATCAAGATAATCATTCTGACCAATTTTCAGATTGATTGGGCTAAAAATATGGCCTCTAGAGTGTCCACAAGGTTTTTCTAAGATTTGACCCTGTGACCTAGTTTTTGACCCAACTTGACCCAATTTCGAACTTGTCCGAGATTTCATCAAGATAATCATTCTGACCAATTTTCAGGTTGATTGGGCTAAAAATATGGCCTCTAGAGTGTCCACAAGGTTTTTCTAAGAATTGACCCTGTGACCTAGTTTTTGACCCCACTTGACCCAATTTCGAACTTGTCCGAGAATTCATCAAGATAATCATTCTGACCAATTTTCAGATTGATTGGGCTAAAAATATGGCCTCTAGAGTGTCCACAAGATTTTTCTAAGATTTGACCCCGTGACCTAGTTTTTGACCCCACTTGACCCAATTTCGAACTTGTCCGAGATTTCATCAAGATAATCATTCTGACCAATTTTCAGGTTGATTGGGCTAAAAATATGGCCTCTCGAGTGTCCACAAGGTTTTTCTAAGATTTGACCCCGTGACCTAGTTTTTGACCCCACTTGACCCAATTTCGAACTTGACCGAGATTTCATCAAGATAATTATTCTGACCAATTTTCAGGTTGATTCGGCTAAAATTATGGCCTCTAGAGTGTCCACAAGGTTTTGCTAAGATTTGACCCCGTGACCTAGTTTTTGACCCCAGTTGACCCAATTTCGAACTTGTCCGAGAATTCATGAAGATAATGATTCTGACCAATTTTCAGGTTGATTGGGCTAAAAATATGGCCTCTAGAGTGTCCACAAGATTTTTCTAAGATTTGACCCCGTGACCTAGTTTTTGACCCCACTTGACCCAATTTCGAACTTTTCCGAGAATTCATCAAGATAATCATTCTGACCAATTTTCAGGTTGATTGGGATAAAAATATGGCCTCTAGAGTGTCCACAAGATTTTTCTAAGATTTGACCCCGTGACCTAGTTTTTGACCCCACTTGACCCAATTTCGAACTTGTCCGAGATTTCATCAAGATAATCATTCTGACCAATTTTCAGGTTGATTGGGCTAAAAATATGGCCTCTAGAGTGTCCACAAGATTTTTCTAAGATTTGACCCCATGACCTAGTTTTTGACCCCACTTGACCCAATTTCGAACTTGTCTGAGATTTCATCAAGATAATCATTCTGACCAATTTTCAGGTTGATTGGGCCAAAAATATGGCCTCTATAGTGTCCACAAGGTTTTTCTAAGATTTGACCCTGTGACCTAGTTTTTGACCCCACTTGACCCAATTTCGAACTTGTCCAAGATTTTATCAAGATGATCATTCTGACCAATTTTCAGGTTGATTGGGCTAAAAATATGGCCTCTAGAGTGTCCACAAGGTAAATGTTGACGACGCACGACGCACAACGCACAACGCACGACGGACGACGGACGACGGACATCAAGTAACTCCAAAAGCTCACCTTGAGCACTTCGTGCTCAGGTGAGCTAAAAACAGAACATACAGTTACAGACAATTGTTTCATAATCCAAATTTGTCATATTAGGTAATAATATGACAAAATTTTGATTAGAATACAATTTCAGACTCTTAAACATCCTGATGTGAGAAAGTAAGCTGGTTTGAAATAAGGCTCCAAGAATCTATGGTTCAAAGCAGGAATGTGGAATTCCCATGCCTTACTTGTCCGGCATGGGCTTTTCTGCCTGCCGACAAGCACAGTTTTCAAGGCCACTTGTCTGTTGACAAATTAACACCAGGGCAAAGCTCAGAATTCTAAAAAATTGATCAAATAGATTAATTGGCCTTATGTTTGCATCAAAGGTTAGAAAACGCTGTTTTAAATGAAAACGAGAGGACCATGATGCTTCTAGATCGCTCACCTGCGTCTCTTTGACCCCTGGGACATCACCTAAATTAAATAGGCAAATGTCATAAAGGAGATAATTTCTACATAAGATCAATACCATGGAATGTTTTCAGCCAAGAGCAAGACAGATATGCCTTTTCGCTCTTTGATTCTATGTAAAACAGATGCACACAGGTGGAGCCTAAATATGACCCCAGGGTCTTGACATGAACAAACTTGGTAAAGGTCCATCAGATGATAGGTTTTCCTAAATATAAAAGCTGTCTGCCTTCTGGTTTTGGAGAAGAAGATTTTTGAAGGTTTTCCTATTTTCACCAATCGTGCTCAGATGAGCTAAAAGGGATGTGCCTCAGGGTGGAGCCCAAATATGACCACAGGGTCTTAATATGAACAAACTTGGTAGAGGTCCACTAGATGATGCCACATACCAAATATGAAAGCTGTCTGCCATCTGGTTTAAGAGAAAAAGATTTTTGAAGATTTTCATTTTTTTACCCTTCATGCTCAGTAGATCTAAAAGGGATGTGCCCTCAGGTTTCCAAAAAGAAGATTTTAAATTTTTTTCACTCTTTGATTCTATGTCAAAAGGGTTGCGCCTAGGTGGAGCCAAAAATGAACCAAGGGTCTTGATACGAACAAACTTGGTAGAGGTCCATTAGATGATGCTACATACCAAATATGAAAGCTGTCTGCCATCTGGTTTCACAGAAGAAGATTTTTTAAGATTGTTCGCTCTTTGATTCTATGTGAGGAGAAGATGTTAAAGAAATTGTGGACCACGCAAGACGCACACCGGACGACTGAAGAAGGACACCAGACATTGTACGATCACAATAGCTCACCTTGAGCACTTTGTGCTCAGGTGAACTATAAATAATATAGTCACTTCATATTTCTTTTTTTCTCTTTTTCTTGGAATAGCAATTTTTTGTATTGTGCAATATGCAAAAGTATGTGAAATATAATACATGTATTAAATGAGTAAAATATGCATAAAAATGTAACTTATTCAAGTCAAGTTGCTGTGATATAAAGTGAATAAATATCTCAAAAAGTCATTATATCTATCATCCAGCAATAACAGTTTTAATGAACTGAAAGAACATTATTTGTTTGCACCTTTAGGCTTTGTTTCATATTATCCATGATTATTGCCCTATCAGGGCGAAGCCTTTAGTTATGGGTTGTTGCATTTGGATTAAGGTAAATCACCTTATATTTACAACTGCTTACTTCTGTAGATAGTCGACATAAATAACTTGAGACCTTAAATTATAGGTTGGTTATCAAATCCTTGTAACTTCAGCTTGTCCAAGCTGAAGTTACAAGGCTTTGGGAACCAAAAGATGAAATGTGTTCACTTTCTCTGGGCACATACATCCTGAACCCAAAATATTGAAAAGTAAACTGGTGAAATTACATCACAGCTATGCCCTGCTCTGCCAGTTGAATGATAACTCAGAATACCATGTTTCATGCTTATTTATCCACCCTTAAAACCTTAAATTCAACTAACTGTCATTTTAGGCTATTGATGAACCATTTTATTTTGATAACCATTGATAATACATGTACTTAATGTGAGTGGACATGGGAAATTAGATACTCCATAAGACATTTCAAATTAGTAGCAACAAAATCAATGCAATATCTAAATTTGAAAACCAATATACCCCCTCTATCTGTAGCGCTGTCCAATTATTGTGTAAATCATTTACTTCCATTTAATGCCAATCTGTTACATGATATTGAGATGACATTTTTGTTCTGAATATTTCATTAATATAAGATAACATTTAATAGATGTATCAAAAACATTCAAGATCTTTGGAATGAAATGGAAAAGATTTATTACCCATTTTCATTAATAATTCAAAATTGATGAGGGTATATTAAGCTTCCCTTGTCTAATTTTGTTTAAATCTATAGGGTTTATGTTTAAGTATATAGTGAAAACCCAATTACTTTTTGACCTGTAATCTGGCAAAGTTTTAAAAAAAAATTCAAAAAAACTATTGAATCCAGCATAAATAATCAAAAGTCTCATCAATAAATTAAGATCCTGTGAGCCATATTTCCAACATTTGCACATGCGCCAAGCAATCACGCTAGCCAGCCTGTGCAGGGGTGTGAAATTCCCATGCCCAACTTGTCCAAAAAAAGCTTTTCCGCTCGCAGGTACTTACATTTTCATATTTACTTGTCCATGGACAAGTAAATATCAAGGCAAATCTTGGAACAGTACAAAAAAGATCCAGGAGAAAAGTCATCCTTAAATGTGTGTATCAAAGGGTAGAAAAAATTGTCTTTAATAAAGAAACTGATTGATTACAGCATTTTCTTCATTAAAAACAATGTTTTTCTCAATATTTACCATTCCATTTTTTGGCAGACAAGTTCATTTTGATCCTGGACAACTGAGAAAACGCTTTTTTACTTTTCACTTGCAGGCAAGAACAATTTTCTAGGCTACTTGTCCGTGGACAAGTAAATACCAAAGGAAATCTTGGAACAGTCCTAAAAAAATCTAGGACAAAAGTCATCCTAATGTGTGTATCAAAGGGTAGGAAACATTGTCTTTAATGAAGATAATGATGGGTTACAGCATTTTTTTCATTAAAAACAATGTTTTCTCAATATTTACCATTTCATTTTTTTGCAGACAAGATATTTTGACTCTGGACAACTGAGAAATAGACTTAATGGTCCAAGGACAAGTGAAGGAAACTTGTACTACCGCTCCCCTGCTGTGCATCTGCACAATCTGTCCAAAGGCTTCACTATGCACTTTGAAGATAAGTCAATCTTGCATGAGCGACCATTTTTATTTAGACCGCTTTAAAAAAAAAACTCTTTAAATCAAAATATCCTAAAAAGTAGGTATAAGTGGTCTAAAAATTTTTGACAATGAATCCCATGTTATTAAAGCTCAATAGAATCGTCTCAATAAAGTTATATCAACATAGGATTTTGAGAATTTCACAATAATATGCATATTCAATCAAACAGTATGTTTCTTATTTGTAAACAAAGCTTGTACGTGTATTTAGCAACCCACCCTTTTTTGGTTGACTTGTCCCTGTAGTGGTCGTTTAAAACAAGTTTGACTATAGTTGAGAGCTTAAAGCATCTGCAAAGTTAGAATTTGACAACGTTGTTTAGACTACTAAACCCCGTTTGCACCTCACATACATGTCAAATTGTTGGAAATGTCACACACAGTCTCATTTTAAAGCAGGGAAAGTGATCATAACTTAGTCTAGATTCTGAAAATCTGTCTTAAGTGTAAAGTTTTGAATCTTTTTTATCAGACCAGAGATGGAATGTTTTGCATTTCCCTGCAAAGTCCAGATAGTCTGCTTTGAAAATGCTTTCACATATGATGTGTTATACTTTCTGTTCAATTTGCTTGTTTGAATGGGGTTTTACATCAGTTTCAACAATCTTTCAGTTATATTAGCTGGAGCATCTAACAATGGATTCCTGGTATTTCTTTCACCTGTACAACCATCACATTCTTTCCTAGCCTCCAGCTGCTATCTCACATATGTCTGGGATTATCAACCCATTGGTGAGAGACAAATAGTTGAAAAGGGTAAGTGTCGCAATGGGGGATCTAACCTCGGACCTCTAGATTGACTGTGCGACATTTTCTGTTCAAAACAAAACATGGACTTTCCTGGGAAATAATTTTATAAGAAACTAATAATTTACTCACATCCAGCTGAATTAAAAATTTGTTTAAAACTAATTGCCAATTTTCGGGACATTTCAACTAGTCTTCATGTTCAAGTTTTTCCCATAAAAATCAAGTACTGAGCATCCAGTGTAGGCTTAGATCAGACTGCAAGTCATTGCAGGCTAATCTTAGGCTTATCTGTCTGCCAAAGCTTTATACAGGTGGAGTAAGAATATGCTACGGGGGTGTGGAAATACACATTATCTAATCTTGTCCCTGGACATTTATAATACAATTTTCTACTTGTCTAGGTTCAAAATGAACTTGTCTGCAAAAAACAAATGATAAATTTTATGAAAACATTGTTTGTAATGAAGAAAATGCTGGAACCAGCATTTTCTTCTATAAAGACAATATTTTAGACTCTTTGGTACAATCATTTGGCTCATTTTTCTCTGATCTATTAAGTACAAATGTATGATTTCTCCTGGTATTTCCTTGTCCACGGACAAACAGCCTTTAAAAAAACACTTGTCTGTAGGTAAAAAAGCTCTTGTGGAACAAGACGGGCATGGGAATTCCACACCCATGTACTCTGAACTGGCTGAAAGGCATTTAACAAAAAACTGTTCTAGTATAATTTCTTACATATCATTTTTCTCTTATTATAGCGCCCTCCTTAATAGTAGCACACCTTCATTTAATGCTATGAAAATCATCTCTAATTTGAGGCAAATTTTCTCTAAACAATAGTATGAATAATTGTTTAGAGATAAGTTACTTCGAATTAAAGGGAAATGAGCCTAAATTTAGTAAAAGACATCAATTTCAATGATTTTTTAAAGCAGAAAATGCTTACTAAACACAAGCTCCAGGACAATGTAATGTTTTCCTTCTGGAAGCTTTTATTAGGGGAAATACGTTTATTATTTTGGATACATGCACACATAATTTTCAATCCACACACACACACACATTTCCTTATTTAAGTTTAGCTCTTCTTTTGCTATTTAAGACCAAACACAAAACTTTAGCAGTCAGTAAAGACTAGGATCAGCCTGTACAGTTGTGCAGGCTGATCTTAGCCTACACTGTCTGCTTTCTACTTTAGATTGTTCTTCATTTTAATTTCTAAAATGTTTCCATCTTATAAATGCTATAGAAAATTAGAAATCTTATTGTACTTTTTAAAAAAAAAAATTCCTTCAAATGACTGAAATTGCTGTATGTTTGAAGAAAAAAATCTTGATTTTAAGGCTAGATATTATTTAAAGCAGATACATTAATCTGTAAAATAAGTAAATAAATATAATTATGATATGTAAAGAGGTTGATCTTCTCTATAAGATCAGAAAATAGACAATTGGTATAAACTGGATAGAATTTTTATAGCGATTATTGAGGTAAAGAAACAGAATTTTTTATAGTGATTATTGAGTTAAAGAAACAGTGAGTTAAACATTTTCTTACGCCAGTCAAAATAATTCCCTTTCGTTTAAAGAGGCTCATTTGAAAACGTTTACCAACACATTTTAATAATTGAAAAGATTGGGTTTACTACTGCAACCTTTATGCTAAACTTCTTAGTAGAATAAAAGAAGTAGAATTTCTGAAATCTAGATAGATTCTCAATGCTAATTGAATGCTAATTGGCTCAAAACCCAATATTTTAGCGTTTGTAAGTGTTCATATTTCAAGAATAATTTAAAGAACATTTACCTTTAATCCTCAAAAATTCATCGGAATCTAAACAAAATAATCATTTTTGTTTTTATATCATATTTAGTCAGAATTTAGATCCAGTCAAGCACACAACTATTCCTACGTTTTCACCTTGTATTCGCCACCATCTTGAATTGATTTTGCCAATCGATACGCTTCCGTTATTGGCTGCTGAGGCTGGCAGCGTGACCTTTAACCTCTACATGTAAACAAACCGCGGATTATTTCCCCTCGAGACGATGTTCAAATGAGCATTGGTTTATTCCCTTTATGATGCTTTATCGAAAAATTTACAAGAGCGATGCGAAAAATTTACAAATGAAAAAGAACTTGAACATTTCGAACTCTCTAGGCCAACCAGACGTCATTTTGAATATTCCAAGGCTGACCGGTAAAACGGTTGAATACTGCCTGAATTCAAGATTAAAAACGTTCGCGAAACGTTTTAGAAAGAGTATCCTGGCTTTGCACGTGCAGGCCTACTCACCCGCTTTTCTATTTCAAATCTAGAAAGTTTAAAAATTAAGTTTTCTTGATAATAAACACTGACTGGATACAATTTTTTAAAGCTCGACCAAGGGTCTGAAAATACAACATTTTCTCCGCTTGTCCATGGACAAGTTAAATTCGATTTACTTGTCCAGGATAAAAGTGAACTTGCCCGGAAAAGAAATGATAGATTTTGAGAAATAATAGTTTTTAATGAAGAAAGACAATATTTTCTACCCTTTGATACAAACAATAGGATGACCTTTCTCCCATATCTTTTCAGTACTGTTACAAGATTTGCTTGTATTTACTTGTCCACGGACAAATGGCTTAGAAAAATGTACTTGTCCACAAGTGAAAAAGCCCTTATCGGACAAGTCGGGCACCCTGTTGACAACATCTCTGCATCCTAAGCGAAGGACAAGTAGGCCTAGTACTAATAATAAAATCAAGTTGGTGGTTCTCGTGCATTATGATGAATGTTTGAACTTTCCCCCGGTTTTTTTATCCTTAAAACCTGCGTTGTAAGGTGGTACCAAAGTATCGTTCTCCATTCGCGAATCGGAGATTTCCGAAGTTTTCAAAACAGTGAAAACTAAAACAAGAACCGTCGGTGACTGGTAATGCTCCTCGAATAGGTGCTTGAAAATTAAGTATGCTTAAAATCAACATTCAAAATTTAATTAAAACAGTATATCACGACATCTTGTGTATGTTGGTTAGCTTGTGCTGAATGTTCCTAGGGTTGTGGGGAAAAGTTTAGGACCAATAACTGGGAGCAAAGTAAAGATATCACATGAAGCGCCTTTTAAAAACATATTCATTATTGGACATATATTTCTAACCAGTGTTTGTGATTATATGAATTAATAAAACAGTACTTCATGCTAAGGCAAATTAAACATTTTCTTTAATGCTTTTTGGTGGATAAACAAACAAGAGCACCGACTACAGAGCCTATGCTCGGCTGTTAAATGATGGATAGTTAATGATGGAAATTATTGACCTCGACAATTTGGCCTTGACATTGGTTGAGATCCTTGCCTTCGTTTTCAAATAAAAGGTCTTGTCACAAGTAATAAACATTTGAAAAATGAAGGTTTATTAAACACTTACAACTGCTAAATTATGGCTAATTTTAAAGTTTTAATTTTCTAAATTCTGACCTTGACATATAACCTTGACCTTGACTGACGACCTTGAACTTAGTGGCTTCAAAAAGGGTTTGTCACAAGCAATGCACATGTGAAATATAAACACTATATCTGTAGGCAATCAAAAGTAATGGCGAATATAAGATTTTGCATGACAAAAAGAGAGTTTACGTAAGCTAATAACATTTGGGCCCCTTTTCCCATAACACGTTTTTATAAACGTAAATTTTCGATACTTTAAAGACAAGAGGATCTGATTTGCTACTGAAATATGAAATTCAATAAAGTTCTGACCATTAGACTAGAAGGAATTGGCAAAAAACTAATCAGTTTTTACCTAAAGGTCCCTTTTCCCATGACGCAGCATTGAATCGAAAAATATCAAAGAGGGTGTCTTGAAAATTTGTTGGAAGATTATACATGAAGTTTCAGACAATTAGGCCCAGGGGTTCCTGCGATATGATGTCGGACGAACCGACGGACGATAAGACGGAAGGGCGGACGGACGCGCGCACAAGCCGACCACTATATGCTACCCCGAAAAATTTCGGTTAGCATAGCAAGTATTGTGAGTTTTTCGCGGTAGTCATTTTCTTGGCTAGAAAGGCAATGGTCGTTTCAAATTTCGTACCCTCCCCCTCTCTCTCTCGCTCTCTCTCTCTCTCTCTCTCTCTCTCTCTCTCTCTCTCTCTCTCTCTCTCTTTCTCTCGCTCTCTCTCTCTCTCTCTCCCTCTCTCTCTCTCTCTCTCTCTCTCTCTCTCTCTCTCTCTCTCTCTCTCTCTCTCTCTCTCTCTCTCTCTCTCTCTCTCTCTCTCTCTGAGATGTAAGGGGGAAAACTATGGATGCATTTAGTGAAAATTATGCCCTTTTTCTTTTTTCGACTTAGATTTTTATCCACCATCCAGCCGTCAACTGCCGAGCGTAGGCACCCGTAGACCGGCGGTGCTATCGTTTGTCTATACGGTTATCATGTAAGAAGCTGTATGCCAAAATCTGTTTATGAAACGAATGCATGTGGCTACTGAGATATGTTGCTTCTAAACGGCCAACAATGATGAATATCTGGATGGTTGATTCACTTAACACATAGCAAATGTCGGAGCCATAAAATAAGACGACGTCGCACGTAATTTGCTCCTGTTCAGTTAACGTCACTACCTTATTTCCCGGTAAAATAAGCCACGACGTAATAGTTTGTTTTGTTTTTTTTACAGTGGTGCAAATAACATGTCATTGCAGATTTCATTTTTCCTTTTTTAATGAATTTCGGTGGATAATCGAAAAATTACAGCCGGTTTACCGCAGAAAAATTATCACATGATTATATCCCGCCTTTTTTCTCTCATGTTACCTTGTCTGGCGTTATCTAAGCGGGACCAAAATTTAGTGACGTCACCCTCATAGTAAACGTTGCATATCAATCACGTGCAAAATGAAGCGCTTGAAGAAAATTTGTCCGAAAACTTCTACATGTTGTCTCATTTTTTGCATTAAAATAATCGTTTACTTTTCGAGCAAGATAGATTGGTCGTTTATTTCGCAAACAACAAAAATAATATTTTCACTCATGGCTCCTGAAATTATAGCTTTTGTTGTTCACTCAATGAAATAAAATCAACGTTTCAATCGGAAACATATTAAAAGAAATACAATTCATATAAACATCAAAATTGTATAAGTCAATGGAAAACAAGTACATACACCCAAAAATTTCCCGAGCGTTTTTAGCTAGCGTAGCTTCAGCTTTGCTGGCTTTAGTTAGCATACAAAATTTTGAGGAAGTCTCAAAGTTCAAATGAGTGCAAACTGCCTCTGGCAGCTTAACCACTAAATAAATAAATGCTTTCGCCATACAAAGCATTTTCACGAGTCAAGGGGTATCGAATCGATAGCTTCTTCTCGAACAAGATAAGTAAAACGTTCGTAACCCTTGGCTTGACAAGATGCATTAAAAGTAGTTCTCCCGTAATGTTGCATACCTATGTCTTTAAGCTCGTAAAGGCAAATCGGGCTAATGGTGAGCTGTGTGATCATTATATATCCCCCGCACGTCGTTTGTCATCAACATTCTTTAAATAGTATTTATATCATAGGGGCGACAATTCATGAATATTGAAAAGTAATGTTTGCCAGG
Organism: Fragum whitleyi; assembly: GCA_948146395.1. NCBI lineage: Eukaryota > Metazoa > Mollusca > Bivalvia > Cardiida > Cardiidae > Fragum > Fragum whitleyi. Next base: position 29,415,338 of record OX411544.1, read on the forward strand.
TCATTAAGACGAACCGTATGAATTAAAATTTGAAATATTCCATATGAAAACACAAGGAAAGGATACCTGTTGACACCTTCTTTGTTTACATTCTAAGGGCCATACATTTAACGCATTTATGATGAAACTTGTTCAGTATGTTAGTTAAAATAATAAACCTTCTGAAAGACCAAAGTTCATCTGATAATACAAACGTAGGGACATGAAAATTTGCCTCACCCGTGACGAACAATGTCTAAAATACTTTTTATGTCAGAAAGGGGACTCAATTAGAAAATTAGAACAGTTGAACAGAAAAAAGGAAAGAAAATAGGGATTTATGAGAATTTTTTTACACTTACGATTGTGAGTGTATTGAAATGTGGATTTCCAAGAATGTCACATGTGTGCTAAGTAATTACTTAGCTTGACAAGAATTTTCACTGTGCACACTACATTGTACGGTCACTTGGACGAATCAATAAATAAGAACTCATTCGAAAGTATGCTTTTCAACTCCTCGCTTTATCTTAAACCCTGATTTTGTATCGTAATTAATTTTTAAGAGGACGATTGCTAAAATATCTATGCTTTTCTAGCGTTCAGTACTTTGATTTCGTTATAGGAGCACCATTACCTGAGGGCGATGTTGTAAGTTTAACAAATTATACAAATTCGACATTTAGCAGAACGGGTCAATATAAAATGGCGAACTGAAAAGATATTTTATTCATGTAAATTTATCATAATGTTTGACGTTTATACCATAATTTAATCTTTGTCCTACTCTTTCCTGCAATCGGAAGGCTTGATTTTGGAATTGTTTGAAGGTTAATTTTCCAAAAACAACCCAACCAAGGTTAATTTGTATCATTATTTCATTTAAACGTCAAGGTTCACAGTCAGGTGGCCATATGTAAATAAGTGCGCTAGAAATCGAGTCTGTAAGCTCTTTTGCGACATGAAGGGCAACAATACTTGAGTTTATGAGCGACATATGCTCTTTCGCGGGGTTTGAACGTTTTTTAATGGTTTGAGTGAGTATTTGGAAAGAATAAGTGAGCGTTTAAGAATGGTTTTAATTGAGGTGTATGGCAATTTTACGATGTTACTAACTGTATTACAATAGTGCAATGATTAGATCTATTTGAATGAAATACTGATTATTATGAACGATTATGAAGCATTTTTTAACATTTTTGGAGCGTTTTTTTTTTGTATGGTTTGAGTGAGTGTTTGGAATGAATGAATGGAGCCCTGGATGAATTATTTAGTACGGTTTTGATAGAGATGAATTGGGCCAATCACTAGACTTCTTTTGCAATATTTGCAATCATAACCATTCCGAATGTTCAAACTGTAGCCAAGAAAGGTTTAATTTGTATTAAAATATGACAGGTTGTAATGAAAATACTGGTAAAATACGTTGCACCCAAGAACATTGGTTTTCAGTAAGTTTCGTTTCTTATTCGTTTTAAGCTCCACTGGACTAAGTCTAAGATCTTGACCTTTGACCTGATTTCTAAAATATTGAATTATTAGGTGTAGGACGGTGTTAAGTCAATACTTAATATTGGTAAATGGTTATCTTTGATTCTCGCATCATGTTGAACCCATGACCCAGTTCTTGGCCTTTGACCTACTTTCTTAAATTTTGAATTATTATGTCTAGGACAGAGTTAAGTCAATAATAATGGTTGGTAGATGATTGTCTTTGATTCTGGCATCATGTCGAAACCTTGACCCAGATCGCGACCTTTGACCTAATTTCTTAAATATTGAATTATAAGAGCTAGTACTGTATTAATTAAGTCAATGATAAAGGTTGGTAGATGATTGTCTTTTCGGTTAGCATCATGATGAACCTTTGACCCTGACTCTGACCTTTGACTTACTTTCTGAAACATTGAACTATGAGGTATAGGACTGTGTCAAGTAAATAATAGGTTGGTAGATGATTGTCTTTAATTTTGACATCATGTTGAATCCTTGACCCAGTTTTTGACCTTTGAACTTCTTTCTTAAATATGGAATTATAGGATCAAGGACTGTATAAAAACAATTATAAAGGAAAGTAGATGATTGTGTTTGGTTCTGGCGTCAAAATTGACCCTTGAACCCAACCTTGACCTCTGACTTACTTTCTTAAACATTGAATTATAAAGTCTAGGGTTGTATTAAGTCAATATTAACTGTTGGTACATTAACATTTTTTACTTTTCCAAATATCTCACTTTAACCAAAATTTGATAAAATTGGCCCGATGAAATTTGTTACCCTTTTGATATTTCATCCTCCAATTTTAGTACAATGAACAGAAAAAAATTAAAAACTTTCCTGTTCAGGGTTTTTATAATCCGGATTTTAAGTCTGTCACTTTGACGTTACAGCTTTGACATTGACGTTCAAACTCCCATTATTCTAATCATTTTGAAATCTATTGGTATAAAAAGGTAACAATCCACTGTCGTCTTCAATTGTCTTTAGGGAAAATGTCCTCAAAATTCAATTCCATTTCATCGAGAACCCCGCAGTACACATGAATTTACCGAACACAAGTGTTGTTGGTCTATGACTTCAGTAAGTATTACGTCAACGTCGCTATGAATGAACAGTGATTTTTGTAAGTTCACTTCGCAAACTCGATGATATATATATATACGTTACCTTTAAACAACACCTTCAAAGACTACTTGTGGGTACAGTGATAGCATTTTTAATCAAATTGGAAAATCTCAATGTATGTTCATGAAACATGAAGATTTTTTTTAAACAATTATTTTTTTCTATTTACAGATATCTTTTAAATACTTCAAGTGAATTATGTCATTAGAACTTAGCGAATTTTTCGACAAACCGCGTTTGTCTTTTTACAAATTTCGACGTTAAAGTAATAAACTTTGGTCAAATTGTAGAGATTCCACACGGTGAATCGTCACAAAAAGATATGACCGTATAAAACGAAAACGGGAAAAAGAAATATCAAAATTTCAGGCGAATTTTATCGGGTCATTTTTTTTTAAATAAGTTTAATACTCTTCTTTTCAGGCCGCAAACATTGAAAATTAAACTTTAATTCATTCACATGTTCCCATCTTTAAAAGTAAGTAATACCCGATTACATGTCAGTTTCAACTTGATTTAGCTTTATTTTGGTGTGTTCCGTTGAATTTTATTGTTTTATTTACGATCACGGTAAGCGTTTAAGAACGTGTAGGGTCATTTTGATGGCTCATTAAGGTACTGGACCCGTAATAGTTCCGCAACATTTTGGACCACATATTCTTTCACAATGTTAACCGAGGTTTCCTAATGAAAATCATTAGGAAACCTTGGTTAACACTGTTAAAGTTCATTACTTCTGAGATGTTGTAAAACTATTACGGATGCACTACCTTAAATACCGATAGTCTACATTTTAAACATGGAATAATAGTCTGTAGGTAAGGAAACCTATGAGCACAATCAATAGTCTTTTGAATCCCGTTTGTTGATGTTTAGAAAAACAACACTTTTTGATAGCTAAATATTCTGCGTAATTAATGAGCAGGCAGGGCGGGGCTTAACCGGGACGTAATCTGGCGAGTTTACTTTTCAATACTTTGGGTTCTTTCAAATTTGAGTCGGTAATCATCGTTAACGCGTGCAAATAACTGTATCCTAAAACCTAAAGGATTTGCGTGCTTTGAGAGAGTGAATATATTTCATCGTTTGGTTACCAAGGCCTCGTAACTTCAGCTTGATTAAGATGAAGTTACGAGGATTTGGTTACCAATCTCAGATTTAAGGTCTCGAGTTATTTATGTCGACTCTCTTAAGAAGTAGGTTATTTTAGGTAAAAGCTGATTTCCCTTAACCTTAAGTGCAACGACCCGTTACTTAGGCTCCGCCCTACCAGGGCATTAATCATAGATAATATGATCATCGAAATATTGCCAAAATGTTTATGGGACTTATTAAATTTGCGGTAGGGATAAAAACACTCATATTATCTGTGAAATTTGACTTGACAGGGCGTTTACTTTCAAATCTATTGGTATCTTTCAAAATGGTACCGGTATTTTCGATAACGTACTTATTATAACAGTCTGCTGTCAAAGCTAGAATGGTGCACTTTCCATTCGTTTGAATACAAAAAGCGAGTACTATCAGCTTATTCAAGCTGAGGCTACGAAATTTTGGTCATCTAACGGTGCTTGTGTGTCGCATTTTTATAAATAACCAAAAACAGAAGTGAGTTTGTGTTTTTCCCTAACAGCAACTTTGTCTAAGCCCTTAATTCAGTGACCCTTTAATTATGACCATGTCCTGTCAGGTCAAGAAATGCAGACAATAATAGTAAAGTATTCTGCGTTATTACTCAACTGGCAGGGTATGGCTTAGCCGTGACGTAATTTGGCGGGTTTACTTTTCAATATCTTGGGTTCTTTCAACAGTTAGTCAACAATTATCGCTTACGTGTGCAATTAACTGTAAACAAAAACCAATAGAATTTACGTGCTTAGAGAAAATGAACACATTTCATCGGTTGGTTACCAAAGCCTTGTAACTTCAGCTCGGACAAGCCGAAATACGAGGATTTGGTTACCAACCTACGATTAAAAATCCTAAGTTATTAATGTCGACTTGTCGACTATCTATAGAAGTAAGTGATTGTAAATGAAGGTAGATTACCTTAACCTAAAGTGTATTGACTCGTTACTTAGGCTCCACCCTGCCAGAGCAATAATCGTGGAAAATAAAGGACATAAGAATAACGACAAATACAACATAACATTCAATGTGGTTTATTCTAAGGTTAGATTTAATAACAATAGTAAATGTACTACATCTTGTACAAGAGAGCACGATTCACACAATAAATTAATAAATAAGCAAGTCAACAAAATGCGCCCAGTGAGGGATCATATAGACCTATGGTCTGTTCACTTGATGTCCTGAGATGCTGATTTTAATTAAGTGTTGTGTCTTTCTGAAAATATGTGACATATACTTACACACATATAATAGTTTAATAAATCAATCTTTTAAAGTTGTTTTAGTCATTTTTTCCGGAAATAAGTCGTTTTGTATCGTCTTACGCACACCGGCCTAAAAACCGAAATTTTATGTTAGACTTTTATGTTTTTAATGTAATGTCTCGTTCTTGGTTTATAGTCTTGGCATATTATTTCGTAATTAACATAAGAGTTTAAAATAAAACAACGATTTACAGACAGGTCGATAAATCACTTAATACATTTTGATAAGGCTTTTTAAAACAAAAGAGCAGCATCACAGCACGTGACTTCCATAGCGACGGATTGTTTACACCGGAAGCGGCGTCATGTTAATGTTCATCATCACCCCTATTGGACGTGGAAAGATTTAAGTCCTGCATGTTCAGCTTTTAGAGATTTGACTGGTACGGAAGGCGGAAGGGTAGCTGTAGAAACCTGGAAATAAAAGAAAGAGACGGTTAAAGACCTATTATTGGATATATTATTTTTATAAATCTTACTTATGACTAGTCAATGTTTTTGAATTAAAAATTGTAGGCTACAATCATGAATTCAAAACCAGATGTCAAAAACTGAATCATAATAATATTAGCGTAACCGTTGGGATGTTCAGATCTTATTTGATATTAATTCTATTTCTTTAATGCTTTTCGGTGGTTTATCGAGAAATAACGGTAGATTATCACTTGATAATCTCACCGCAAAAGCAGTGAAATTATCAAAAACTTAAACCCTGCTTTGGTGCATTTCATCCTATCTGACGTCATCTATGCGGGGCGAAATAAGTGACGTCACAATGAACGTTGCATAGCAATCACGCGCAAAATGACGCGCTTTACGAAAATATGTCCTAGAAATGTCACATTTTGTCTCATTTTTGCATTAAAGAAATAGAAAAATCGTTTGTTTTTCGTGTAAGATCGATTAATATTTCGTTTCGTGAACAACAAAAGCCATATTTTCACTCGTGGCTCTGCCACTCGTGAAAATATAGTGTTTGTTGCTCACTCATTGAAATATAAATCGATCTTACACTGAAACAAACGATTATCCTCTATATTATTGGTTTCCATCAATTATCGTGACTTCTGATTTGCTGAAAAATTGGCTTTACTCCTCAAAGAAAACATTTTTAGTACGCAGCTAATATATAAGCTTGCACATAATAGTCCTGTAAGAAACATGTTAAATTATGGATAAATACTTCCATTTCGCCTAATGATATTAAATTATAAGATATGAAGAGAGTATTTTTATAATTCTTGGATGTATGAAACTAAAAAACTTTTCACACATTTTTTTAAACGCAGCTTTTTTGTAAGCTCCCGCGGAAAATTGTCCCATGAACAATGCATGTATTTGAGGGTAAATCTTTAAATTTTTGCTTCAAGACATTAAATTATAAGATATGAAGAGTGAACTTGTTGATTTCATTTAGGTATGACACTAAAAAACTAATCACATGCACGTATGAATCCGCTTTTGCGTATTCTTACAGTGTGATTAGGTTTCAAGTTTCATACCGTTGTAGCTGCTTTGTCATGCATAGGCTATGTCTTGCCATTTTTTAGGCTTATAGGCAGATACAACTGTTTCGCACCGAGCCACTGATATGTAGTTTTTTTCAAAATTAGACAGTAATAAGACATTGGTGAACTGCATGACTTCTCTTGTATTTTCAATGATAAAATCAAGGGATGCAGCACTACTGTAATTATAATTAATGCGTGCTTAAAAGCTGTTTTCTATAGAAACAAGGACAGAGTTGAAGGAAAAGGAAAAAGAATGCTTGGTTTCGTTTCGAGAGAGGTAGATCAGGTTTGAGATCAGTTGGTATTACTTTTAGTATAGTAAAACATCGTAAAATGGACACTTATCACGAACAAAACCATTCCAAATCACTAGCCCAGCGCTCCTTTGCATTCAAAAATATATTCTAATTACTCAGAGAACTAAAAATCCTTTGAAATATGTATCGAAAACGCTCCTTTAATTCATTGAAATCAGTCAAAGATGTTTGGGCTAGTGTGGATTTTAACGTCAGATTGGTCTGTGAAAACATATCTAGGGGTCAGTGCACTACTATTGTGAGTGCCTATATATTCATGGGCACTTACATTATTTTTATTCAATGGCATTCACAATAGTTTTGCGCTGACCCAAAGACATACATAAAGGAAAAAAGTAGCGATATTGCATTGTCCATAACTTCATTCAAAACTTGCACCTCCCGCTCGTTCAATTTCATTGTAAATTTCTTCCTATTTCATTCACCATGTCAATTACACGATGTTTTAAACTGTATTTCACATGCATCAGTGTAATGAAATTTCGTCATAGGAAGACGGAATTTAATCGGAAAGTAATGTCATTTTTCGTCGCCGATCTAAGAAAAAAAACACTTTAGAATCGGCCGATTTTATCAACGATTCCACATAAAGACGCCGGCGAAGCTTCGCCGACGCGTTAATTCAACATACGCCTAACGTTTCTATTCCTTTCAATTCAATATCGTCGAATTTCGGGGAATAAACGAAAAATATTTGTTTCTTGTGAATGGATTTGAACTAATTATTTTCACCATTTTTAAAGGGAATAGATAATGCACGAAAGTAATTGAACTTCACTCGACGTCACCAGACACACAAAGGAGCTTATCAATGACGTCACTTACGTTTTATTCGATGGATCTTCTGGTCACCTGTCTAATGGAGATGGTTCCACCCTAAATATATGAGAGAGAACATAGGTTAAATGAAATAGAGAATAATCGTTGGTCTCAGTGTAAGAGCGATTTATAATTGATTGATTGAACAACAAAAGCTTTATTTTCACGAGTGCGGAGCTACTAGTGAAAATATAGCTTTTTAAATTGACGAAATGAAATATAAATCGATCTTACTTGAAAAACAAACCACTATTCTATTTATTTAATACAGAGTGATACAAACTGTGAAAATATTTGGTCCCCTTAACTTTACTAAAATTCGATTTCGCAGTAGGCCTAAATCTCTTCGAAATATGGAATTTTAAATTGTAATTATGATATGACCTACAATTCAGGAGTCAATTGACCTTTAAGAATATCTTTTTAAATTACACGGTATTACACTTATGTAATACGTGTACTTATGAAAATAAGTTTCGAGCCTAAAGCAAAGCTATTTTGATATCCTGAAATGACGTCATAATTCATATGATGACGTTATCTTTACAAACGGTTTTATATGGATTTTTTGGTAAACTTGAATCATTACATTTCTAGAATATCATCGATTTATCGCAATAAAAATCAGGGTTAATTAAAAAAAAAAGAATATTTAATTTGTGCTCATAAAATCCAAATTTATTAAACTCTATAATCATCTAAAATAGATTAATTAAAAAATCGCCGAAGTCTCTTTTTTTATTTGTTTATAGATAAGTCGTTTAATAAATTTGGTATTGAATAGCATCTCATTAAACGTCGTTTATGTGTTGCAACTGCTCGTGGCCCTGCGTTCAGGATGACCAAGCGATGCAAACTGTTTTTGAATTATAACCCGCTTTGCACGTGCACTCAAACGTTTTAGAAATGTCTAACTAGTTTGGACGTAAACTTTCTTAAATATTTGTAAATTTTTTTTCAGCTCGAGCGCTGAATAATTCGCCCAATTCATAATTAAAGTCTACTTACACCAGAAGTAGATCTTGTCATGGAGACCGAGCTACGGTTCTGTGCACGGAGTTTCTGGAGAGAGTTCTCGGCGCTGTCGGCACGCTCTTCGGCATCCTCGAGTTCATTCTGGACCTTGCGGTACTTGGCGAGGTTGATGGCGGCCACTTCCTCCTGTAATATGAATGTTAAATAAAATAGGGTTAATTCACGTTTTAACATTTACAGAGATGTAAAAAATCGTTTAAATCCCGAGTGCGAAGTACGAAAATGTTACTACCAGTAATCTTGTTCCAACTAATTCAATCCAATATCATTAATCTGGGCCCGAGGTTATAAAACTTTTCTCATTCCCAATTCAAAATTTTCTCAAATTACAATTTGAGATCAAAGCCGTAATTCTGTTTTAATACTCATTTAATGTATTAACATAAAATACAATATTAAAAAGTTGTTATAAATAACAACTTATTAATATTATCTTCTATGGTCATACATTTATTTGAATTCAAAATTTGAGAAACTACCCAGTAGAGCGTAAGAAAAGTTTTGGAACCTCGTGCCCAGGTCACAATGTTTCTTAACTGTTAGCCGGTATGTAGATATCAAGTTTGAAACTTACAGCTTCCTCAACCTGGCGTTTGTAAATCTTGATCTTGCCCTGAAGTTTATCAATAAGGTCCTGGAATCGCTCCTGGTTCTTTCTGTCCTCATCGACCTGGAAGGCGAGTTCTTTAAGGCGTCTGTCGGCCTTACGCATGTTCTTCTGAGTCTCGGCATGGCGAATCTGTTCACTGTCCAATTCGGATTCTAGCTCTCGGACCTGTGATTGGTAAATTTGGAAATTATTTCATTGTTGTTTTTTTATCACTTTTTCATGTCACATCTAAAGATAGTTAATTCATTTTATAAGTAAAACTGAGTAAAAGACTGATTTGATTTACACGGTAAAAATTCTTGCGGATAGAAAATAAAGGATTTTTTTTCTAATAGAGTCCAAAATAGTTTATTTATTTCATAAGAAATATAAGAGTAAAATACTGTTTTGATTTTAAGGTAAAAAATCTTGTAGTCAGAAAATTTTGCTCGATGTTGTGGATGGGCAACAAATACAAGTACATTGTACAGGTAACTTCTTTCTGATACTTATAAAGTATCATCGAGCAAAAACAAGTATTTAATACTTACTCTGATTTCCAACTTGGAGATAACTTTCTTTCCACCCTTTAGTGCCTGAGCTTCGGCTTCGTCAAGACGAACAGTGAGTTCCTTGAGTTGAGTTTCAAGAGCCTTGCGCATTCTCTCGACTTGTTGTCCATGGCCTTGTTCTCCACGGAGTTCTTCGGCAAGACGAGCGCAATCAGCCATGGCCTTCTTGGCTCTCTCGTCGGCGGATCTGACTTCATTGTTCATATCGTCAAGGTCAGCCTGCATGGCGGTGATGTCACCTTCAAGCTTTCTCTTCTGGCTTCCAATGGACTGAGCAGAAGCTGTAAGTTCGTTGACGCGGTCGTGAGCTTCAACAAGTTCATTTTCAGCTGCTTTGCGTCCTCTATCAGCTGCGGCAAGAGCACCACGTAGTTCCTCACATTCACCGACGACAACAGCGACTCTGCGTTCAGACATGTTGTAGGCTTCACGAGCTTCGCTGGTCTGGCGTTGTTCTTCCTCAAGATGGCTCTGTACTTCACGGACCTGTTCTTGGTATCGTTTAACGTTCTTTTCCATCTCGGCCTTGCTGCGGTTCGCACCATCAAGAGCCAACTCGAGTTGGTTGATATCCTGCTCAAGCTTCTTTCTGATGCGGAGAGCTTCGGCCTTGCCCTTTGCCTCAGCTTCCAAGCTAGCGTTCATAGAGTCGAGTGATCTCTGGTGGTTACGCCTAAAACAAGACAGAATATAGAAAAAAACAGTTTAGTAAAACATTGATATTATGAATTTTCTAGAAAAGCTGTATTACAAACAGAATGTTTTTCTTAAAATTCTGACAATTAATATTAATGTTTGACAATAGCCAAGACCTTTGTTAAAATCAAACTAAAAACGTCAATTTATAACAATGAATATGTATTACTGAAATATGCAAGGTTAATTTGAGTAGGTATCAAATAAAATTAAAAACCTCTTTAAAGTAAGAACTAGACAGAATATAACTTTTGAAGAAAAAAAAACGTTCAATGTATTAATACTGTTTTAATTTTAACTGGAAGCGGTAGAGGAAGTAGTCTAAGATCAGACTGCACATGCGTGCAGTCTGATCTTTGTCTGTACTTTCTATCAAAATAAGAATATTTATAGCATAAGGCCATTATTTTTTTATTTTCTGGTTCTCGGGACAAATAAAAAAGGACAAAGGATCGGAGGAGGGAATACGAATGAAAATTAAATGCCTTAAATCTTGTAGTTGTAATAAAAACAACATTAAAACCGAAAAAAATACTGTTTGTTTATTTTCTGTTTATTTATTTATTTATTTATTTATTCATTTATTTATTTTTAAAGTCTCTTGTAGTAACTGTTGACGTGTCAAAAACATTAGTCAATCAATACTTGCGGAAGACTTCATTATTTTTTTAGATTCTTTAGAAAATGTTTAAGTTATACCAGTACCCCTATTTTTATTTACGAAGATACCAGACAAAAGCAGCCCATCGGAGAAAATAAAAATAAATAAACAAAAAAGATAAAATTACTGGAGTGTCATTTTTATTCAAGTTTTGAGAAAATTGGGACGGCTTTCCCGAGATCCAGAAAAAAATAAGGATGGCCTAAAAAGGGTTAAGAGTGAGAAACTCTACCTGGTGTTTTCGAACTCTTCCTCCTTCTCAACAATGCGTCTGTCAATTTCTTGTCGGATTCCAGCAATTTCCATCTGTGCACGTGCTACCTTAGCCTCTTCCTGTTCAAGAGTGGACTCGGCCTCCTCGAGGGCGGCCTGGAGTTCAGCCTTTTCCATTTCAAGACGACGGCGGGCCTTGTCGACCTCGTGCACGCTTCTACCTCCCTCGGTGAGTTGATCGGTGAGGTCGTGGATTTCATCTGAATAGTAATGGAGAAGCCAATTGATAAATGAGCCTTTGCATGATATTTCCAACAATGTATGCAAATGTATGCAAATCACAAATATTGAGCAGTCTACAAAATCACATAATGCAGCAAGAATATTGCTGCCAATCTATGGAGGATTTAGGACCTTATCTTTATAGAGAGCACAGGGTAAAGACTCTGGAAAAATATGAAATTGTTGGAAATGTCACACACAGGGTAAAATCACTTAAAACCCTGTTGGAGTTTTTATCTTAATCAACCTTTACAGAAATTCGGGATCTATCTTTGTAAGTAGTTGGTTAACTGAATATATGGACAGTAATCATTGGGTACTCGACTTCCCGCAGGTAAGTAGAGCACGGTACCAGGGTGCAAACAAAATTTCTATGAATATTGATTTTCAAGACAGCCATGTTGAAAATAAGATTGTATATGTATCTTTACATGTAACCTTCTTTAAATCAAGTTATTATTATTATTGATATTATTATTATTATTACTATTATTATTATTATTATTATTATCACGTACCAGCCAAGTTCTTGTTTTCTCTCTTCAGTGATTCAACGGTATCGTTGGCTTCCTCAACCTGGGCCCTGGTTCGGTAGAGCTCGGCAGAGTAACTGCGGGATTCCTTCTTTGAGTTCTCCAATTCAACTGTGATGTTCTTCACCTTGAGAGACCATTCAGACACGGTCTTGTCGAACTGTCTCTGTTTCTTCTCGAGATGGGTGGCGTTGGCGCTTGATCTCTCGACATTGATCATAAGGTCTTCGAGTTCACCCTGGAGTCTGGATTTAGTTTTCTCCAACTGGCTGACCTTGGAGTTGGATGCTTCGAGTTCAGCTTCCATCTCTTTGACCTTAGCTTGAAGTTTGCGTTTGGCGTCCTCGAGTTCTTCAGCGCGAGACAAGCCTTCGGATTCGAACTTGGAGCGCCATTGTTGGGCCTCGGCGTTAGCTCTGGAGACGAGTCTTTGGAGGTCTGATTTGGCTCCCTGTTCGTCTTCGAGTTGTTCGCGTAGGGAATCAAGATCAGATCCCAAGTTGCGGATCTCTGCTTGGCACTTTTGGCGAACCTAAGGATAGAAAATAATGTTCAGTTATAGGATATTTAATATTCAAAATATTTTCTTCGCCATGGAAAATAATCAAAGACATATGTTCAATATCAACGTCAAGGTTGGTTAATATTACTTGACAGAGATACGCGTATGTCAAGATAAGTATAGAAATTACTGCTGTGTTCAGTTTGGAACATCGTGAAATCGACCATTTGAATGATTTAGAAATAAATCTGAACGAATATGATGAGCGAGTTTTAAATGATTTTCAAGGGTTGTAAAATAATATCTATAATTTCGTCCAAAAGGATGAAATAAAACGATAACGTTTTACTTCCCTTTAATAAAACCTCATTTTTTCTCATTTTGCACTTCACAGACAGATTCAGATACCTAACAACCAACACCAGCAAATGAAATTGTGCAGGTGTACAATTGATTCATTTTGGTCTTCTTTAGAAGCGTCACTGAACGAGCATTTTTAATTGATTGGACAGAGTTTTCGGAAAAAGGATTATTGGATCTCCAAGTGAGTGAATCTGAATGGTTTTAATCGGAGTGAGTGTCAATTTCATGATGATATTTAATTTATATGCAGTGGCAAATTCCACGAAAGAATGGATTGGGGGTTTTCCGTTCTGTATCATATGAATAAAGCTGTGAGATATGAATCTAAAACGTACCCTGACTTCGTCTTCGAGACTACGTTTAGCATCTTCGAGTTGAGAAAGGAGACTTGCTCTCTCCTTAGTGAGTTGAGACACACGGCTCTCAGCGTCCTCGAGCTGTCTGGTGAGCTCGGAGTTCTCGGAGGCGGACCTCTGTTTGGAGGATTGAAGCTCCTGGATAGTTCGGTTGGCCTCCTCAATGCGAGAGTTGAGCTCGGAGATCTGGGCCTCGACCTGCTTGGACATTTTATCGGACATACCCTGTAAAGGATTCGAGAAACATCGTTATATCAGTGTAAATGAAGCTATTGTTAAGAAGTTTTGCTATTACATCGACGATTGCATATTTGATCCGTTCTCCTGGAAAAACTGCATAAATGAGGTGACTCTGTAATTTCAGTTGTCATACCAAGATACTACTAAACAAACAATTTAGGACTGATCTAATTTCCAAAACAATTAAAGACTTTAATTTATTCATCATCAAGATTGAAAATAGACCACAAAAATGAAGAAAACGGCGATCAACGCATGCTTAACCTCTGTTACAATAGCAAAAGTACTTATACAGATTTATCATTTCAAATAGAACTTGGACGAGTACCCGATTATCGGTTAGGGCAACGTTCCTTCCCGGGTCATTACCAGTTACCGGAGTATTGTATAAGCACTCTGTACCTTTGAGAATCAAATTCAGAAACGATTTGCAGACTGTTTTAAAACAGTCTTCAATTCTTTTCCGAATTTGATTTCAATATCGTCCTTCAAACTTCAAACAGATAGTTTTGAGAGTCATAGCTACCTATTTGCGAGTCCGTGACTCGCATCACTTGTGTTACTTAAAAATCTGTCGCAATTTGTTTGTTCGAATCCGCTATGTAGAATTTTTTTTATCCGCCTTTTTATTTAGTTGATAAAGTAAATATATGGACAGTAATCATCGGGTAATCGAGTACCCCAGGGTAACGAGATCTCGGGTATCCAGGTACAAAAACTTTCCTCATCCCATCTCTAATTTCAAAGCCCTTTTTTATCATGCAATGAAGCCTGTTATGATCTGATATCAACTGTCTGATAACATAATATGTTATCAGACAGTCTATTTTTAGAAAAAACACTAACTTTCACATGAATTTCTTTGATTTTAATGGGTTTTTTTATGATTAAATGATTGCATGATAAATAGAATAACATGTAAGTGTCTTAAAAAATAAATGTTTCTGGTCTTGGCTGCGAGAAATTATCATGACTCGGCACAGCCTCGTCATGATAATTTCTCCCAGCCTCGTTATTCCCTATATATTTACCCTGTTCTTTGAGACATGTTCAAGTTGACCCTGGAGGTCGTCGATCTCGCCCTTAAGCTGGGTCTTTTCCTTCTCAACTCTATAAGAAATATGAAACGAAGATTTATTAATTGTGTTTTTTTTTTTTAGTTTTATTGTCATTTGGAAAAATATATTCATCAGAAAATTCCATTTTTGTTCACAAAAACGTACTAAAATACAAAAGTAATTATAAATCATGATCAGGGTTTTACAGTACTACTTTTGCCATCAGACAAAAGGACCTATCAGCTCTAAATCTTACAGGTCCTTCTAGATAGTAACAGGTCCTCCTTGAAAACTATTAATTTAATGATTAATTAAAAAAATATTATGCAATTTAAGGAGAGAGAAGTATAGAAAACAGTGTGGGAAAAGAAGACATTGCAATATAATATCCAAATATTAAACTATTATTTCAATCCTGCCTTTTTGTACAACTTACTTAGATTTAACCTTCTGGAGTTGGTCGATCTGGTCGGCCATCTCGTTGGAAGCATCTTGAGCCTTTTTGCGGAGGGCAGCGATCGCGGACTCGTGCTGGAGACCCTGTTCTTCGAGGTCACGACGGAGTTTGACGAGTTCAGCCTCACGTTTCTTGTTGAGGTCGATCTGGGCGGCGGTGGCCCCACCAGCCTCGTCAAGGCGTTCACTGAGCTCCTCAAGTTCACGGCCTAAGTCAGTTCTCTGCTTCTCAACCTGAATGTTTAACAAAGGGAATTAGACGTATGGCAATAACTTTTGAAACAAAATTTGAATTCGGCAGGATAGGAGTTAACTGTTTGTTTGAATGGGCTTATACGCCGCTTCTAAGATTGATTCTGTCAATATCGCGACGACTGGAGTACCTAGCAGTGGATTCCTGATATTTCTCGCACCGATACTACAATTATATCCTTTCCTAGCCTCCAGCTGATATCCCACATAGGTTTAAGCTAATTTACCTATTGTTTGGAGACAAAAAGTCGGTAAGGATAAGTGCAACCGTCGGGGATCGAACCCGGGACCTTGTGACTGACAATGCGTCGCGCTATTAAATTTGCTTTGACGGTGGCAGGAAAAGGGTTAAGACAGTTGCTCACCCATATGGAATTGTGACCTGTCCTACGAAAAAGGACAGTCTTGTTTGTGCGTAAAGTATCGACCCTAGTCAGACTGTGCGGATTGCGCAGGCTGACTAGGGTCGAAACGTTTCACACTTTGGTTAGTTTCTGAATCTAGAATGATAAGTCTACCTAATACATAAGATTTTTTAAATTTGATCTCTGGTTGACCTATACTGGGACCAATCTCTTTTTTAGATATCCATTTTTGAGGTAACAATTGTTTCTTCTCACCTTAGCTCTGGCCTGTCGCTCAGCTTCCAGCTCTTCTTCCAATTCTTCAATACGAGCCTGTAATTAACAGATAGATAACGCCAATCAAAAAATCGATTGACCTTTCAAAATACTCAGTTACAATCAGGTGACTGTTGAAATCCGACATTTTCAGCCATCTTTTTTTAAAATATATTCGTAAAAAGGTGACTTTTAAAAACGTCAAAACTGTAGCTTGAATAAGTTGTAGTTACGACGTTTAGATTAACCTCCACCGATTTGCTTTGGTTTCCTTACGTGTGGGAGCTTACACGGCAATTCAAACATGAATTGATAAGGAAATGAAGTCCACAGGAAAATTGTTTTGTTTTATAACAGAAAAAAACACACACACACTTAATTTTTCGACACCGTGGTCATTTTTTTCCAGAATTCTAAATGAGTTCTCATTTAAGATTAGTTTTACATCTTGCCTTTATAAACACACATGTGTTCAAAATAATGAAACAATAAAATTATCTTTTCTTGTATAATTATCATTTCATATATATATAAAGACGAAGAAGAAGATGACGCGTTTTCAATGCGGTTAAGTTTATTAATTTTTTACGTACCTGTAGTTCTTTGATCTTTCTCTGGAGTTGAGCGACCATCGACTGTTCATCTTCTAGTTTAGAGTTAAGGTTCTTGATTTCCATGTCCTTCCTGAAATTTACAGGTGAATATAGATCCGCAAGAAAGAGTGAGGTTCGAGAAACCGTTATCTCCTATCATTTTCAATGTGAAATTGATCTTTGATCACTCACTTGATATTGCAGGTCTATACCGTATGAATGATTTCATTCATGTGAGCACAACTAAAAAAATCGGGGAGGGAGGGAGGTTGACTTGTTTTTTAAATCATTGAACCGTTAACCCAAAAATCGAAGTTTACCAAATCCTTGTAAAATCTTTCATACTGTTATAAATATTTTCATTTTTTTCTGTTTGCCTCCCATCAGAAATGTGATTATTTTCTAAAACTTTTTTTTTATTTTTGTACATGCTATCTTGTTAAATTTATGGCACATGAATATGAAAAAAAGGTTTTTCTAACATCATTCTCACGAAAAGATCTGGAATAAAGAAGGAAAGCCTTTGCTTACTTTCTAATACCGTCTTCAAGACCGCTCTTAACACGTTCCAAATCTTCTACAGTTTCCTGAGTAGATTTCAGGTCTTGTTCAAGCTTCCTCTTGACTTTCTCGACATCACCACGCACCTTCTTCTCGCGTTCAAGATTGTCTTCCAACTATACAAATGAAACACACACATATTGTAAGACAACAGATAGGTTTTCACTAGGTAATAGATTGAATTTTTCTTTAAATGAATAATAAAATCGTTTTTCCTTGGTAGATCTATGAGAGTATGCAATTTTCAATAGCACAAAGATGTAGTAAGAATCACATATAAAAAAGGAGCATTCACTTACATTTGCAAATGCGATAAGATTTATTAAAAGTAAAATCTTGTTGAAATCGAACATTGGATGCGCATATTAGATATTAGCACAAAAGTTTTCGAGAAAACATATTGAAGATTCAGCACAAGACAGTACCAAGTGTCTATACATTGTATAGACACTTCATACTATCTTAGGCTGAATCCTTAATATGTTCATTTTAGATATGAACACAATATATGTTTACAAAATAGTTTTCAACTAAATATCTAGCATCCAACACAAGAATTTACTAATATCCTATACATTGTATAGGCACTTAGTACAGTCTTGCGCTGAACCATCTATTTCTAAATTAGCATCACCTCATCAAGAGTAGACTCGAGTTTTCCCTTCAGTTTGTTGAGGTGGTTGACCTTATCCTCCTCGGCCTGTAGAGCCTCCTGAGTCTTCTTATGGGCCTCGTCCAAGTTCTTCTTCTCCTTGGATAACTTGGAGATTTGCTCATCTTGCTGAGCCATCTCATCTTGGAGGGTCTTGATTTGATTATCCTTGGTGTTTTTCTCGGTCTCGGCCTTGGCAAGGGAAGTTTCGAGGTCCTCGACCTTGGTTTTAAGACCGCCGATATCTCCCTCCATCTTCTTCTTCAATTCTTCAAGATTGGCTGCGGCATCTTCCTCATCAAGAAGCCTATCTTCCATTTCCTTAAGCCTAGCTTCATAATCGACCTTCTGTGTGATCAATTTCTCGATCTTCTCTTCAGCGTCGATAAGGTTATCTTGTTCAGCCTGGAGCTCAAGGTACATGTCATTCTTCTGTTGCAGAAGTGTCACGTTCTGCTCTTCAAGTTCCTTCTTGACCTTTTCAATCTTGGCCAACTCAACTTTGCATTTCTCGAATTCTTCTTCCTTCTTCTTGATCTCGTCTTCAGCACGTGCGACGTTGAGGAGAGGCTTGACCTTGGTGTAGAGTTTCCACCATTGCCAGTTCTTGAACAACATCCACTTTCTGATGTTTCTCTGGATGATGGAGAGGGCAGTTCTGAAAAGAAAATAACCGTTTTGAGATATATTTCCAAGTCACAATTATTAATTCATAAGAAGATGCAGCTTGAATATAGTGTAATCTAACGAAAGTACTTCTCACTTTACATTGAAACTCATTTGAAAAACAGAATTTTTTTTCCAGAAACAATAAAAACTGTTAAAAGTGCTGAACTGTTGTAATCCTGAGGTCGACAAAAATTGTCCCTAGTACAGGATTACAAAACAGTGCAAAGTGTTTGCAAATTATATCCCGCTTTGCAAGTGTATTTGCTTGCAAAGCGGGATATAAATCGCAAAGAATTTGCAATGTTTTGTTATTCTGTACGCATGCCAGTTCTCGGGTAAAAATACTTTAATATCCATTCTTAAAACATAATCATATATCGCAGTTAACCATGACCTAAGAATTCAATGGACCAAATACAATGTTTTTTAAAAATGAATGAAAGATAAGCACATTTCCTCTTGGGTTAATATTACATGAGATAAATTTTAATGTATTATAACAATTGTTAATTCAGAAAACTCGCAAAGTATGAAATGATCGAAACATCGTCAGACTACGTAACGTGTGTAGTTTGAAAAAGCTGAACAATTTTTCAATCTTCCAAATATGGTCATTAATATTTAATGTAAGTGTCAAATTCATTTCCATCTACGGTTCGAAAATATCGTTACACTGAATGATTTTGGAACTATTATGGAATGAAATTGAATGAATGTGATGAACGAGCTTTGGATGATCTTAATGGAGGTAAAACATAATCGACAAATTGTCCAATTTGATGAAATTAGCAATAATTCTTCACATTTCTTTAATAATGTGTGCGAACTTTTATAATTTTGAGTCTTCACGGATTAATCAGACGCTTCAAAATCAACACAAGACAATACAATCATACAATTATTTCATATAAATGATTATTATTTTAAACAATTTGAAACTTTTTTTGAAAAAAATAATTTCGTTTTTTTGTGTGTGTGATCGGAGTGAGTGTTTGTAACGAAAGATCGGAGCGGTAAGCGTATGAATTTGATCGAGATTAACGTAGTGGACCCGTAATAGTTACGCAACATTTCGGAACCCGTGAACTTTCACAATGTTGACCGAGGTTTCCTAATGAAAATCATTAGGAAACCTCGGTTAACACTGTTAAAGCTCATTACTTCCGAAACGTTGAGGAACCATTACGGGTCCACAACCTTACGATGAATGCCAATTTCGCAATATTGTTGACCGAATAATAAAATCATATCATTTCATTACTTTCGAAACGTTGAGGAACTTCTTCGGATCCACTACCTTAAGATGAATATCAATTTCGCGATGTGATTGACTTTACCTCTGATCGTGGAGTTTCTTGTACTGTTTCCTCATGAGGCATCCTCTAATATGGGCCTGGAAGAGGGAGATGATGGTGGAGAGACGGTCGTCACGCATGTCTTCAAGCATACCCAGGACACCGGCCTTGAAGAAGACCTTGGTGGTACCGAGCTTGTACTCGTTGGGGTCCATCTGGAGAGCTGACAAGATCTTGTCAGTCACCTGCTTACCGTCAACGAATCCTTGTGGGATGGCGTTGGGGGCCAAGATGGAGTATCTAAAGAAATGAATGAAACGGGGTGTTAAATGGGGTGTTTCAATGCATATTTTTACTTCTATGAGCTTTTATTGAAAGGCCAATATGCCTTATGAAATAGTTTTAGTGAAGTAATTTGTATAAGGTATGGCATTTATTGCAAAACTTATTTTTTATCACATAAAGACGATACACTGGGGATTATTTTACGAAGCAATATTAAGCACATGTATAAGTGAATTGACGCAAGTTGAAATTGTCTAACAGTAATGGGTTATCTGTATCAATCAGATCTTTACAAAAACAAGTTAACAAACAAACAAACTAAAAGCAGTGAATTAAGCTAAATGCATGAGAAAGGTTATTCGCCTCGATTTAAACTATTATAATTAAACACAGTCCCTCGTGCTAGAGCCGCCATGTCTTTTAAGAGGCCGTTTTTAATAAGCAATCCTTTTTAAAAATGCATCTTTTTTTAATGCAAATATCTTTGAAAAAAATATATAATTGCTCTAAAATTTTATTGCAAAAAAATATCCTATTTTGTCAAAACTCAAATTAATCGTCTCATTGAGACGTTTCGAATTATTTTTTTTGCAACATAGGAATATTAGAATATATATGATTCTGTTAGAAAACTTACCGCTGTTTGAACTCGGAGTAGATGATTCTGTTAGGAAATCCCTTTCTACAGATACGGATACCTTCAAGTACACCGTTACATTGGAGCTGGTTCAGTACCAAATGGGCATCAATCATACCTGGAGAACACGAGAAAATACATATTATCAGATGTAGACACTATGTACAGTCGATATTGCTCGAGCAACCACTTCTATTAAGCGACAACTTCTTTTAAGCGACAACTTAAATAAAGCAAACACTTCTATTAAGCGACCTTTTCTATTGAGGGACCTCTTCTGTTAAGCAACCTCTTCTATCAAGCAACAACTTCTATTTAGCGACCTCTTCTATTAAGTGACCTCTTCTATTAAGTGACAACTTCTATAAAGCAACCTATTCTATTAAGTGACCTCTTCTTTTAAGCAACCACTTCTATCAAGCGACAACTTCTAGTAAGTGACCACTTCTATTAAGCGACCCCTTCTTTTTAGCAACTGATTAAGTTCTTCCAGCGTAAGCAAAATTTCTGAAGAGGAAGGAATTATTTAAGGAAAAAAAATCATTATTGAATCTTATGTTGTTATAACACATAATAATCGTCTTTCAGAAGAAGTGGACATTATTTAAGGAAGAAAAAATATTTATTATTGAATCTCATGTTGTTATAGCACATTAGAATCGTTTTATTGAGACGATTCTAATGGGTTTAAACATCATTGGATTCAGTAAAAATTATGCTACAATCTTTTTCAAACTATCAATATGGCCCATGTAAATTTACAA
The DNA here is from genome assembly GCA_948146395.1 of Fragum whitleyi. Lineage (NCBI taxonomy): Eukaryota > Metazoa > Mollusca > Bivalvia > Cardiida > Cardiidae > Fragum > Fragum whitleyi. Next base: position 29,436,869 of record OX411544.1, read on the forward strand.
TTAACTAGTATAAAGCCACCATTTCCATAAAGCGCTTTTTGGTGCTCCCCCACGCGGTCGCTTTGGTGTATTTTCAATGGGGTTCCAATGATATTTGATACGATAAATACTTTTTTTTACATTTCCGTTATCTGGAACACCTGAATAAATACATTTGTTCTATACATTTCATGATTTAGAAAACTATGTTATTGGATTATCTTTTTATGTTTTCATTGTTCGATGAAATATTTCATAAATGTATTGCTAAAAAATTGGTTTGCAGGGATTATTTTGGGATGGGCCATACTGATTTTGAGGACAAACTATTTGTCTTAGACTAAATCTGATTACAGATTTGGATGGGCCCCATATATAATCTATTCAAATCTGATGCTTATTTTAATCTAGGGTAGGTATAAAGGATTCTTGGGCCCACCACTTTTTCCTAATGGCCCATCAATTTTGCAGATGGCCCATCAAAATCTTGGATTTTACATGTAAATGAATGGGACATGGGCCATTGGCCCATTTCAGTGGGCCATTATGAAATTGATCCAAAAATATCCCTGGGTTTGTGGTGGTAGATCTAAAAATTACTACTTTTGACTGAAAAGACAATTCGATTGCTTCATCAAATGCTCGCAAACGGTACTATTCGCAATATTTACCTGGTTGTTTCAACTCGTTGGGGATAATGCAACGCACAAAGTGAGGGTGGGTGGAGTACAAGTTCTTCATGAGTTTGTTCAAAGATTCCTGAAAAACGGTAGATCAAATAAAGAGGTATGATATATGCTTAAGATATATGAGATCTGTCATGAGATGAGACAAACTTGTCAAACACGAATCTAGAATTGAAAGTTAAGTGAGCCTTGGCGAGTTTAAGAACCTTTCTATAATTCTCGACGAGATTAAGATCTTCTTTTCGCGAACAAATCGATTTACATATTCTTCTTCCCACATAATTGCAGTTCTGCCAGTTTAAACAAGTATTTAGGAACGCCAATATGTCGGAAATACCACGGAAATGTATGATAGATGACGTCATTATGATGTCATTTACAATGTGACCCTACACCTGCGTAGCACAATATCTCTAATGCCTGTTCGCTTTGGAAGACAAAGGTGACTATGTGAGAAATAAATTGTCTATAGGGTTATTCGGAAGAGTGGATAGACATTTACAAAGACTGGTATTTTCAAAGAAAACTAGATAATGGTACGGGTTTTTAAAACAGCATTCTCGATTTTCTTTGCTATTAAACCAATTCTATTCTATACAGTTACTTTTAAATAAATAGTAGTAGGCCTACTAACTGATGATAGTAAAGTAAATTAAATGAAAGACATTAAATGATTTTATTTAGGATCATTTATAATCATTTTCATGACCCCTAAAAACATTAGGCTAGAACACCTACTCTGTGAGTAGCAGAGATAGTCTGGAAAGCAGAACTCTTCTTCTTCTTGGTAGCACCACCTTCAGGCGCTTCTGTAATATAAAAGAAGGATTTTTGTAGACAAGTTACAAAAATATATTTAGGGTTGATGTCCATCATTCTCGAGTGACCACGTCTTTTAACAGACCACCTTTATTATAAGACCGTTTTCAAAATCCCCCTCTTTATATCAAAACATCTATATAAAAAAAGATAATTGTTAGCTTGGCTTTTGTAAAATACCAAAATTTAATCCTACAGCTCACACAAAATACAAAATCAAAAGAGTTACGGAAATTTTGATAGGAACACAGTTATTGTTAGTATATTCATTAGGGTTGTTCGCATAGGCGTAGCTAGGATTCTGATTTTTTTACGCATTTCGAGGCGACCACCAAAGAATATACTGGATAAAGGCGATATGTGGACTGTGACTAAAGACCAATGCCTTCCATCCAAGCGTTTGAGCGTTGGTGAATAATCAAACATCGTAGCTACAGCTTGAATAAGCCGTAGTTTCGATGTTATGATCATTCATCAACGAGATTTTTTCGAAAGAGGATTTATTTGTATTACGCAAATGCGTAATGAGCGTATTTCGAGCTACGCCCTTAGTTCGTTTAGCATAAAAGGATATTTAATCGAGAGATACGGTTAGGAACATCGTGAAATTAACAAGTTCAATGATTATGAGATAAAATTGATTAAATATGATGAGCGAATTTTTTAATGATTTTCAAGGGAGGTCAAACATTATCGATTAAATCGACCAAAGTGCGGAGCATTTTGGAGAGATCGGAGTGAGTGTTGGGAATGATTGGAGTGTTGAGCGAGCGATATTTAATGGTTTTGATCGAGACTAATGTCAAGTTCGCGATTTGATTGACTGCACTTACGTGGAGCGGCGAACAAAGTCTGAACGAGGTGTTCCTTAGATTGTTCCAGCAGAGCGATCACAGTTTCGTTGAGAGGATCCTTGTTTTTGTCTAACCAGCCAGTAATGCTGTAGGGCACAGCTCCGGCGTAATGAGCAAGTTCGAAGTGAGCGTCGGCTCCGCCCTTCCTGGATTTGACGGGCTTAGCGAAGTTCTTGGACTTGCCCAAGTGGTTGGTGTAAAGTTTCTCCTGGAAGGTCTTGTCGGAAGCTTTGGGGAACATGCATTCTTCTTCGAGGATGGACAAAATACCCATAGGCTGAAAGAGGAATAACAATGATTTTATATTTAATGTTTGTATATCATAATTAATTACGGCATGATTCATTTGAATATAAAGCTTTTTCCTAAGAATTTGTTGTTGCTGTTTTTGCTTTTTTTTCATTTCAGAGAGCGATGAATAATGTAGACGCTTTTTCTCGCAGAAGCATAATTCATATTTGGTCGACAACCTAGTACAGTTACCAACATCGTGAAATGACAAGGTAAATGATTTGAATGAAATAAATGGGAGGCAAGTCAATATCGCTATCTATTTGGCCAAATTAGTGACTTTTTTCATCGACTTTTGTTGCTTCAAAAATTCCCAGTAAAGGCCTTTAGATAGCGTTAAAGAAGACAGACATTTTCTGTGATTTAAAAGGAATTACTTAACTTAAGCATCAGTATCTAAAAAACATAAAATTTTATGTGCCATTTCGTCATTTGAAGTATGAAATAACCCACCTTTTCAATGAGATCGACACAGGCCTGCAAGTCCATACCGAAATCAATGAATTCCCACTGAATGCCTTCCTTCTTGTACTCTTCTTGCTCAAGGATAAACATGTGGTGGTTGAAGAACTGTTGTAACCTCTCATTGGTGTAGTTAATGCACAACTGCTCAAAACTGTTGAACTGAAAGGGGTGAAATAGAAAGTTTAAGTCTTGACACAGGCTCGAATGTTTCAAATAAATGGCAAACAGTCATATTGTTTCTAGCTTGTTGTTTAAATTTCACACTCAGAAAAACAAATCATAATGGATTTTACCATTATTTTTGAATTTCCTTAAAAATTCAAAGAGAATTTACAACAAGCCAGTTAACTTTTCTGAAAAAAATAGCCTTACTTACATATTAGTGATATTATACATTTCAAATAATGTCTAAAATGAGTTGCGACTTAGACCTATTTCAATGTTGTTTTTATGTAAAATATTGAAGCGCCATATCATATGCCAGAATAAATAACAAATGGGCGGCCAAAACCTTGTAGTAAAAGCACGAAAATGTTTTAATCGCCTATTGATGGTATTCCCGTGGACACTAAAATATGAATTGTTAAGACACTTACGTCAAAAATTTCGAAACCGGCAATGTCCAACACACCAATGAAGTAGTTTCTCTTTGCCTTGGTATCGAGGGTCTTGTTGACTCTTTTGACGAGCCAGCCGAACATACGGTCGTACAGAGACTTGGCCAAGGCGGCCACTGAGTTGAGGACTTGGTCCTTGTTACGTCCCTGGGATACGAACTCTGTGCCGACCTTGATCTTGGGCTTCAAGAGACCCTTCAACAAGTCACCAGCGTTGATACCCAACAAGAAGGCGACCTTTTCAGCCTCTGAAAATTGAAAATTATACAATCGAGGTTTCAGTGCAAGAGTGTACTAAGTGTCTATAAAGATACTTAGTACAGTATTGCAATGGACGCTCGTTAAGTTTAATAAAGGCGTGTTAAATATACAAATAAAATGCTTTAAATCATGCTTTCTTTCAAAGAAGAGGGAGTTTATTGCTTTGCACCTGTCAGTCGGTTTGTCCGTCGGTCCGGCCGAACACTCTTTCATACGGAAATATCTCAAAGAGTATGCAAGCTAGAATCATGAAATTTCAAAAGTGGGAAGGAAACGTACAGTGCTAAAGAACCGTAACAGTACTCATCATAATATCAGTTATTGTTCTTTTCGTTCATTGAAAAGGAACATTTTGTCATTAGATTCGTATGTTTTAGAAAGACAACGCTAAAACCAGAAAATTCCTTTTTTTGGAAAAGAAGAGTTCAAAGATTATTTTTATCTATTTATAAAATGCCGACTCGAAATTAGTGCATTAAGCTCTTTTAGCGTTTAGACTTCAATGCACTTCGTGAAATTGATAAGTTGAACTGTTTTTCGAATGATAATGAAATGAAATTGTATGAATATGAAGAGCGAGTTCCGATTGATTGAATATTTTTTGATCGAGATGAATGTCAGTTCTACATCTTGAATAACTGTACCTGCTGTTCCGTCGGGTTCAGCCTGCTCCTCTCTGGGTCTCTGCTTGAACTTCATCTCACCAAAGTGCAAAATGGAGGCGGTACACTTGAACATACTGTTCTTCTCTTCCTCAGTGAAACCCAACACATCGAAGGCTTCCTGAAAATATTTACGGTGAAATGTAGTTAAAAATGAGACAATAATTGGGTATCCATGTTCAATAGCTTATTTAATTATCTTGAATCTTTCACTCCCTAGTAATTTACATAGTAATATAGATGTAGAACAAACAAACAAAAACAAACAAACAAAGAGTCGGGTATATTCTGGTAGCCCGCTGTCTTAGAGACCTAGTATCGATAGGTATCGATGGGTCTAGGGGCAGTATACCAGTCTTAGGGTCGGATAAGAATTAAAAGTTCACTTTATTTCTTCTTAAATGTTTTTTCCAACATCAAAACCCTCTTGTAGAAATTGATGATATGTAAAAACAACCACCAATCGATTACTTATTCAGGCAGACTGAAATATTTTCTTAAGAACCAAATCCCATTTGAGGGATTTGGTTCTTTAGAATATATTTTAGTAATACAGTCAACCCTGTCTTAGCAGCCATCCGTATCCAACAAGCAACCTGTATTAAGCAAGCGACCACTGACCTCTCAAATAGAGGGATTGCATTGAAGTTAACCTGAATTAAGCAAGCACCTGTATTAGGGAACCATTTTTTCATTGTCCCTTAGGTTTGACTGTACCCATATTTTTTTAAGATAACAGTCAAAAGAAGCCCATCGGGGACATGAAAAGATAAATTCATGGAAGTTTATTTTACCTTTATTCCAGTTATGAGCAAAAATTTGGTCGGCTCTTCCGAGAACCAGAAAAAAGACACTTACGTCCATTCTTATTACACTTACACTTATTTCTTCTTAATTGTTTTTTTCCAATATCAAAACCCTCTTGCAGAAACTGATGATAAGTGAAAATAACCATCAATCGATCACTTATTGGAGCAGAGTGAAATATTTTCTATAGAACCAAATCCCACTTGAGGGATTTGGTTATCTATAATATATTTCAGTAATAGCCATATATTTATAGATACCAGTCAAACGTAGCCTATTTGGGGGAAATAAAAAAAAATAAAAATAAAATTCACGGAAGTCAATATAATCTTATTCCAGTTTTGAGACAAAAATTGGTTCGCTCTCCGAGAACCAGAAAATAAAAAAAAATGGCTTAAGGTAGTGGACCCGTAATAGATCCGCTACATTTCGGAACTCATGAACTTCCACAATGTTGACCAAGGTTTCCTAATGAAAATCATTAGGAAACCTCGGTTAACACTGTTACAGTTCATTACTTCCCAAACATTGCGGAACTATCACGGGTCTACTACCTTAAGACACTTTACTTACGTCCATAGCTTTCATTTCCTCTACGTCATCTATACCATCGACTGTCAACACACCCTGGTTGATGTTAGAGTATAGACCCGCATCAGGCTGCACGAGACAGATCTCGTGGTATTTTGGGCAAGCGTTGGTGAGAATCTGGTAGAAAACGTGGTAGTTTCTCTCAGCAGACTGTTGATACGTTACACGGGACTTCTCCAGCAGATCTGGGAAAGATTACAGTTTGGGTCTACTTTTTAAGACATTTCCAAATCGATAAAATAAATGAATGAATTGAAAAAGGAAACTTAAATTAACATTGATAGCATTCTGCGAATATGTTTAGTGACATGTCTTTACATTTTTTCTGCTTTTTCAAAAATGCTCTTCCAGCATTTTTTTTCTTTCTTTCTTATTTTTTAGTGTTTGTGTCTAATCTTTTTCACCATGCAAAAATTTTGAGATGTGAGGGTCGACATATTTCCATAGAACATTTTTTTCATTCTGTTATTTTCAAAATAGGTCTATTTCTTTCATGGTTTTCGATTGATTATTGAGAAATTACTGTAGATTATCACCCGATAATCTCGCTGCGGACTAAAGAAATATACCTTGCTTTCGTTCATTTCACGCTATTTGGTGTTATATAAGCAAGGTCAATTTAATAAATGACGTCGTGGCATCTTAATCGACTACAATCTCGCGCGCTTTAAGAATTATTCCCAAAATTGTCACGTTTCGTCTCATTATTTAATTTAAGAAATGGAATATTTATTCCATTTTCATGTAAAATCGGTTAATTATTCATTTCATTAACAATAAAAACTGTTTTTTCACTCGTGGCTTTCCGATTTGTGAAAATAGCCTATACCTACTGTTGTTCATTCAATGAAAGATAAACCGATTTAACACTGAAACAAACATTTATTTTGTATTTGTCGAAGCTAATTGATTCTTATACCCTTTTAAAGGTCACAAACGATTGTCAATACTAGGTTTTAAGTATCTTACTTACATGTTTCGATATCAGCTCCGGCAATTTTACCAGTAGGTCCGAAGTGGATACGGATGAATTTACCCTGTAAAGATAGGCAAAGTGATCAGCATCAATCCGTCCAAAATATATACTTACATATTAATATACTTAACCCTTTACTGTTTAATCCCTGCTTTTTACATGCCTGTGATTTTATGATTGAGAAAACATTGTGAAAAAAGAAGAAATTGCTTCTTACAAGCAATTTCTTCTTTTTCCGCACTATTTTCTACCACACTGAATGGTTATTTTTCAAATTAAATTCACTTTAAAATTTCGTCTGCAAAACCTTTGAGTTTGGACAGGTCCAACATTTTGTAAAACAGGAAAGTGTTAAACATAAACCACCTTTATTTGAATTAATGATATTGACCTATCAAATCTCTTCTTCACTGCGGAGTCAATGTTTATTCCCAAAATTAACTTAAACCCACCCTTCGTTTAGGGTTTCAAACGGTACAAACTCTTTACAAACTAAACCTTGATCTGCAGTTACACTTGCGTGCAAAGCGAGGTTTAATTTTCAAAAAGTTTGAACCGTTTTGTCATACTGAACTACGAGCTGTTTTGTCGACAGGTGATGACTATGTCGTAATTATGGCTTATCAAAGCCGGAGTTAAGTTCTTAACCCTCGTCATGCTGAACCCAGAATATTCCTGGTTTGGCATGAGCTATAGACAAACATCAGCCTGCACATATGTGCAGTCTGACGTTCGTCTACACCACCTGATTCTGACGTTCAAACCAGAAATATAATTAGATTAAATTTTTGAAATAAAAATTGACCTACAGTTGGTACTTTCAGTGCTTTTTGCCCTTTGATTTTGATGAAAATCTATAGCCAAAATTCATTCAGCATGGCAAGGGTTAAGATCGCTTTCTAGCGTTTTTTTTTATTTATTTATTTATCTTTGGTTGTAAATATTGTGTTATTTCATATTCTCAGGGCATCATCACTGTGCCAGGCAATTAATTTATGAATTATCAAACAGCCGTCCAGTTGCGTATTAACAGTTAGGAACATCATACAATCGAAAAGTTGAATGGCTTTGGAATGGTTATAGAATGAAATTGATTTATTATGACGAGCTGGTTTTGAATGATTTTAAAGGCAGGTAAAACCTAATCAATAATTTCGTCCAATTGGACAAACTTAGCGTATATGTTTTTTACCCACTTTAAAAAAAATCTACGTACTTTTGTGATTTTTTTGTCTTTACTGAAAGAGTCAGACGCTTAAAGATCACCAGACAGATGGGTCGTAACGAAATTTAAAAGAAAGACATAGACAGGTTACCATTGGATGTTTGAATCCGATTTGAACTTTCATAATAATCGATTTAATTGGTTGTGTCTTTGGCCAATTATATCGCTCGTTATAAAAATTGAAACATGTCGGTTGATGGACAAGGACCCATGCAGATTTTGGGATAAACTAAAAGCAAGGTTTGAATTTGAATACATGTACAAGATTTTCTATTTTCTTTTTTGATTACTTACGAATCTTGAAGAGTTGTTGTTACGCGTTGTCTTGGCGTTACCGTAGGCTTCAAGTACGGGATTAGCCTGGACGATCTGATCTTCTAGGGTGCCCTGTATAATATTAAGGTATTTTAGGTTCGAGAATTCGAAGAGGTTGGGATGAAGGAAATGGTTTGGATAAGATATTTTCACATATGTGAAACATTTTAGGATATGGTATTTGGGTATATGTGGATTTGGTTAGATTTGGCTACAAAATGTTCAATATATTATAGTAAAAAAGTTAAGGCTGCTCTTTCACAAATTGGGAAAATGCGATTTTTAATTTTTTTCGTAAAATTAGATGGAAGTAACGACCATACAATGTTGAAGCCTTTAAAATAATAAGATTCAATCTGGTAATGCATGGAAAGAAAGGCAGATATTCCTGAATTTTGCACTATTAAGGCATGTACATTCCGCATGTATGTCTTATTCAATCAAAGATTAAGGTTAAAGTATTTGATAGCTGGAAACATTATATCAATTCAAGCCAGAATGGAAGATTTTTTCTCGAAAAATAACAATTTTGTAATTTATAGATTAGAAATAAATAGACTTGGTCCCTTACTGATCTTGCTCCTTGGAAAAATAAGTAACAAAAGTAACAAAACTATTGAAATATGCTGCTTTTAGTGCCGACGCCCTTGGACCATCCTTAATAGTCTAAAAATACACAAATTTCCAAATCTAAGAACAAAATTTATATTTTTTCTATGAAAAAATTTGAGAGAGCAGCTTTAAAATGCAAAAAAGGAAGAAAGGCGTTAATAGTGAAATTAACAATCATTTAAGAAATGAAAAGAGTATTTGTTGATGTTATGGAAGTATGAAACTAAAATACTAAATACACTGTGTGCATGCGCAATCAAACATGAGTGTAATTAGATTTTCAGTTTCGTTAAAAAATGTCGTAACTGCTGCTTGGATTAAGCTGCCGTCACGACATTTTGGTCGTGGAAGATAATTACTATTCAAAGAAGTTAGTATATAATCTGCCTGATAATGATAATTATATCAGGCAGTCTATTTTAGAAACGAATTTGCATATCATCATCTTAATAAGAACCGTTTTAACCCGAATTTCTTTGAGTTCTAAAGCGTTGAAATATAAACACTGAAAATTATTGCACGATTAAAAGAATGATATGTTCGTGTCTTAAAATATGAATGTTATCTGGTCTAGAAGTCCTGGGAAACTTTATTTTGGTGTAACTCGACTAGATAACATTGATATTATAAGGTACCACCATAACCATACTACTCAACTTGTTCCAGGGATTTAAGTCCCTGAGAAATATCACTTTTACTAAAATAAGTTGAATTTTTTCTTTTTCATGAACAGTTACACCAAGGGCAACGCGTACACGTGTCAACACTCGGCTACAGATGCCGGAAAATACCAGTATTCAAAGTGAAAATGGGGGCAAAATTATTACCAAAATGTTTCCAGGGTTTTCCCTAATGATAGTATGAATAGCTCTTGTGAAGATGGACGCATTGGCCAAGTTTCAAAAAAGATATCTTTAATAACAAAAGAGATATAGTCAATGTTAACTTTTGTTTTACTAAGCTAACGTCAAGGTCAACGAAGGCGCTCACGCTAACGCCGTCGATTTGATAAAAAGCCCAACTTTTTGTTCTAAGATAAGCCGGGCTAACAGAATTACAGAGGATGGAAAACAAAAGTTTAAGCTTGGATGGCATTAATGCAAAGAGAACTAAATATTTTTTTTCAGTTTTTGCATTACTTGTTAAAGTTGAGTAGTATAATATCCTCTATATCTATGAGCCAACTTATTTCTGACTCCGGGCGGGAATTGTTGCCCGCTATATCAGAGTATCTTTAAGACAGCGGGCTACCGGCTCTAGACTGATTCCAATATCGACTATTAGAATAGCCTAAAATAGTCTTTTCTGATAGTTGAAAGTGGGACCAGTCCACACTCGGGTAGGATTCGGGTTAGACTGGTAAACCTGTCCCAATCTACGCTCCCATCCGATACTGTATCGATAGATTGAGACAGGCTCGCCAGTCAAGATTCGAGTCAGAAATAAGTTGGCCCTATGGTGAGTTAAAAGTGCTACAACCTTCTTGTTTTCCTCGGCAGCTTTTTTCTCCTCTTCGGTCATCTTCTGAAGCTGGGCGGCGACTTTAGCGAAGTACATAATTACTTTCTTGGTGTTCTCAGTCTTACCGGCTCCAGATTCTCCGCTGTTCGGGGGAAATAAGTTAGTCATTAGCACAGGCAATTGTTTCGTAACCCGATGTTAATCATAAAGGTTATTATATAAGCCGTATACAGTAACTATCAGGACTAAATTCTGATGATGAAGCAATCGCCTTTGGTCATTAGGTATGACGATTGTTATATCATGTATAATTATAAGAGATGGTGGTTTGCAATTTAAGAAATCTTGTCGACAATTCAGCCTTGCGTTCAGGATGATGAAACGGTGCAAAATGTTTGTAAATTATACTCCGCTTTTCACGTGCACTTGCGTGCAAATCGAGGTATAATTTTCAAACAGTTTGCACCTTTTTCCACGGGACGTGACTTTTTTTTTACAAGCAGCACTGTTTTATAACACCAGAAAATATCATTATCGTTTTTTTGCACACATTAAGGGTTAAGGGATGACTAAAATTAATAAAAAAAAATACTACATTTGTTTCAAATTTTCATAGACAAAGGTTTGAGAAAAATGAAAACCATTGTTTCCTAAAAAGCCAATAATTTCATTTTTCCCTTTTTTTTCGTATTTATTCATTTAGAACACACTCGCTCAGTTTAACGAAGCAAACCCCGTCCCGCGTTCAGGGTGAACAACACAAACAGTTTGCCATTTATACCCCGCTTTGCACGTGCACTTTCGTGCAAACCGGGGTATAATTGACAAACTGTTCGTGCCTTTTTCTCAGCCTGAACACAGGGAAGGGCAAAAACAACTTTTCAGTCATTTTTTCTAAATACTTACGTAATCAAACAAGACTGGTTCTCACGATCTGAAAAGATACATAATGGTTCCCGTTGGCAAATATTGTATTAGACAATTACAGGCCGTTTTTATTGACCTTATTTGACCCCGTGTCTCATTTAGACGATTCTAATGAGTTTGTACAACATAGTATTATCGTGGTTTTGTCAATAGTATACATATTCCATTAAAAATAGGTTTCTTATTTGTAAGAAAAATGTGTACTAAACGACCATTCTCTCTTTGATGGTCCCATAATAGCTCAAAAGTATCATTTAATACTTTATTTCTTCTCGATATCTTATTTCAAAGAAATGAGTTACGTAAGTTTTTATTATGTGCAGATCTTGTTGCAAGAACGAAAATACCAAATAAAATCTGAACCTAATTATAAGGCTCCTTCGAAATTATACAACATTTGACTTTTTGAATAAATACAAGATGGAATGTTTGATTTGTATATATCTGTCGTCATCTTGATTTATGATATTTTTTTCAGCATGGACTTAAAAGTTCCTACCTTTTAAAACTTGAGAAAAAACACAGAATTTGTTAGCCCCAGTATGATTGATCAAATGGTAGTTTCTATACGTTTTCGACGTGGGCGTTTTAACGAAACTAGAGTCACATTGGTCTGGACCTGAAGTTCGTACTATTTTTACGAATATGAGGTCATAGAATTCGTAAACCATACCAGGATTGGTGACTTGGGCGTTAAAAATGTTTCAGCAGTAAATTATTTGAGCATGTGCGCGACATTTTAACCCTTTTCTGTTTAATCCCTGCTTTTTACGTGCCTGTGATTTTATGATTGAAACATTGTGAAAAAAGAAGAAATTGCTCCTGACAAGCAATTTCTTCTTTTTCCACACTTTTTTCTACCCTTCTGAATGATTATTTTTCAATCAAATCCACTTTATGTTTTCGTCTGCAAAACCTTTGAATTTGGACAGGTCCAAAATTTTGAAAAACAGGAAAGTGTTAAACAATTTGGCATGTGCATGAAGTAGAAACATCGAACAGCTTAGACTGTCACAAAGTGCAATTAGAAGATTATCTGACTGTCTAAATACACTTTGAGACTCTATCTATCTACAAAGCGAAGAGTAAAGACTATGGCCAGACTATGCGGATGCATAGGCTGGCCAAAGTTTTTGCTTGGCACATTTTTTAAAATTGTTGAAAATGACACGCACAGACTTAAATAATATTATTTACCATATGCCTTATTGTCAGAAAAGTTCCAGTCGACATCGGCCTAGAACGTAAAGTCCCCAGGGGAAACCGACCATAGACATGGCAAAGGTAAAGAATTTGCACAACGTAACCGGGTAATAAAACATCAATCAGGTAATTTGTGATAATTGATCATTATTGGGAAAGCCGTCCACATGTGGTTTCGACTGTAATTCATTAACATAGAAGATACGCTGTAATAATAAATTAACAGTAACATTGGGCACATAACTCGTCACTCGCCACGAAAAGAAAGAGATATATTGTTGCGTTTAAGGCTTTTTTTTCGACAGGATTTTCTCACTTGTTTTGTTAAAACTTCCGTGTTAAAACTTCCGTTTTCGAATTGGACTTTTTTAATAGTATTTAAATAGTTTACAGTCGAACACGTGTTTTAACGACCAAGTGGCTAATCGTGGTAGGTATTCCAAATTTTATGACGTCAAATCTGTTATATTTGTACGACCTTATGACGACCTTAATAAAAATATTTATTTTCTCAAAATGCATGGGAAGCTATGTTGATATTTTCATTTAATCGGTGCTTATCGGGGCATTAGCGTGAAACTATTTTAAGTGCCTATAGATTTATTGACACTTACAATAGTGTTGCGCTGATCAATAAATGATACCTATTTCACCACATGTCTTGACACTGCAACGCCCCCCCCCCCCCCCCCTTTAATTCGCACATCATGTGTAAGTAATTAGACGTCGAGTGTTATAAAAATAGAATACGCACTTTCCTTATACGGCGAGTGCGCCACCGTGATCATAACTAACACGCCGTTTGTATTATGCTATAATATTGACCTGGCACTGAACCAATTCTTGCCAATACTCGATCACTTACACAAGATCTCTTAAATGTATATCTTAAATGTATACACACATCTCAAACCATTGATTACATGTACTTATGTTTGGAACATGCTTTTGTACGATTGTATAGATCCGCAAGCAAGAGCAGGGTTCGAGAAACCGTTATCTCCTATCATTTTCTTTGTAGAATTTATCTTTATTTTCTCACTTGAAATTCCTTGTCTATAGTGTACAGTACTTAAAAACGATAGGGTTTTAGTCTGACATCAAATAAGCGAGGTCCAAAGGATTTAAAAATTATGATCCTAGGGTTTCTTAATTAAAGTTTGGGAGTCCTTGGTTTAGATGTAGACTATTTTTTAAGGCAATAATATTGTTCTCATGCGAATTTAGAACTATTTCTTGGTTTCAGGTAAAGGAAATTTTCTACATACATGTATACAGCTAGGAACATCGAAAAATGGACAAATTCAATAATGTTGGAATGATTATGGAATCAAATTGCATGAATGTGATGAGCCCGTCTTGTATGATTTTCAAGGGAGGTAAAACAATCGATATTTCCGTCAATTGGACGAAATACGCGATGATTTTTACCCACACCCCTATCCCTCTTTTCTTTTTTATGTATATTTATGATTTTGTGTCTTCACGAAAAAAAAAAAAAAAACGATAACCCCCCCCCCCCCCCCAAAAAAAAAGAGAGAAAAAACAGAAAAAACAAAACACAGGCATACAAATCAAAACAAGTCCATAAAATCTTGCAATTATTTGATCGTTTGATTGGAATGATTGCCATTTTGAGAAACTTTGAAACGTGTTTTGAAAAAATTTGAAACGTTCTTGATCGTGTGATTGAAGCGAAAGATTCGACCGCTGAGCGACTGATTTTGAATGGCTTTGATCAAGAAGAAATGCAATTTCACGATATGGTTGACAAGTTTAGGATTGTCCAAACATAGGCGTAACGAAGACTTTGAAATTTATACGCACTCAAAAGGCGACCAACATAGAATATATAGGATAAAGGCGATATATGGACTCTGACAAAAGATGAATGCCCTCCGTCCGTTCCTTTTTTCTATGATTTGGTGAATAACCAAAACATCGTAACTACAACTTGGATAAGCTGTAGTTTCGATGTTATTATCATTCATCTACGACATTTTTCAACAGTTTATTATTTCTTTTACGCACTTGCGTAAATTGCGTAATGGGAGTTACGCCCTTGCCAAAGCCAGAGAAGATGCCGATGGTCGTTCAAATTCGATGCAAATTAATAAACTGAAAATAAGTGTAATGCTTGCTGGGAAAAAAACGTGTGAAATGTAAGAATATTATATAAGACACCTCTTAAAATCCTACAATACTGTTCTTACAATTTTGTACCTAAAAAAAAGTGCTTGTATTGTAACGAGTTCAGTCTGGATAGTTAAAACAGTAGGCACAAAACGGTGTCGTCGTTCCTGCTTTTAGGACGAAAACGTGCGGGAAACGTTTTAGAAATGACACCCGCTTTGCACGTGTACACACATGCAATTTGCTGGGCACCATTTCTAAACGTTCGCAAACGTTTTTGCATCCTGAACGCAGGGATGGTTATATGTAAATGATCTTACCTTGTACCATGTTCTGGTAGGCGTTGTCAGCGACTGCGAACAAGTGAGGGGGCATTTCCAACTTCCTCTTTCCACGGTATTTAGCGATGATGGAGTCAAGGTAGATTGGAAGACGTCTGTAGGGGTTGATAGCGACGCAGAACAGACCGGAATAGGTCTACAATAACAATACAATACATATAGAGGGTTCAGTGCAAGACTGTACTAAGTGTATATACATTATATATACACTTAGTACAGTCCTTCGCCAAACCCTCGATATATACATTGTAACAATATATATTCCATTGCATTAAACATACATTAAGTTTTAAGCAAGCCGCGACAAACATTGTTGAAAATGGAGGATATCAAGAAGATCTAAAAATAATATGTTTATAATAGCCTAACATGTGAGACTTTGGTTTGACCGGAGGACAATTCTTGCAATACGTGAACAGTATACTATTGTGGTCTGAGATTGTGGGGTACAGACGCCTCTGTCAGGTACACAATTGCCACATTGATAACATAACTGGCGTCATACTAACGTAAATGTATCTGTTAGTGTAACTTAGCCTGAGATATATATAATACGTACTTAGTGTTTTGTATGAGAGAAAATATCTAACGAGGTTGGGAGAATTGATCATTGTCGAGGCTATGCCGAGACAATTATCAATTCTCGCAACCGAGTTAGATATTTTTTCATACAATACACTAAGTATGTATTATATTTATCTTATAACTTCTATTTGTCTTGTTTTCGTAGAGGTTTCTAACTGAAATGCAAGTTTCTAAAAATAGCTGCTTTATATCATTGATCTGAAAATAAGTATGTGATATCATAAAAAATATCATACGGGATGTTATCACACACATATTTGTATAGTTATAAGATAAAAAGAGTACAGACGTCTTCTTCAGGTAAATCATATTACCCACAGAATTTCCAAAAAAAAATCCAACGTAACTGACGTCATACTTACGTAGATGTATCCGTTGGTGTATCTTGTCCTGAGATTGTGGAGTACAGACGCCTCGTTCAAGTAGGTCATGTTCGCCATATCGTCTGTCATCTCAAACTTGGGAGGGTTTACTTGCTGGAGGTCATCTTTCTTGAAGGTTTTTGTCTGAAAGTTTGAAGATAGTAGAATATTAAGAGCTCATATAGGGCGTTAGGCCTACTTGTATCATTGACCTAGCAGAGCGCGACTAAGCAGTGGTGTAATTTGTCGAGTTTTCTTTTCAATACTTGGTTTTTGTCAGAAACTTTGAAAATAGTAGAATATCAAGAGTCTATATTATGCCTTACCAATGACCTAGCAGGGCGTAGCTTAGCCAAGACATGATTTGGCGACTTTTACTTTCCAATTTTTTCGAAATTATTTCCGTAATTATCGTTAACTCGTGTAAATATCTGGATCCTAAAAAATCAAGCTAAAGCAAAAATTCATTTCATCGTTAGTAACTCAAGCCTCGCTACTTAACCTTGTCATATTTGAAGTTACCCACAAAACCATTTTTGGTACTCGACTGATTGTTTTCCCAAATTTTTGATTAAGATAAAAGTATATGAAAAAAAAAATATATATTTATAAGTTGTTGTGTGTAACAACTTATTAATACAACATGTATCATCTTTTATGTTAATACATCAATTATAGTATTAAATCTTTGGTGTCAAGTTGAAATTTCAGACAATTCTTAATTGAGCGTGAGTTTTATAGTCTTAGACCTCGAAGTTTTCTAAGGAATCTTACCTCATTGTTTGCCAATGTTTTGACGGTGATTTCGTCACCTTTGGTGGACTGAATCTCTGCCCTTTCAAACCCTTCCTTCTCGCTCGGGATCCAGCAAGCCTTCTTACCATCGTAAGGCTGGGTCTGCTCCTTCATCAGCTTCTTGCGGTCCACCGCAAGGTACTTGAACTCGGGATCAGCTGCCCAATCAGTGGACATGGTTGCTGTCGAATTAGGTTCTCTCGCGAAAAATTAGAAGAAGAAAAAATTCCGGACGACTTTCAGTTCTTTGCTATCCAAAGACTCGAACAGCCTTCGTCTGGAAAATAGAGAAATAAGAAATATTGTAAATAGAAGATAAACGGTTTTAGTCGATGAGTGATAAAAATTGCATTACTTGGGCCCATAGCAAGCGAAAAGGAAGTCACTGGTTAATTGGACTTAAGATTCAGATGTTATAAAAATACATTATGTTAGAAAGGCAATAATCGCTTTAATCTGGATCTTGGTAAATTTTATATAGACAGGATTTATCATTCTGTAATCAAAGTGCACGCAACATGATGTCAAAGACTTCCTCAGGACCTGAAAGCATGGACGAGGGAAGGTTTCCAAAGAGTGAAACCTTGCTTCTTTAACGAAGCCCCCCTGTGATAGGCTGGCAGAGGTTGTCTCCATCAGCTTACCAGAAAAATGAATACCTTATCATTGGCAGCGGGGAATTAACCGCTACCATATGTAGGACATTTGGATTTTTATCTGAACATTTCTTCCTTTTCTTCTTAAAATGCACTAGTCTAAACTCAGCCCCGCGTTCAAGATGACAAAACGGTACGAACTGTTTGAAAATTATACCAAACTTAAGTTGGGTATAATTTGCAAGCAGTTCGTATCGTTTGTCATCCTGAACGCGGGGCTTTTCTTGTTTTAATAATTTCTATATCTCTTACTCTGACTCTTACCCCTTAAATCTTTTTCGATTTTACGATGTAAACGCAATGTTTGATGCTCATTTTTATTGTTAACTAGGAGTAGCAAAGAAATACAAAATGTATATTTGAACCAATAGATAAATAGATGATAAATAGATAAATGAAAATAAAAATAGATGCGTGATAATGATAATTCAAATGACTTCATTCGAGTAAACATGTTTAATGCAACCGGAATATACACAATATGATTTTGCGCACACAAAAGAAGTGATATAATAATACTTTATTTAGAAAAAAAAAAGATAGTTAAAAATCGATCAAATTTGAAACGCGAGGGACCGTCTGGGAAATTTGTAAAATGAATATTTGAAAAAGAGATTGGTTTTACAACAGGCCAACCAGAGGTCGCATTTCAAAAATTCTTTCACAGGAATGTAGATTGATTATTCTAGATTCAGAAAATTATCAAAGTGCAAAACGTTTCGACCCTAGTCAGTCTGCGCAATCCGCGCAGTCTGACAAGGTTCGACACTTTACGCACTACCCAGATGGCTCCTTTTCGAGTGACGGGTCACAAATGTCAATTCTTCCCGCTACAACCATAAAAAAGATACGATATCAAAGACCCTTTTTCCTACGCCAAATCATTATTTTTCCACGAAAGAAAAATTAAGGAAACAATTTGGTTACATCAGAAAATGAAACAAGAAATACACAAATAAATAAAATAAATAAATAACGTTACAAGAATAATTAGATAAAATAAATAATAAATACATGCGTATAAAAAATCAAACATAGCACAGAATGACAGTCAATTGTCCAAACCGGTTTTCTTTACATCGATTAGAAAAACAAATTTCTCTTGCTTAGATAGAGGCCATATCTAAATAAAGACAATTTATCAATCCTCTAAGATTCAGTCAAAAACATTTTTAACACGAACTATTAATATTAGATCTTGTTATGTTCATTTCGATTTGTGCATTCTGGTTGGTTGAAAAATGTTTTCTTTCCTGAATGAAGTAATTTTGAAAACGCAGCTCTCAGTTTTGTCTGTTTGTGCACAAAGACGTCAAAAATTTATTTGTCTCAAAAAGAAAAAAAATCGTTTACATTTGATGCTTCATGATAAAGTTTGTAAGATAGGAAGATAGTATTTATTTACTTCGAGGGGGTATGAAAATAAAAACATAATCACACTCATATTAATGCAGTGTGTTTAGGTTTTTGGATTCTCTTCATGTCTTACAAAGGAAATCAAAATAAATAAATTTAAATACAATATATTCGTCGATATTTTAGATGTAAATTAAGCCAACATAGATCTATATAAACAATTTTTAATATCCGCTTACTTTACATCTAAAATATCGACGGTCGGGCTAACATTTTAAAATAAATTTATAAATGTTAGCTCATTTTACATGTAGAATATCCCCGGTTTTAAGCAAACATATATAAATGATTTTTTTTAAATGTTCGCTTATTTTACATCTAAAATATCGCCGGTTCAGCTAACATTAATAAATATATTTATAAATATTCGCTTATTTTACAACTAAATTATCCTCGGTTTAATGCTATCATATATAAATATTTTTTTTAATGTTCGCTCATTTTACATCTAAAATATCTACGGTTAAGCTAACATATAAAAATAAGTTATTAAATGTTCGCTTATTTTCCATCTAGAATAACGACTGTTGGTGAGGTAGGATGGGGTGTATAGAATGGGTGAAACTAAAGCGGTGTACTTACAATACTGAAGAGTCTGCTCTTGTGAAGCAACCCCAATGCCGCACGGTTTTTATATCCAAACCCATTCGACAATCGGGAACCCTCGGCGATTCTACGGAATTGATTTTCCAATTTACGGAAAAGTACGAGCGATGTTCTGAGGGTTCCCGATTGATTCAAACTCATAATCTCCGTTCTGATTGGTTGATTTGGCAATATTATCCAATAGATAGCATCGATGCATTTCGTGACGAGATTCTGTATAAGGCTCACATATGGAACCACTCAGTTACACGTAGAAAATAGTGATGTAATGTATAGTCCGTTTGATTTCTATTTTGACCAACCTTTTCATCACTTACATAAAAATGCGCTTGCGTAAGGCTTGCATGTGGTAAAATGTATATTAGGAACACCGAATTTCATACATTTCAAACAATCAGCTTTGATATCTCAATGAAGCAAATAACTTCGACAAATTTATTTTATGAAAAAACTCGATATTAAACAAAAACGAATCACTAGAACTAAAACACTTTTGACTCGACCCCTTTGCAAATAAGAACTAGTTTTGGGAAGACAATTCGCAGTTCCATTCAATACAGAAACATGTATGTTCGATAAGCCGGTAGTTCATGTGTAGACGGACGGAAAAATCATAATTTTACTTTGAAAAATTCTTAAAGACGGTATTAGATGTGACAAGACAAAATTCGTTTCACTAATTTGATTTTATTTTCAAAATGTTTGCCAATAAAGAAGTCAAACGCATCATACAGCAATGAGTTGTGTTGCCTTTAAAAATTTTAATCGAGTAATTGAAAAAAGTGGTAGAGTATTAAAACGATTAAAAACACAATCCCTAGAGGGATTTGGAGTTAGCAACAAGGTTTTTCAAAGGATTTTTTTAAAACATGGACGCTAAAATGAACGAATGACTGTCCGTCTCAATTAGCCGCCGTCATAGTGCAGACTGTAGTGCATTAGACTATCAATATTAAATAATGGGTGGTTTTGAGTTTGATTTCGGGTCGCGGCAAACGATCTTTTCGACATTTTTCTCTCGCCAATCGGTGGAAAATCGTAAACCTTAGAGGGATACATGCAGCAATCGGATGAAAGGGGCGGTATGAGAATTACCAGGATTTTGTTGTTAGGTGCTCCTATCACAGCGACTTGACAGGAAAAATGAAAAAAGAGGTGTTTAATCCCACTAATATTGTCCTTCTTAAACTTAATTAATATGCGGGCAAGAAAAGAATAATTAAGGATCTCTTAAATCCAAACGTATTAAGGTATTTGGGCCGTAATAGTTCCGCAACATTTCTGAACTCATGAACTTTCACAGTGTTGACTGAGGTTTCCTAATGAAATTTTTTAGGAAACCTTGGTAAGCATTGTTAATTCCGAATCTATGCATTGTGCATTAACTAATTGAAGTATATCTTCATGCCATATATGAGCATCGTTTCCTAAATTCTTTTATTAAGTTACAGAAAAGTGTAATAATCCATGAATTTTTTCTTGACAGGGCTGGGCTTAAGTAACGGGTCGTTGCCTTAAAGATTAGGGTGAATCAGTTTTTTTTACATCACCTTTTTTTTTATTGATAGTCAACATATATAACTTGAAACTTTCGATCATACGTGGGTAACTAAACCCGCGTAACATCAGCTTGAACACATATCCGATTGTTGCAAAATTAGTGGTGTCTTTGAGGTCACACAGTAATTGATAATTCTGCGAACTCATACATAATCATACCATCGGTGGATGAAAAACATATTGTAACCACAGCATGAATCAAGCTGTAGTTACGATTTTGTGGTCATCCAACGATTTCGCACATATACCCGCTGCGAGGCCGTATTGTTTAGCTTAATTATTGGGTGGCTTTCATAATAATACGATGTTATCTAGGCAATTAACGCTTAATTTGTAACACACTGAAGACATTTTGTCGCTCGCTGCGCCAGCACATTTTTTATCATTGCTAACACGGGCCGTCAAAACGCAGATGGTAGCGCTTCGAACCTTTATTAATTAAAAGGTAGATCCCCAGCGGCACCGCATATCCTTTCCGACAATGTCACACACACGCGACCCCCCCCCCCCCCCCCCCCCCACACACACACACAGACAGGGGTAACTTTTTATTATTAATAAAATATTGGTAACTCAACTTATTGGTTATAGCTGTGCCTTGAGTTAAAGGTGGGTGGGGGTAATTTACTACGAATGGGTTTCATTATAAAACTTTAATATCACCCAATTTAATTGCTTTTGAGTTTGAAGCTGCCTCACAATACATGAGTTACTATTCCTTAGTTGATATCCAGAAATTTTGTTGACATACCAAATTTTCCATTGTGATTATCTCCCCTTTTAGGAATTTCTTTTTTGTTTTTTATTTCCTACTAACTTTGCAGGTTTGCACAACACGTTTACAAATAGCTTTGAATATCAAATTTCTTTTATTGTTTGCAAAGAAAATACAAAACCATTGCCCCAAGTTTATTTCGCAGAAATCAGGTCATTAACTTTGGAGTTAGCTGCCCCTGAATATGAGATATTTGCGTGCAAAAAATCATTGTGTAATTTGTGCCTTTTTCTAAAGGAGTCATTTCTTCTGCGATGTAAAAGTGAAAGCCAAATACAACAAACATAAGTAAATTAGTCAAAATTCAAAGACATTTTACTCATTCTCTAATTAATGTGCATTGTTTAGTGACCAAATTGCATTGAAACGCTATTGATTCATGTGTTGACTATTTGTTATATTGTATATGTTTTTTGACGATGTACCTTGTGTATAAGTCGTAAATAAACTTCTGTTCTGTTCTGTTCTGTTCTGTTCTATTTACAAAATTTACCTTTAAACTTGCCTTATCAAGACAAAGTCAGATGGATTTCAATGATATCTGGCATATTTGTTCCAACACATGAACTCATTTGTGATTTAACTAATTTTTGTGAAAGGTCAAATTTTATTTGGGATCAAGGTCACGTACTAAGGTCAAAGGTCAAATAAGCTCAAATTCAGCTTGTTAAGTGCACATCTAATTTATTTATCGTCCGATTTTAAAGATATTTGGCACAGTTGTTACCCTTGACAGGCTAAAACATATTTTGAAACAAACTTTGTGATAAGCTTAGGTTCGAGGTCAAATTTGAAGGTCAAATGTCAAAATAAGAGTATTATATGCTAATAGGTGTATATCTACCATCTTTAATAGTAGATCCTAAAATAATGTGACAAAAGTGCGTCCTTTCATCTGCAAAAGTGTAATACAAGAAAAAAATAAGTGATTTGTTAAGGCTCAAGGCCACACATCAAGGTCAAAATAAGCATAAATTCAGCTTAACAATTGCATTTTTCATTAATTTATTGACCGATTTTAACATTATTTGTCACAGCTATTACCAACCATATACACGATTTTTTAAAAATGAATTTAGTGATATTTTGAAGTTCGAGGTCACATAACAAGGTCAAATGTCAAAAATAAATAAGCATAAATTCGGCTTGACAAGTGCATTACTTATTCATTTATTGACACATTTTAACACTATTTGGCACAGCTGATATAGTTTAAAATCATTGACATGACTGACCATAACCTCTATTAGCATACATTACATGCTAGACTGATTGTCACATGGTATCTCCGTTAGGTCTCGTTTAACTTCGTGAACTAAGTTGCATAATATATTCCTATTAAATGACAATGTGATGAGTAGATACTTGTCATTGCACGTGGAAAGATAAAAGAATCAGAAGACGAAAGACAGTGGTTCGAGTCACTATGACAGCATATTTATTTTTCCTCTAGGTTTCAATCCATTTTATAGATTTATTTCTTTTGAATAATGTTGAATATCACTCGATTCTCAAAGAAATTTGCGGTATGTTATAAACTATTTCTTTTTCCCGTTAGTTTCTTTTTTTATTTGTTAGAATTGGTTTAACCGTTTTTAAATCGTACTGCGAAGCAGTAGATTTATATCTACCGTTTTTCAGAAATCCAGTCTGTATGACCCAGTACATTTTTACCATTATCTTCTGAGCAATGTGTTCAAACCAAATTATGTGTTTTCAAACACCGAAGAAACGGCCTTTTCAGTCACAATCTACAAACTTTGTTTATACCTTATTTACTTTTCGACAAATAGAGAAGAGGCTAATACAAAATTTGATGTAATTTTCGCTTTTAGCAATTACCAGTTAGTATTTTCAGTGTTTATAACAAGATTTTCGGTTGAGTAAAGGAGTTGAAACGTACAATAGGTTAACTGTATAATTAATTTGTAGCACTTACAATATTACTGCTCTGAACTTTCTCGAACTGTCATTTACCAGTTGTAGGGCTGACAACCAATCAAATTCTGTTATGATTATCACGCGGTCAAAACCCACGCGTAAATTCAAACCACGTGTAAATTCAGATGGTCATCGTCTGCTCGAAATGTGTCAATTAACTTGTTTGTCATTAGTCAATAGTCGTCTGCACTCAAACAGGGAGCGTGGGAAGTTTACTTTTTTCGCATGTGTTAACATCTTCACGAGTCAAGGGGTATCGAATCGATAAGATCTTCTCGAATACCCCTTGACTGAATGAATAGGTATTTTCTGTACGATTTATTTCTAGCCGACCAATCAAAAGGTCAAACGCGATTTCTGTAACTGCCAATCAGAGAGCTTCTTACAAACAGCATCTGTACCGTTTAATCTCTATGGCAACCTTTTGTATACCGACGACTGTGTAGATAATCCCTTTATTCCTGGTTTAAAGAAAGTTGCTCTTTTTTGTATGTTTTTAGTTGGTGACTGGTTGATTTATAAAATCAACAAAATGTAATTCAATTCCTTTTATCATAATTTATTCGAATGCTAAGCTTTTGTTTCCATTATTATTGAACATTGTCTTTATTCTTATAATATTTCTATGTAAACTAAAATTACTCTATTTGCAATATATAAAAAAGAAAGTATTGTTATTAAATCACAACCTGTCATCAATGTCGTGCATTATTATCAAAACTTAAATAAAATATGTGCGCTTCCCAACGGTCAAGTTAAGGCACTACTAGATGATAAAATCTTAGACTGTTTCAATTTTAAACATACTCTAATTTCAAAAAAAGAAGACAGGGAATTTTAGGTGGTGTTTTTTTATCCCTATACTATTTTTGTCGACTTTAAGATAACATGAAATGGTTTTGAGTTTATCTATTTCCACCACCAACACCCCCACATTCACACCAATACTCCGTCGCGTCGTAAATCAAATTCCGCAATATATTTGGGAGTAAGAAAACCAAAAAAAAATCATTACGACATTTGAAGAAGTAATTTGGAATAAGCAACAAATAACTATTTTCAGCAATATAAAAAATCTTAAAATTGTTCTACAAAAGAAAAGTTTAACCCCCCCCCCACACACACACATCTCCACCCCCTATAAAAAAAAATAATAACATAAAAATATGAGGAAAAATTGGCCAGTTTGTAATTTTTTGTTTTACATTGAAAGGAAATAAATTTCCATAACATATAGAATATAGTCAACGGGCGACCAAAACTACTTAATCATAACTTGAATAAGCTGTAGCCACGAGATTTTTGACTGCGCAATCACAATACACGAATGTATCAAATATATAAGAAATGAAAATCAAATAATCCCTTTTTTAAGAAAAAAGTGTAATTCGATTTTTATTGATCATTGCACGGTATTGCTTCGTTTAAAACGTCGCGAATAAATTGTTTCATAGCAAGTTTGAATTTTAAATTTATCGAAACCTTGTGACTACCTACAACACAGATATCTTTCAAATTAAAATAGATACATATCTAATAAATTCTATTTATTTCTCTTAGGTACTTTAAGAAAAACCTGATGGAAAAGACGAGGGAATTTTCTGAAATAAAGAATTAATATGAAAGTCCAACTTAAATATCATTTCTATAAATCATTTCTTTAAGACGGCTTAATTATTGAATTCAATTCAATTTCCAAAATTTCGCGCACTTCAATGTAGAAACATTCTGCAATATTGGAGTTTCCTTTCGATGAGGTTTAAATACAGTTCAAACTTAAACCGGTATTGATGGATTAAATAACTTAAAATTTCAAATAAACATTGAGAAAGAACGTAATACATCGCAGGCAAAAAAGCTGAATTTGAGAACCTCTCAATGTACCATCAAATTATTAAAAAAGTAAATTGTCACACTAGTTGTCCTTTGACAAGATATAGGAATTTCGCACAGCCTTTATGATTGTGTATTTCAGTCTTACTAAGTGTCACTTAAAACTGAAGGGGTTAAGCGCCATTCAAAGGGTTAAATTCACATCTGGCATGTAACCGCGGGGCATATTGACCTAACATACCTCCCGCTTTCGTACCTTTTTGTAAGAAGGTTACTGATTGGTCCGCCGCGTTTTCCGTTCTGTGACGTCACGCGTACAGAAAATACCCATTCAATCAGCCAAGGGTAAGATAAGTAAAACGTTCGTAACCCTTGGCTCGACAAGATGATGTGTTAACAAGTAGAAATAATTTTGTAATTTTGAAATATTTGATTTCAATGAGCACTCTGATCACGCTTCAATCCTATTTTCATTAAATTCAAATTTGAGTATGAAGAAAAATTATTCAACAACAAAAAACCGACAAAAACATACGATAAACTGATATAGGATATAGTTCCGCAACTTTATGTGAGTTTCGAGAAACCGTTATTGCCTATCATTTTCAATGGGTAAGTTCATATCGGACTCGATTTCGACCTGAGTTAACCGGGTTTCCATCAGAACGACCTCGGTTTCGACACTAGGGATGTCATTTTAACCTTTCAACCTCGACGCTTCTGATCCTGGGTCAGGCTGGTGTTTCTTGAGTTCCAAAATGGCGTAGATAATAGTGCACAACAATTCGATTACACAAAACAAATATTCTCTTTAACTTTAAAAGGCAAATACTTTTTTCTTATTTTATAAAGTATTTTGCACGAGTTTATCACATTTCTTAATGGAATAACGATATTTCATGGTTAATTAATTATTGTAGCGGTAAATGTGAAGTTTGTTTTCTACCACCAGTGGGTAACTCCGTTCACATGAATGCCCTTTCTGCGCATGCATATAACAGTCAATTTTAGATTATTACATCATCTAACGCGACTCCCGGGCTGCCATTTGATTTTCACTAATGTAAAATTGATCTTTGACGCCTCACTATAAATTGTACAACTGTAGCAGTAAGAGCGATCTTTTTTTAGAACAACTCATGAATAATCATAGAGTGCTGCTAGATTTAATCGATTGGTCAGAAACCAAAGATATAAATAGCATAGTTGGCGATTTCACGTGTTTCTTGGGGGAAAATGCATTTACAGTATTTGGGAAAACCCAATACTTGAAATACAAACATGTTGGTAATCAAAATTGTAAATAGTTTAATGAAAAATGTTTGTTGCAAAACAGGCTTTTAAACTCTATAGAGAGAGGAATAATATTAACAGACAAGCTTTTAGCTTGGCGCGTGCTCATTATAACAACGTAAAAATCTGCTAAGAAATAATTTAGACTAGCAGAGGGCTATCGAATCAGCAAACTTTCAAAATCGGACCCACGAGGTTGGACGAGCTGGCGATGTCCTCGAAAAGATGGATTGTTAAGACAAAAAACTCACAAATTTAAAGATTTTACCAACTCTTATTGTCCAAATTTGAGCCCTTTTGATTGGCGAACTATTGCACTATCCCAGCCTCTCAATGATGTACGATTTACAGTGCTGACAGCACTTTGATTTTAAATCGTACTGCGAAGCAGTAGATTTATATCTACCGTTTTCCAGAAATCCAGTCTGTTTGACCCAGTACATTTTTACCATTATCTTCTGAGCAATGTGTTCAAACCAAATTATGTGTTTTCAAACACCGAAGAAACGGCCTTTTCAGTCACAATCTACAAACTTTGTTTATACCTTATTTACTTTTCGACAAATAGAGAAGAGGCTAATACAAAATTTGATGTAATTTTCGCTTTTAGTAATTACCAGTTAGTATTTTCAGTGTTTATAACAAGATTTTCGGTTGAGTAAAGGAGTTGAAACGTACAATAGGTTAACTGTATAATTAATTTGTAGCACTTACAATATTACTGCTCTGAACTTTCTCGAACGGTCATTTACCAGTTGTAGGGCTGACAACCAATCAAATTCTGTTATGATTATCACTCGGTCAAAACCCACGCATAAATTCAGACCACGTGTAAATTCAGATGGACATCGTCTGCTCGAAATGTGTCAATTAACTTGTTTGTCATTAGTCAATAGTCGTCTGCACTCAAGCAGGGAGCGTGGGAAGTTTACTTTTTTTTCGCATGTGTTAGCAAATAGAAATAATTTTGTAATTTTGAAATATTTGATTTCAATGAGCACTCTGATCACGCTCCAATCCTATTTTCATAAAATTCAAATTTGAGTATGAAGAAAAATTATTCAACAACAAATAAACCGACAAAAACATACGATAAACTGAAAAAGGATAGCAGCAAGAGCGATCTATTTTTAGAACAACTCATGAATAATCATAGAGGAAATTCACATGAAAGCCCGGGAGTCGAGAGAGGTGATGTAATGATTTAAAATTAACTGTAATATGCATGCACAGAGAAGACACCCATGTGAACGGAATTCTACTGATAGGGGTAAACGTGGTTAGAAAATACTGCTACAATAATTAACTAGTATAATATAATATCTTTATTCCATTTACATATTGATAAACTCGTGCAGAACACAACGTAAAAGAGAACAAAAGTATTTTCTTTCTAATCTTAAGAAAACCCAGAATTTTTTATAATCAAATTGTTGTGCACTACTTTATGACAACATTCGAAATCCAAGTAAAACCGGCCTGACCCAGGATCAGAAGCATCGAGGTTGAAAGGTTGAATTAACGTCATTTGTTTCGACACCGAGGTCGTTCAAATGGGAACCCGGTTAACTTGGGTTAATGCCGCGTCCCATGTGAACTCGCCCATAGAGTGCTGCTAGATTTAATCGATTGGTCAGAAACCAAAGATATAAATAGCATAGTTGGCGATTTCACGTGTTTCTTGAGTGAAAATGCATTTACAGTATTTGGGAAAACCCAATGCTTGAAATACAAACATGTTGGTAATCAAAATTGTAAATAGTTTAATGAAAAATGTTTGTTGCTAAACAGGCTTTTAAACTCTATAGAGAGAGGAATAATATGAATAATATTAACAGACAAGCTTTTAGCTTGGCGCGTGCTCATTATAACAACGTAAAAATCTGCTAAGAAATAATTTAGGATAGCAGAGGGCTATCGAATCAGCAAACTTTCAAAATCGGACCCACGAGGTTGGATGAGCTGGCGATGTCCTCGAAAAGATGGATTGTTAAGACAAAAAACTCACAAATTTAAAGATTTTACCAACTCTTATTGTCCAAATTTGAGCCCTTTTGATTGGCGAACTATTGCACTATCCCAGCCTCTCAATGATGTACGATTTACAGTGCTGACAGCACTTTGATTATATTTTTTCGGTCATATTGCGGGGGTGAAGCGTTTAACTATGTATGCCTGGTATTTATCTTACGAATACTACCTCGACAACTTTTCCGAGACTCAAGTTACTAATCCCACATAGGTCTTCGAGTATCAACTAAATTTGCTCTTTAGGCCCTTTGACAGCGTTTTGTGTTTTCCATACTTGAGTTCGGGAGATAGAATGCGATAAATGAAACGGGCTGTGCAAAACAATTATTGTCATTCAAACGCGACATAACTAGTCAAATGGGGGCTAAAAGAAATAAGAAAAAAATAAATAAAATAATAATAATAAGTAATAAAGAGTGGGATGAAAGCAGATGCGAACTCATGATCCCTGCACCTGTAGTCATCAGACTAGACCTCTCAACCACACAGTCAAACAGTGTGTTTTGGAACTATTACATGATACAAACTTTATTAAAACCCATACACTACACGGATTTACGATGTTTTTCGAAAGCTTGCGGCTACCCTCGATGATAAATGTATTCATCGTTTAATTTATTCATTGCATAAAGGTCAATTCATGTCAATAATTTCACACTATACCCACCTCAAGCAAGAAAAAAAATTTCAATGATTTTAACGATAACTTTAAGTTGTCGTGGGTATCAGCTGTGCCAAATATTGTTGAAATATGTCAACAATGAAATATGTCAACAATGGAAAATATGATACGTAAAAAAAATTCCGGATATCAATTAAGGAATAGTTCATTTATGTTTTGTGTGGCAGCCCCAAAGTCAAAAGCAATTAAATTGGGTGACATTAAAGTTTTGAAATGAAACTCAGATTGATAGTAAATTACCCCGCCCACTTTTAACACGAGGCACAGCTAGAACCAATAAGTTGAGATGCCAATATTTTGTCAATAGATTCAGATAATATCATAGTATGTATGGCAAAAGTTTCTAAGAAATCTAGCCACGAAAAGGCCCTTATGAAGACCCTTCTTTTGTTCAATTATTTCCGATCGTCTATGTAGATCTTTCCGTCATATCATAAATATACAGCAAACCACATAACAGTCAATCACTGCGCTTTATTATCGTATAATGATATGCAAATGTTTTATCTTTAGTTAAGTTTTTTTTTCTGGAAGACATCTTGATGTTTGTGACGTCATATAAACCCACCTGCGAAACGACGCGCTTCCATTAACCCTTTCCTGTTTAATCCCTGCTTTTACGTGCCTGTGATTTTATGATTGAGAAAACATTGTGCGAGGTCATACTTACCTAAAAAAAGAAACGCGTGTCATTCAATTGTTTTTTCATCTTTTTTGTTGAAGAAAGGCCAAAAAACCTCTAAATTCCTTACAACCGAGTTATTAAAACAAAAAAGCCAGAATTTCATTTGTTCATTTCTTTACATATTTTATGGGACTGTTGTTGAAATATGCGTTCCGAATATGCTTTCTGCTAACGTATTTGTTTTGTTAAAAAAAACCTACTGGCAGAAGGATTTTTTTTTATTTACTTATTTTTTTTTATATAGTTTTTAGAAATCTTTATAAGGCCAAAATATCAAAATACTGCATGTAATGAAATGGCATTTTCATGTCCGTGCTAACGATTTTTGACACAAAAATCAGAAAATAATCATTAAATAAGGTGGTCGTTTTTGTAAATAACAATAATGATGATAAAATAAAAGACGAGCACGATTCTTGCACCAACACTATTTGCTTTGCTTTGCTTCGGACAAATAGAACGGACGTACTTGCGCATATATATCGAAATACTGTAGTGGAGACTAAGTCTCTCTCACCGCAAACAGTCTCCAAAAAGATGGACTAAACAAGATTTTAGTATAGAGATCACACACAACCTCCGACAGTTACGGTCATCTAATTTCAAACATCGTCGATTTTCTGCAAAAACCTCGTAACTACAGCTTTTTTGAAGCTGTAGTTTCGTTGTTTTTGAAGAAAATCGACGATATTTTTCTTTAGTCGAGAAACTTAAACGTCGTAACTACAGCTTGTATAATCCGATTTGCTGTTTGTTTCATGTTCGTAAACAAATACTTGCATATACTCGTGACCTTAGGTATCTGGGTGTGCAGTTGACGGAGGTTAAGGGGCAAGCGAGCCTTATTCGGACATCGCTCGGATTTTTCCGTAAAATGGAAAGTATCTCAGACATAAGTGTAGTGATTTGGGTCATTTTTAGGACGTTTGGCTTCTGGTGCTACTTTGGCAACTAGAAAGCCATGAATGGCTTGAGTCGCTCCACAGGCTCGAAGTTCTCGTAAAGCAATAAAAGTTTTGACTAGATTTTTAGATATTTTGGATTCTACTAATGTTGAAAATGATTTTCAAAGTTTCAACTATATAACATATAGAGAAATGACATCCGCCCATAAAATGCATATTTTCATACGATCATAATAATTTTAAGTAGATTGATAAAGGGTCAGTCAAGGATCATTCATGTAAAATTTCATTGATATCCATCAATTCCATTCTGTGCAAATGATTTTCAAAGTTTCCACTATATAACACATAGAGAAATGACCTCCGCCATAAAATACATATTTTCCATCCGATCACAATAATTTTTGGTAGACTTATAGAGGTAAGTCAAGGATTATTCCAGTGAAATTTGGTTGATATCAATCACTTACATTCTGAGAAAATGATTTTCAAAGTTTCCACTATATAACATATAGAGAAATGACCTCCGCCCATAAAATGCATATTTTTCATCCGATCTCAATAATCTTTTGTAGTCAGATAAAGGGTCACACAAGGATCATTCATGTAAAATTTCATTGATATCCATCTGTTAGAATTTGAGAAAACTCACTTTTTACCATATTTGGAAATTAGCCAAGCCCCTTTAATCCATGTTTTTCATTGGATCAAAATTTCTTGAACAACTTTGAAAGAGGGTCACCCAAGGATCATTCATGTGAAGTTTTATTGAAATTCATCCAGTAGTGTCTGACGAGATGATTTTTAAAGAAAAAGATTACGACCCGGGACGCACGGACGGACGCACGACGGACACAACGCCATGACAATAGCCCCAGTGGCTTTCATCCAGTGGAGCTAAAAACGCGTGGAGAAAAATTGATCGTCTTTAAGTCTTTTCCGGTCGTCTATAGAGATGTTTCAGCATATCATAATTTGATGCAAGTGCGTAATAGATGTAAATCCTCTTTCGATAAATGTCGTTGATGAATTATCATAACATCGGAACTACAGCTTTTTCAAACTGTAGTTACCATGTTTGGATAATTCAACAACGCTCAAATAATAGAAAAAGGGAGCGGACGAAGGAAATTTATCCTTTATTACAGTCACATTACGCCTTTATCCTATATATTCTATGTTGGTCGCCTTCTGAGTGCGTAAAATTTCATAAGATGTCTACTCGATATTTGTGACGTCATGTTAACCAAAAAGTGAAATGACGCGCATTCATGCCTTGTGCCCATATTTTTTCCCCCGAGGTCTGTTCCCTAATCGCCGACGGTTCCCGATTTATAGCGGCTTGTTTGCGCTTACATTTTTGGTTATCAAATCGAGGGTTCAGTTCAAGAGTGTACTAAGTGTATATACAATGTTATATACACTTAGTACAGTCTTGCGCTTAACCCTCGAAATGTTCCGAGATGATATACCACGCATTAACAATAATGATTCTTCCGACAATGCTTAGCAATGTACATTAACCTGACAACATAATAATTTAGGTTCTGTTGATTTTGAGAAAAGATAGCGGACTGGTTTTATAAAAAGTGGATTATGGGAGAGAAAGCAAGAAATAAGGATTTTCTTGCTACAAGCACTTTCATTATTATTCCGTTGTTTTCTCTATTTCTTTAAGAGGGGGGGGGGTCGATGTCGGTCTAGAATTCGAGAAATTTATCCCATAGTATCCCTATCTATATATAGATAGGGATACTATGGGACTAATTGCTGAAATTCTTTATATCAGATACATTTTATTGATAGATTTCAAGTTCCTGTGATTCAAACACAACAAAGAGGGGGTCGTTTTCCCCGTTTTGAAACATTTTTATTGAATTTGTCCACTACACTGAAGTAAATTGGCTACAGAGAACGAACCCCCACCCCATATCTGGATCCACCACTGCGTAATGCCAATATGCAGGATTGAGAGGCAAATGGATTTCATTAAGGTGTAAAAAAAACAAACTTTCAAACAACTGAAGTTTTAAATTGTCTTTTATGTATAAATCTTCAAATAAAGTATGAAAACATAATTCGAACTTGTATCAAAAAAATAAACATATCAAAATGTAAACATAACAAACATGGACAAATTGCTTAAGGCAAATAAATCAGGTGTCTAAAGTATATACAGGAAACTCGGTGAGGAGTTATGACATATCAAATTTTTTAAAAGAGTCATCTACAAACAGATTACAAGAGGGAGTCGGCCCTTAGCCCTTGTCATGCTGAATAAAAAACCTTGGCAAAATTACATTAGATTCAAACTACTGAAAGCACTGGAAACTGATTGCAAGTCACTATAATTCAATTTGATTTAATTTTTCTGGCTTTAAAAGTAAAATCAGGTGGTAAAGACTAAGATCAGGCTGCACATAATGTGCAGGCTGATCTTTGTCTATTCCTCCTGCCAAAGCAGGAATATTCCGGTGTAACAGTGTAACGTGTCCCCCTGGGTAACGTGTCCCCGGGGACAGGTTACCCCGGGGTAACCTGTCCCCCCTGGGGTAACGTGTCCCCGGGGACACGTTACCCCGGGGTAACGTGTCCCCCCCATGGAAATCATTATTTCTTATGAAATTTTAATTTTTCATTCATGCTATTTTGTATATCTCTAAATCAATTTAAAAAAGACATATAAAAGTATATCTAATTTTTTAGTGGTTTTCAATTCCTCAAACCAAAATATAATTTGCTTACTATGATTTTCTTATCAAATCAATTTTCCCTTTTTTTTTTATATTTTATTATTATAGTTATCAAAAATTGGTATTTTATGCAAATATTTGAAAGTTAAATGAAAAAAATATAAAAAAAATAAAACTTTAGTGGGGGGACATGTTACCCCGGGGTAACCTGTCCCCGGGGACATGTTACCCCGGGGTAACCTGTCCCCCTATTCAAAATGCTTTTATTCATTTGATTTCACCTTCCAGTCATTCATTTTTCTTAAGAAATTATCATATGATATTCATTTAAAAACATTTCATTCATTTTTTTTTAAAAAATTGATGCTTTTTTAAAAGAAAAAATCTTAGCGCTTGCACGTTTTAATATTTTGCAATATTACTTTTGCAATATTTCAATTTTTTCCAAGTCCATATTTTGATTGATAAATAGCATGTATGAACAAATCATGTTAATATTGCAGTTGTCATAAGAAAGCAACATGACAAATTCATTCAATACTTCTTCTTTTGAAAGGGGGACAGGTTACCCAAGCCAGGGTAACATGTCCCCGGGGGACAGGTTACCCCGGGGTAACCTGTCCCCCTATTCCAAAATGCTTTTTTCATCAAAGTAACCGACTCATTCTTTTTTATCAAGAAAGATATTCTTTGAAAATTTCCTCAATGAATATGTATGTTTATATTTCTTTTTTTGTACTTTTTTAAAGAAAATCTTAGCACTTAAATATTTTTTATTATTGCATCATTTCAATTTTTTCAGAGTCCGTTATTAGATTGTATAATAGCTTTTAAAAACACAATTATCATGTCGGTATTGCAGTTTTGATAAGAAAAGATGTCAATTGACAAAATGTTTAAATTTTGTATTTTGGAAAGGGGGACAGGTTACCCAAGCCTGTGTAAAGAATATGTATGTTTAAATATATTTTGAAATGTGTTCCTTTTCAAGAGGATTCTTAGCCAGTGCAATTTTCTTATTATTTGCATCATTTCAATATATTGCAAGTACATGGTTTGAATGATGCGATGCCTAATGAACAAATAATGTTAATACGGCAGTTTTGATAAGAAAACAACATGACATATAATTCAAAACTTTTTCTTTTGAAAGGGGGACAGGTTACCCAAGCCAGGGTAACATGTCCCCAGGGGACAGGTTTCCCCGGGGTAACCTGTCCCCCCATTCAAAATGCATTTTTTCATCAAAGTAACCGACTTCCAGTCATTCTTTTTTATCAAGAAAGATATTCTTAGAAAATTTCCTCAATGAATTATGTATGTTTATATTTCTTTTTTTGTACTTTTTTAAAGAAAATCTTAGCACTTTAATATTTTTTATTATTGCAATTTTTTCAGAGTCCGTTATTAGATTGTATAATAGCTTTTAAAAACACAATTATCATGTCGGTATTGCAGTTTTGATAAGAAAACATGTCAATTGACAAATTGTTTGAATTTTGTATTTTGGAAAGGGGGACAGGTTACCCAAGCCTGGGTAACTTGTCCCCGGGGGACATGTTATTGACTTAAAAGTTATTCCCCCCCCCCCCCCCCCCTTCAGTTTTACCAATCAGTAGCTAATACTGATAGGTGAGAGTGTGTATGTATGTGTGTGTGTGACAGAGAGGGGTAGGTGTGAAATAAACTAGTGTCATATAGTCCTGGAATTATGACAATATACAAAGAGTGATCTGACAACAGGTGATAAGAAAATCTAAAGGTGTGATTCTTCCATATCACCTTTTAGGCCATGTTAGGCTATATAAAGCATAAGCTCAGGTCAGAGATTCTATTCAATACAAGCACTTTTGACTGTGAGGAATAACATATTAATTCATAATAGGGTACTTGGATTTATCTGTGATAATGGCCTGTTCAAGTTCTGATAGTGACTCTGAGCTAGAATGTAGGGGTATTGATGATAACATTGACTTACCTGTGACTAGTAAATCGTATCTAGAAAATGCTGAAGATGTGTTTGAGTATTTAACAAAATCTCAATACCCTACAGGTTTCAAGCGTGACCAGAAAAGAGCCCTCAGAAGAAAAGCCAAGAATTTTCTTGTTAAAGATTCTATGCTCTTCTACAAACTCAAAGGTAGGTGCAAGCATATCTTTCTTGTCCAAAATAACCTACTTGTTAGCTCCACTATTCGTAGAAAAGGGAGCTATTCCAGTCAAATGGGCATTGGCATACATGTGGCATTGGTGTAATGCTTTGGTTTTATGTGCAACTGTGTCAAATCTCTGTTTCTACTAAAGCTATAGCTTAGAAACTTGATACATGCTTCTGTGACCATAATATCAGCCTCTAGACAACATTCATTCCTGTGGTATTGATTTATGTTTTTATGTCAACTGTTGTATATCTTTTCTATCTGTTTCCACCAAAGCTATTGCATGAAAACTTAGAGATACTTCTGTGACTATAATGCCTCTAGACAAAGATTCATAAATCTGATATTGAATTTAGTGGAATTTTAACCCTTTTCTGATTTAGAAATTCCTGGTTAAGTTTTATGTGCAACCGATTGAAATATGTAATATATCTGTTTCTACTAAATGGGTTGATAATGGTAGACCTATGTGAGATAGAAGCTGGAGGCTAGGAAAGGATGTGGTGGTTGTACTGGTAAGAGAAATACCAGGATACCATGGTAAGGTGCTCCTGACGCCGCGATATAACTGAAAACATGTTGAAAGTGGCATAAAACTCCATTCAATCAATCAATCATTCTACCAGAACTATTGTTTGGAAACTTTCCACATGCTTCCTTGACTAAAATATCAACAAAAATAATCCCATGCCGTCTTAGACTGTTTGAAAAGTAACTATTTCCTTGTGCAGAAGCATACACAGTGATTGTGTATAACATATGTTTGTATCCGAATCTTAAGGCAATCAGAATGCTTGCTATCAAACAATGTTTTTAATAATACTGGGTGAACCTTAACCCATACTCTAATACTTTAATACAAAAAGGCTAGATCACGCTCAAATTATATATTAATATATAAAAACACAATAAACAGCAGCCTGAATGGTAGAAATAGAAATGTAATAGGAATATTTTTCCATGCCATAATGTTTTTGGCATTGGAGAAAATAAATCCAGAATTGTGAAAAATAAAGAAATTGTCTAATACAAACAAGTTCTTCATTTCAAATTTTTATTTTGAATCTTGAAGTAATTGAATTCTTATTGTGTTCACCAAAATTTATGTTTCCTGATTTCCTAAAAAAATTAGTTTCATAACAAAAACAAATGAGAACATGCAGCTTTTTGACAGCTGAAATTCCCTGGAAAGTAGTCCCATAAAAAATACATGTATTTGAGGGTAAATCTATACATTATTGCTTCAAGAAATTAAATCATAAGATAAGAAAAGAATTTTTGTTGATTTTATGGAGGTATGAAACTAAAAACCTAATCATACTCATGTATGAATCTGCTTCGCATTTTTATGCTCCCCGAAGGGAGAGCATATAGCCGCCGCTTCGTCTGTCCGTCCGTCCTTCCGTCCGTCCGTCCCCACCTATCTCTCCATAACCCTTGGGCCAAAACAAATGAAACTTACCATATGAACTCCCTATGATATAGCGATGATGCACCTGTGACAGTTTTTGGATTTTTGGCCTCGCCACGGGAAAAGGGGACTTAGGGTAAAAAACAGTTTTTCCCAAATTTCTCCTAGTCTGTCAGAATTTAGTGAAATTTCATATTTGAGTGCAGATGCACAGACTGACCAGAGTCTTTGCTTTGCACACATTTGAAATTGTTGGAAATGTCAAGCACAAGCTGATTGGGTATTTGGTTTGAAAATATAGTTTTGCAATTTTTCTGCTTTCACAAGGATAACAAGTGTATGTCGTATTGAGATGCAATACAGGAGTCCCCCACCGGATAACAAAAAATCCTTTCTTATAATATATCTCCTACTTACTAGATCTATAACTGTATACAAAATTTGAAGTTGATAGCACATTAGGTTTTGAACAAAATGTCCCAAACAAAAATATAAGAGTAAAAACAACCAATGGTAAAAACTCCAAAAGTGTTCCAAGTTCAAAGTTGCTAGCACTGATGGCTCAGGAGATATGGTCCGGACAAAAATGTCAGGATAAAAAACAACAACGGACAATAACTAAAAAAGTGGATGTGGCAGAGTAACAGTTCTTGTGCATTACACTTCTTCTCAATGAGATCTACTAGTGTACAAAGTTTGAAGTTGCTAGGGCTTATGCTTTAGGAGATAAGTACAGGACAAAAATGTAAGGATAGAAACAACAAAGGGCAATAACTCAAAAAGTGGACATGGCATAGTGACAGTTCTTGTACATGACACTTGTCCTCAATAATATCTATAAGTGTAGCAAGTTTGAAGTTTCTAGCACTTATGGTTTAGAAGATATGATCCGGACAAGAATGTAAGACTAAAAACAAGAGGCCCAAGAGGGCCTGTATCACTCCACTGGCTTTAACATCATTAGACTTGCATTAAATGAATCTTTCTTTGAATGAAAACAACACTTTGAAATCTCTTAAGACCTATTTTATATTAATTAACTGGGTATGGCTCACATTGCACCAAAATTCTCAAGTTTCATTGAAATTGGCCCAACCTTCATCAGGAGATGTAGTTCAAAGATTTCGGGCTCAAAATAAGCCACACCCTGACATGCCAATATCTAAGGGCTAATTAATATTTTGCATACAATTTTTGAAAAGGGTCACAGAAGGAACATTCTGGTAAAATTTCATTGAAATCAGCCCAGTGATTCAGGAGGAGATGTCCTTCAAAGAATTCAGGCTCAAAATAAGCCCCACCCTGACACATCCATATGGGCCCATGGTCCAATCAAAATTTTGAGAGCAACTTTATGAAAGGGTCTCCCAAGGAACATTCTGGTAAAGTTTCATTGAAATCGGCCCAATAGTTCAGGAGGAAATGTTGTTCAAAGATTTCGGGCTTAGATAAGCCCCGCCCTGCCACGCCCATATTTGGGGGACCAATCAAAATTTCAGGAACAATTTTTGAAAAGGGTTACCTCAGGAACATTTTGGTAAAGTTTGGTTGAAATCGGCCCAGTGGTTCAGGAGGAGATGTCATTCAAAGATTTCAGGCTCAAAATAAGCCCTGCCCTGCCACACCCATATTTGGGGGTCAATCAAAATTTCAAGAACAATTTAGGTAAAGGGTTACCCCAGGAACATTTGGTAAAGTTTGGTTGAAATCAGCCCAGTGGTTCAGGAGGAGATGTTATTCAAAGATTTTGGGCTCAAAATAAGCCCTGCCCTGCCACACCCATATTTGGGGGTCAATCAAAATTTCAGGAACAATTTAGGTAAAGGGTTACCCCAGGAACATTTTGGTAAAGTTTGGTTGAAATCGGCCCAGTGGTTCAGGAGGAGATGTTATTCAAAGATTTTGGGCTCAAAATAAGCCCCGCCCTGCCACGCCCATATTTGGGGGTCAATCAAAATTTCTTGAACAATTTAGGTAAAGGGTCACCCAAGGAACATCAATGCCAAGTTTCATTGAAATTGGCTCAACGGTTTGGAAGGAGAAGATATTTAAAGATTTCAAAGTGAAAAAATGCCACGCCCTGCCACGCCCATATTTGGGGGTCAATCAAAATTTTTTTAACAATTTTAGAAGAGGGTCACTAAAGGAACATTTCTACCAAGTTTCATCAAAATCCGCCCATAGGTTTTGGAGGAGAAGATTTTTAAAGAAAAAGTTTACGCACAGACGCACGCACGACGGACACACCACCATGACAATAGCTCGCTGGCCTTCGGCCAGTGGAGCTAACAACAAAGGGCAATAACTCAAAAAGTGGACATGGCAGAGTAACAGTTCCTTTACTTGACACTTGTCCTCAATGAGATCTATACGTGTACAAAGTTTAAAGTTGCTAGCACTTATAGTTCCGGACAAGAATGTAAGACTAAAAACAACAAAGGGCAATAACTCAAAAAGTGGACATGGCAGAGTAACAGTTCTTGTACATGACACTTCTGGTTTAGGAGATATGATCCGGACAAAAATGTAAGGCTAAAATTAACAAAGGGCAATAACTCAAAAAGTGGGTGTGGCGGAGTTATGGATCTTGAACATGACACTTCTCCTCAATGAGATCTATAAGTGTACAAAGTTTGAAGTTGCTAGCACACATAGTTTAGGAGATATGTTCCGGACAAGAATAGAAGGGTAAAAACAACAAAGGGCAATAACTCAAAAAGTGGGTGTGGCAGAGTTATGGATCTTAAACATGACACTTCTCCTCAATGAGATCTATAAATGTACCAAATTTGAAGTTGCTAGCACATATGGTTTAGAAGATATAGCCAGGACAAATGTGTGACGGACAGACGGACGGACCAACAGACAGACGAAATCGAGCAAACCTATAGTCCCCCAATCGGTAACCAGTGGGGGACTAATAAGGTGGTGTAGACTAAGATCAGACTGCACATATGTGCAGACTGATCTTTGTTGATGCCTTCTTCAAAAGATGGAATATTCCAGTTTAAGCAGGACAAGGTTAACATACACATATTCTAAGGGGGGAGGGGGGAGAGAGTCGGCCATTTGATGGCCTTGACATTAAAAAAAAGTAAGAATTTATAAAACATAGTAATGTATAGTAAATATTGTGCCCTATAAAATATGTATAGAAATTGTTTTTATGAAAACAAATCAAAATATCACTTTGCTTTGTCTATGTACAAATCAAAACAATTTCATACTTGTATGTTCAACTGCTCAAAGAATATGAACAGGTTAGACAGTTTTAAAAAAGTTAAAAGGCAAGCAAACCATTTAGGCTGAAAAATACCTTTGACACCCATAATAAGAAACTTTTTCAGTATTTGCATTCAAGACATTACCAGATACTTCCATGAATATGGTTTCCGAGTAACTGAAATCTACCAATTCTACCTTGTAAAACCCATTCCTCTAGTTTTCTTGGAATATGTAACATAATCAGAAACTAAATCTGATGGCTTTATGTTAAAAGAAAATAAATATTTTTTACTCATACTACTTAACATCCTTTCAAAAATACTTCTTTCCTTATATGCCCTATGTATATCACCCTCTGAATGTCTTTGTTGGATTACAAAGTCTTTCACACAGTAAAATATATCAGTCTATATGCGTATTTGATATTCTCCCAAATCTGTTGGTTCTCTCTTTTTACTGACACTAGAGGGTTCTCTTGTTGTTCTGAAATATAGAGGATATTGAATGAGTGGTCATGAAAAAAAAATGAACCAAATTCATTTAAGGTAGTGAACCCGTAACCGTTCAGCAATATTTCTGAATTCATGATTTTTCACCATGTTGACTAAGGTTTCCTAATGAAATCAGTAGGAAACCTCAGTTAATACTGTTTAAGTTCATGACTTCCGGAATGTTAAGAAACTATTGCAGGTGTACCACCTTAAGAGTAATCTGTGAATAGTTAGAAGCAATGCTTGCTAAGTTTTAGCTGTTATAGATGACAGGTTTACTAAATTTGCTATTTTATGAACAAAAATTTGTTTTACTATTTATGATCATACTCAATTCTAAGTGATAGGAAATTCTTGATATCTGAGGTGCACTCAGATGGATTGAGATTTTTAAGAATCTTAATATTTCTCACCTATTAAAAATCTTAAAATACTTTAGCATGTGAGAGTTTAAGGTAGTGGGACCATAACAGTTCTGAAACATTTCGGTACTTATTAACTTTAATAATGTTTACCAAGTTTCCTAATGAAAAACATTAGGAAACCTAAGTTAACACTGTTAAAGTTTATTACAATGTGTACTTTGGAAACGTTGCTGAACTATTACAGGTCCACTTCCTTAAAGAGAATCTGATCATATGAGTTGTCTTTAATGTGTAAAAGGGAATCATTTGATGGACAGACAGATGGATAAGAGCCATCATTTAAGCTTTTATTACCCATCTCCTACTTTTCACAAGGGTTTGATACTAACTACGTTTTTCCACCAGCTGCGAGGACCTGTTAGCTCTAAAATCTTGAAGGTCCTCCAAAATAATAACAGGTCCTCCTTGTGACAAGCAATTTCTTCTTTTTACACATTGGTTTTCAAATGGTATAGGAAAAATTGAGTATTGGAAAGGGAACCATTTTTCAAAACAGGATTGTATACAAAAATATTAGAATAATATGCCCATTATCTGCAGGCCCGAAGGACCTACTGCATGGCAACTTCTACCAGTCCTCCTAAAAAAACACAGTTCTCTGGCCTGCGGACTAGTGTTGATGTTGATCCCTGTTTTCACCATATATTCCTGGTACACACAATTTTTTGCAGACAACATGGACAAACATCAGGCAGTAAAGATGAACATACTGCCTCCTCTCTACTCTCATTTTGTAGGAAAGACTTGTAAAGCTGGTTTAAATGTTTGAAAAATTAGTAACTTGTTTGAGACAAAATCTAAATTCAGCAGGATAAACATTTAAACAGATATACTGTATTTCTTCTAATAATAGCATTCTCCCTAATAGAAGCACCCCTACATTTTTTACTATGAAAACCCACTTCAAATGCCTAAATTTTAGGAACCTTTTGAGACTTCTTCTTTAATTTGAGATGAATTTCCTCTTAACTATCATTTATGTGATTGTTTAGAGGAAATTCACCTACAATTAAAGGGAAAAGGCATAAAAGACATAAATTTTAATGATTTTTTAAATCAGAAAATGCGTACTTTGTAAACACTCCCTTACTATGTAATGTATAGCTCCCAGGAGTGTTTATAAGGAGAAATACGGTAGTCTGTAAGACTTACCCAGTATAAACTTTTACAGCCTGTGTAAAACTGGACTGGTTTGACAATGAAGTGGCGTAGGGTCTGGAGTATTTTGAGGTATCCATATCTATAAAAGACAAGGACTTCCTGGGAGATGTAGCTTGTGGCACTGACCAGGAACGTGACTGAAATGAACAAAATTTTTGATTAAGGTAGTGGATCCGTAAGAGGTCCCCAAAATTTTGGACCTTATGAACTTTCACAATGTTGACCGAGGTTTCCTAATGAAAATCATTAGGAAACCTCGGTTAACACTGTTAAAGTTCATAATTTCCGAAACGTTATGTAACTATTACAAGGTCCACTACCTTAAGAATATAAATGTAGTAAGTGTGATTGGCTTTTTGTTTGGTTATCAGGGCTGGAAATTATAAAACATTTCTCATTCTCAACTGTGAATTTTCTCAAACCTAGAAATTAAAGAATGATATAAAAATAAAGGATAATATTAATAAGTT
This sequence comes from Fragum whitleyi, assembly GCA_948146395.1. Lineage (NCBI taxonomy): Eukaryota > Metazoa > Mollusca > Bivalvia > Cardiida > Cardiidae > Fragum > Fragum whitleyi. The sequence goes on from OX411544.1 coordinate 29,480,254, forward strand.
GTTATTCATAACAGCTTATTAATTTAATCTCTAATTTTCATGCATTAATCATAGCATTACAACAAGTTTAAAGCTTTAATCTCAAGTTGAAATTTGAGAAACTTATCCATTGAGAATGAAAATAATTTTTTAAAATCAGGCCCAGAAGGTTCTAACACCGTTTTTAGTGGGCTGTGTCTAAGCAAAAACTCTCTACTGTTAAAGCCTTTGTATACTTGGCTGTAAAGTAGAAGTAAAACATCTTGAATAAGATTAATTGATTGATTGAATGGAGTTTTACGCAGCTTTCAACAATTTTTCAATTATATCACGGCGGCTGGAGCACCTAACAATGGATTCCTGGTATTTCTCTCACCAGTACTGCCATCACATTCTTTCCCAGCCTCCAGCTGCTATCTCACATAGGTCTACGATTATCAACCCATTGGTGAAAGACAAATAGTCAGAAAGAATAAGTGCTGCCATTCGAGGATCAACCCAGGCCCTCTAGATTGACAGTCTCAAGCCCTACCAACTGTAATATGACAGCGGCATCTTAAATAAGAGCAATTTCTTATGCAGTGCATGGTTCTTATATCCCAACCAAACTTACATGATTCTGTTATTGAAGATTACAACTTTTGATTCATAGTGGAAATAGGTCCTGACTTAAGGTAGTGGACAAGTAATAGTGTCGCAACGTTTTCGAAGTAATTAACTTTAACAGTGTTAACAGAGGTTTCCTAATGATTTTCATTAGGAAACCTCAGTCAACATTGTGAAAGCTCATGAGTGCAAAAATGGTGTGGATCTATTACGGTTCCACTACCTTAAGTGGGATGTCAAATGTGATATTTCCTCAAGTAATTCCAAGATACAAATATCAAGAAATACTAAAGGCAAGGATAGATCATCAAAATAATTTTATTAGCTATTATCATTATTTTTAGCAGAAAAGCTACTTTTTCACAACAAAAAAAGAATGGCAAATTGTCACAAGATATGTCTGTTACACTGCTGGATGTCAAAGTATAAAAATTAACAAAGAGAAATAACTCTCTTTGTTAACAAAAATTAAGTTAGGTAGAGTTACAGTTATTGTGTACTGCACTCTTTTATAATGAGAGAAACATAATTGTAAAGTTTCAAGTCATTCTGACTTAAAGTGACAGAGTTATAGCCCAGACGAACAAGAGATCACCACCTGCTCATCTGCTGGAGACCACAGGCTATCACATAATGCATCCCGTCTTTTAACAGGAATATAAAAAACAGGAAATTCACTGGTTCTATTTGAGGGGTTAGGACAAAATGTCTGTAAATATATGGACACCTTCAACAATTTTGCCCTATTCCCTTGATTATGAAAACCCCATCACCTCTACTGTATCCCATTTACCAAATAGACAAAACTCCAACCACATTTTAGCTTGTGCGCGACATTTCCAACAATTTGAAATGTTCATGAAGGAGAGATATTAAGCAGCCTATATGGATTTATTGTATTAAAAATTGCCTTTATGTCTCAAGACACTTCAAAGAACAAAGTCAAGGCTCTGGTCAGGCTGTGCAGATGCCAGCCTGACCAGAGTCTTTGCTTGGAACAGATTTGAAATAGTTGGAAATGTCACGCAGAGGCTCATTTACATTATGATAGTGCTAACATATTACAAGATAGCAAAAATTTATAATTGATCTGTTATCCAGGAAAAACCTGTCTGAATCATGTCACTGGTTTTCACAGCTGTTTTACCCAGATTATACAAAACAAACAGGTCAAGACTAACCCAAATACAAAGAATTTCAACCATTAATTCATTGAAACAAGCAATTTCTCCTTTTTCCTCAATAGTTTCCCTTTAAATTGCCTTAAAAACATAAAGAATCCGGTTGGTAGGGAAAATAGCTGCATAAACAGGTACAGAGGATCTTCTTGTGAAAGGAAATATGTTTTCTTGTTTTAGGAATATTTGCACATTTTTTAAGAATTTTAGTTTAACTTTGGCCAATTTTATTGTCATTTAGGCTGGATTTCCTGGAGAACGGATCATACAATTAAAGTAGCTTGAGTAAAATTTATTAAATTATTGATTTGGGTTTAACCCAATATCATTGCAGTGGTATAGCAACAGCTTATATACCCATTGGTGGGAGACAAATGATGCTTATCATGATGACCTATGTCAAATGTTGGATAAAAGTTAGCCAAGCCAGGATTCAAACGCACAAGCCTTGGATTCACATTCAAACGTATTTCTGATTGAGCTAGCCAGAATCTGTGCAAAAAAGTTGAAAGTAGCGTTTACCTCCAAGAGATGTTTGTAAAACATTTATGCCCCCTATGAAAGCAAGTCAATATCCTATTCTTTGTCAATCAACAAAGGGTAATAACTCACAAAATATGAGTAGAGTTATGGTTCTTGTGCACTTCTCCTCAATGAGATCTATCTACCTGTGAAGTTTCATGATTCTAGCTTGTATACTTTTTGAGATATGCTCAGGACAAAAATGTCTATGGACGGACGGACAGACCGACAGACTGACCTACTGACCAATATTTGCAAAGCAATATACACCCTCTTCTTCAAAAGGGGTATAATAATAAAGTAACAGGTATATTCGCTATCAATATATGTAAAATTTCAACAACCTTTATCGAGGTTTGTCATACTTTAATTGTTACACTGTGAAAATTACAGATTACCATTTGATGGAAAATTTAAGTTTACAAGCACACACAATACTTTTGGTAGTAAAAGCACTACAAGACAAATCATGTATACTAAATGAACCTGTGCTTGACATTTCAAACAGTTTCAAACAGGCAAAATGAACAAACATGACACAGCCTAGACAATCAGACAGTACAATAAGCTGATTTGGTGAATGCCTGATCCAATACCGTTGGAGCTAGATAGTATGCGCTCATATTAGCAATGTCACATTATTCAGAGGTATTTAACAAGAACATGGCATGTAGAAGTCAATGCTCAGTTGTTGGTAGGGGGTAAATGATAATGAATCAAAATATTTTCAAACTGAATTAGTATAAACTTAGCTTATTTGCACAGCAGATTTATATTAGGTAAGATTGATTAGCATAACAAAGATTGACTTAAGTGACATAAATAAAATTGACTACTTTTAAGTAGCAAATCAAACAACCCTTGTCCCAATTTCCCAAATTACACTCAGTTGTACAAAAGATGGTCATTGGTTAATCTTTAGCCAATAGATATTTTCAATCAATTAGGTTTTTTGAAAAAAAAAAAAAAAAAAGGACTGAAACATTCTTGATTGATTGATTGATTGAATGGAGTTTAACGCCGCTTTCAACATTATTTCAGTTATATCGCGGCGGCTGGAGCACCTAACAATGGATTCCTGGTATTTCTCTTACCAGTACAACCATCACATTCTTTCCTAGTCTCCAGCTACTATCTCACATAGGTCTACGATTATCAACCCATTGGTGAGAGACATGAAACATTCTTGAACTGAAAAAAAAAAAGATAAGCAAGCAAATACTCCATTAATTCCTCTTTGACAAAGATGCATTTGATAAGTATGTGTACTATTTATCAAAGAGTCTTTTTTAAAATCAATATTTTTCTTGAATGCAGGGCTGCGTAAGCTGACATAGACACAGATCAGCCAACATGTTAATGAAATCTGATAACTGCTGACATATCTGTGCATTATTTCATTTCCAAGGACAAGGATTAAGTTTGTCACATACAATCAACATTTATGATACCTTACGACCAGATGAATACATCATTAATGGTGAAACTACAGCCCGGGTAATAGCCTGGTTAGGAAAGATTTTGTTATACTCCATAAGTGATGAAGAAAACTCTAAAGTACAGTAAAATCTGTTTTAAGCGACCACTAACAGGACCACAAAAAAGCAGACTTTGAAGAAAATGGCCACATAATAAAATTTTTGTTTATAAATAAGAAACATATTTTTTTTATTGTAAAAGCAAATAATTGCAAATTTCTCAATAATCCTATGTTGTTAAAACTCAAAAGAATCATCTCATTGAGACGATTCTGGTGAGTTTTGACAGTGTAGGATTCAGTTTCAAAAATTTTTAAACCAACAATACCTACATTTTAAGATATTTTTGATTTAAAGAAGGGCATTTTGAAAATGGTCACTCAATAATAATGGTTGCTTAATAGATGTGGTCGCTTGAGCAAGATTGACTGTACATGCAAATAAAAAGAGGAGTACTTTTCGTTTTTAATTTAAAAATTTGAAAATGTCTACTGTAAAACTCAAATTCTTGATATTAATAAGTTTTTGATATCATGGACAATACTATGAGTATTTGTAATAACTATTTTGAGAATAGTATTTTTGGAAAAAGAAAGCTAAAGGTTTCCCCAAAAAGAGGACTTTCAACCCTGAAATGTTATTTTTTAGCCTACAAGAATGTCATTGTAATCATCATTTAATATCATATTATTTCAATTTTAGCCTTTTCAAACTTTTCATAATTTTTGTTTTTGTTTTCCTTTTTACAAAGTTTAAACATAAACGTATGGGAAAAAAAAATTGTGTGAAAGTATTTTTGCAAATTATATAAGAATAAACAAGTCTTATTTACAATTTTAAACTGCTCCTTTTACAATCTTGTCCAGTTAAAATTGAAGTATCTTATATGAAAGTTTATATTGTAAAAGATTTTGTGAGTCTAATGTTACAAAGAGCAAACCATACACCAATTGATATTCCTTACCTTAGGTTTTGGTGTAGGCTCTTCATGGGTTCTCCAGTTTAATTTACCCTATATGTGATGTTATCAATTAATCACTAACTATCTAATACACAAAACAAATTTCAAGTGGTATCACATTTGCTAGATGTGTTTGATTACTATAGACCAGGTGCTTGTCCCAGAACAACTGATATTGAGCCCAATAGTAAAGTTTGACCTTGAACTGTGAACTTGACCTTGGAGCTATCAAATTAATTTTTTCACAGAACACATCTACTTATAATGGAAACTAATCTTGCAAGGCTATTTTGACATCCATCCATAAACAAAGGAGTAATTCTCTGGACAAATTGGGACAGACTCATGAATTGGCTGTAAACATTAATAGTTGTGCAACATTTTGGAAGTATTGAACTTCAACAGTGTTAACCAAGGTTTCCTAATGAAAATCATTAGGAAACCTGGGAAAACACTGTTTAAGTTCATAACTTCCGAGAGGTTGCAGAACTATTACGGGTCTGCTACCTTAAGACATTTATATCACCAATTGACAATTTATTGGTACCATTTCCATATAAACATTTCTATTGTGTATACTGGAAAATTAAATGCACTTCAGTACAAAACTTTTATCAATTTAATATATGTCTAGCAATGAGACAAGTTTACAGTAGCAAATTACTTTTGTAGCTTTGAGTTGAAAAAACATATGGTTTAAATAAAACAAACAAGATGTGTTTGTTAAACCCTAATGGCCCTGCCACTGCCATTTTTAAGGAACAGTTGTTTGATATATATATGAAAATCAGAACTAGAACCATGAATGGCTTGAGTCGCTCCACACGCTTGAAATTCTTGTAAAAGCAAATAAAAGTTTTGACTAGATTTTTAGATATTTTGGGGTCAAATAGTACAGTACAAAAACAATATGCCTCAGAAATATCAAGTTGGGAGCATAAAAAGAAGTAAAAACACAATAAATATTTTATCATGTGATGAATTTTGTTTTCCCAGTCCTACCTTATTGCAATAATTTAATAATACAGGCTGATACAACAATCTTTTTATGCTGCTCTATTACCTTTGTTCTTATTTCTTTGGCATGACTGTCAACTTCTTTTACCATCTCCTTCTGAGACATTTTGTTTCTGTTTAACGTCAAAGTCTGTAAAAAAAAACATTTAATGTATGATAAATGCATGACAATATTTTCAAAATTGTCCTAAAGTACAGGTAATTGTCTTTTAAGTTGAATTAACAAATGAACCTTTTCTTAAACAAATTTCATACATAGTCTTAATAGCTCACCTCTGTGATCCCCATACAAAATTAAGGGGTCAGTGCTACACTATTGTAAGTGCCTATATATTTATAGGCACTTACAATTGTTTTGCGCTGACCCCTTGAAATTTCTTGAAAAAAAAAAACCCTATACCATGGCTTTTATCATTGTTTTTTTCAAAAAGTTCCTTGAAGTGAAATTTAAATTTAATCTGGCAATAAAAATTATGAATTTCCAAAAGTGAAAGATATCACAACAGCTGAAATTGTGTGTACATGTAACTTATAGCTACATGAACAAGAGCTGTCAGAGGACAGCGAAGCTCGACTATTCCTAGTGCTGGATAGTAACAGCAAATCAATATCGACATTGGAAATTCAATACAATTAAAGTCAAGAGAAAATAATTTTGTCTAGAGGTTGATATGATGGTCACAGAAGCATGTGCAAAGTTTCAAAGAAATAGCTTTAGTGGGAGAAGAGATACAACTAACATAAAACAGTTGCACATAAAAACATAACCAAGATTTTTAAGGTCGAAAAGGGTTAAAATTTGACTAAATCCAATATCAGAGTAATGAATCTTTTTTCAGTGGGCTAATATTATGGTCGAAGAAGCATGTGTAAAGTTTCAAAGCAACAGCTTTAGTAGATACAGAAATATTACAGATGTACATCTGTTGCACGTAAAAACTTAACCAAGATTTCTAAGTCCGAAATGGGTTAAAAATCCACTAAATTCAATACCAGAAAATTGAATCTTTGCCAAGAGGCTGTTATTATGATCACAGAAGCATGTGCAAAGTTTTAAAGCAATAGCATTACTAGAATTAGAGATATAACTGATGTACAACATTTACACGTAAAAACTTAACCAAGAATTTCTGAGTCTGAAAAAGGTTAAAATTCAATGAGATTCAATATGAGAGTAATTAATCTTTGTCTTGAAGCTGATATCATGGTGACAGAAGAATGTGTGAAGTTTCAAAGCAAAAGCCTAGGTAGAAATAGAGATATTACTGATATACAACATTTGCATGTAAAAACTTAACCTAGATTTCTAAGTCAGAAAAGGGTTAAAATTCCACTAAATTCAATATCAGGGTATTGAATCTTTGTCTAGAGGCTGATATTATGGTCTCAGAAGTAAGTTCAAAGTTTCAAAGCAATAGCTTTAATAGAAACACAGACTTTAAACACTTGACCAAAGCATTACGTCGACGCCCGGATGACTGGAATAGCCCCCCTTTTCCTCGAATAGTCGAGCTACAAATTGAAATTATCCTGTATTTGAGTACTTTAGGGTTGTAAAACTTGACAATATTTTGGAAAGGCTAAACCTATTACCACCACATATCCCTCTTGACACCTTCTTGTACGCAATTTTTACCTTTTTCTCTCACATTTTTCACCACAAAGGATACAAGTAGTTTGAACTCAAATTAACCCTTGTCATGCTGAATAAAAAACCTTGGCAAAACTATAAATAAATCAAAGTGCTGAAAGCTCTGCATTTCTTTATTGTGAGTCAGCATTTGATTTTGAAATTATAATTTCTGAAACTTTTCTGGTTAATAAAGGAAATTCAGGCTGTATGGACTAAGATCAGACTGCACATATGTGCAGGCTGATCATTTGTCCATACCTCCTGTCAAAGCAGGAATATTCCGGGATCAGCATGACAAGGGTTAAAACCTCTTTTCATTGTCATCACACTTGCTGCTTTCAATTTGGACCAGTCTAATATTTGGAAAACTAGACTGTCGCAGAACAGACTGATACCCTCCACAAGTGTTTGTCAAAAATGAACAGCTATTTTCCATTAAAGGGCCATAACTCTGTCAATGGACAATCGATTGTAACCAATATATCACTTGCACATCTCTGCTTGATACTGATCACATCTGTAAAGTTTGAAGGAAATCTGTCCAGTATATGGTGAGAAGTCAAGCCGACAAGAAAAAGCTACAGACCGATGATCACCACACCACTGACAGACCGACAAGCAGACTCTTATATACCCCCCAAACATAGTTTTGGTGGTTATAATGATAAAAGGTATAATCAGGTGTAATTACCTTCCACTGTATGCATTCATAACTATGCGGGTCATGTGACACAGGCAGACCTATCTTGACCTTCCGAACATCATGCCAGTCTAGAAAAGGGGGGAAAGAAATTTTATTTCAAAACAAATTTGATAAATATAATGCCTCTCACTCAGCAGATCTTTTAGAACTTTAACATTCAAGAAAACCTTGTCATGACATTGCATCTTGACAAGGATTAAAATCAATGAAATGTTTATTGGACAGAATTGGCAGTAAAAAATCAGGCTCAAAAAATAAATTTTCAGTGACTGTGTTGCATGTTTTTTTTTAAATTTTAAGTTATTTTTTCTGCGTTCTTAACTAGATATAAAAAGTTTATGCTTTAATATATTTCCATGTTAAAAGATGTAACTTACATGTCTTAACCTATCATCAAATATCAAATTTTGACATGTCCAATTGAGAAGAAGTGGATAAAATTCATTAATTTAATTCATTTTTTGTCTTTCGGTAAAGAAAACATTGTGTTGGAAGGTAGAGAAATTTTGTACAATAAGTAATGTCTTCATTTCCCACAATGTTTCCCAAAGTTTTTTTCTTCATGGGCACCAAAATCAGGATTGTGTAGTAATGGCTTAAAGAAGCTTAATTAGTCAATTAAATCTAGCCGATGTAAGATTCATACCATTACTTTTGATTCTTACATATTTGATGTTCTATTAGCAAATTCTAAGTGGTATTAAAACTTTAAAATACTTACATTTTTTGTAAGACTTTTCAAAATCATTGATGAGTTCTGATAAAGTCTGAAATAAGATTTTTTTCATTTTCAATAATAACACAAACTATTTTTAAAAATACAATGCCTGCTTTAACTAGTTAGAACATCTTTGATATTTGAAGGGCTGGGAAAAAACAAGACAAAGACAAAATTAACTCAAGAACCTTACAAGATATATCACAATAATAGAATTATCATATCAACATCATTTTATGTACTGATCTAAAACTCTACAAAATATTGGATCATTTTACAGACTTTATATCCTTCTTAGTATGGATTTATACCACTTGCTGATTAAAGACTTTTAAACAACTTATCTTACCTATCCTTAGAGGTTTGTACTGACTTACCCTATAGTCTTCGGTTTTGTATGGACTTGCTCTATAGTCTAGAGATTTGTAGGGAATTGGCCTGTAGACTAGAGTTTTCAACTGACTTTGGGCCAAGTTATTTCCGGCCTGATTCCAACCCAGGCGTAGACTAGTCTCACTTTCAACTATCAAAATAGCCTATTCTAGGCTATTTTGATAGTCGATACTGGGCCAAGTCTAGATTGATTGATTGATTGAATGGAGTTTAACGCCCCTTTCAACATTATTTCAGTTATATCGTGGCGGCTGGAGCACCTAACAATGGATTCCTGGTATTTCTCTCACCAGTACAACCATCACATTCTTTCCTAGCCTCCAGCTGCTATCTCACATAGGTCTACGATTATCAACCCATTGGTGAGAGACAAATAGTCGGAAAGACTGAGTGCCGCCGTTGGGGATCGAACCCGTGACCTCTAGATTGACAGTCCGACGCGCTACCAACTGCGCTATGACGGCGGCTGGGACTAGTCTAGAACTGGTAGCCCACTGTCTGTTAATCTGACATAACAGGCAACAATACCAACCCGGGGGGCTAGAAATAAATTGGCCCATTGTTACCCAATAGACTAGAAATTTGTACTGGCTCACCCTATAGACTAGAGGTTTATACATGAGATCATCTCTCCTACTCATTCCTAGGGCACCATATTTACCACTGTGGTATATACCCAGTACAACATGCCGATGTACATTGCCATTAAATGCAGTCTTAAAGCTGATTGGAAATCTCTCCACACCCATCATTCCATTGGTCAAAAATCTCAATATACATTAAGGACATATACATTCAACTATATAATTTACATGAATACCCATATCAAGTTTTGATGACCAGCTAAACCTTTTACATTTTTTGAAAGTATTAACTTAATTAAATTAAATTAGTAGTGCAAATTAAAGAGATAGTATATGAAATTGAAAAGTGGTCTCAAATTAGATTTAGAAATTGATAACCTATCTGGTAGAAATTATTGTTGGTAACTTGAATTGGTAATGTTTCAAGCTAAATGAAGCTATTTCTTCTTTTTTCATAAAATTTTGAAGAAAAAAACACAGGGAAGATAAGTTCAGAAAAGGTAAAGAACAGAACAAGCTAAGTACACCAATGTGATCCGTCAGGCAAAAAGGCACCACATGATTTGTGCAAAAGGTGCTGATCCTGGTTTGACTGCACAATCTACGCAGTCTAATCAGAATTGAAACTTTTTGCAAATAACGATTTTTTGAATCAAAAATGATTATTTTACCTTCCTATGCAATTATTCAGAAATGTGCCTTCTGGCTGAACTTTGCTGGATCCAATTGTTTTTCAATATATTTTTTAGGAGTTCCCAGATTGCCCCATTTTTGGATAACAGGTCACAAATTCAAACAGACAGAAATTCCTTGGACTGTTTATCAGAGTCAAATTTAAGGTATCAAGAGTGTTGACAATGATAATGAAGTGTAATCTACATATATATAGAGGATATAGGGGACTTCGGCACAGGTAGTGATGACGTCATCAAAATATGAGTGGTTGGCGTTTCCAACCATTTTTACATACACAAAGAGCAAAAAATCCAATTTTCAAGTAGTAAAATTATACATTTGTAATGATTTATTCCAAGTGATGAAGGTGTCAAAATGTAGATAAATCACCCCTCCTTCTGGTTATGCAGTTGTCATCATGTGACAATATCTTTGAAACGAATAATTTGTGTCCAAATGTAACCTGCCGGAGAGTCATACGAATCCAAATGATTCGTAGTTGAGCAACCAAAGTATCGGAAATGGGACACGAATAAAGCTGTATTTACGGCATTTTGGCCACACAGCAATGAAATATGTTAGTTTGAATTTCAATGCTGATTTTTTTTTTATCTTAGTAACGATATTCATACCGTCTCAGAACATCCAAACATAGATTTAAGTTTTGTATTTATCCTTAATGGTCTTAACAACATAAATCCAGTCATTTTAACCTAGGAATATTGAGAATCGTCCAAAGCTATCTAAATATTAAATCCAAATTGATAAAAATTTTAACACACACACGTTTAGAAATTAAGGTCATGTTAGATAATGAGCGAACGTTGCAAATCCAAGATATTCGGATGAAACGGCTTTTCGAACACATACTGTTAGGTACAAAAACCCTAACAGAGAGTTTACATTATGCAACATGAAAAACATTATCGGCACTCATCACACAAACATGTATCATACAGATTGTCTTTCCTAACCCAATGATCTATACTACACGGCAAATCTCTTTGATCTGACCATAACCGGATGCGCCAATCAATATTGTCAATGTCATAAAACGGTAGCCCCTTATCCCACACACGTGCACGGGTCATTAAGATCGACCTTACTTACGCAACGTTTTATACCACATTCCTAATTTTCTTTGATCTGCATCAATCAAGCCATGTCATTTGCCACTGAGATTGGTTGCTTTCAGTATGACACAACTAGTCTTTTAGCCCAATGTGTGAAAGCTTGGTTTACACATCAAAAATTATGCTTAATCAGACATAGAAATAACATGCTGTCATATAAAAAGTCAAAATTTTCCACATGCTTCAAAACATTGCAACTATAGAATTGCAACATTTGACTGATTACAATCCTCCGAAGGCCATCTCGTTGATATTATAGAACTATTACAGTCACTCAAACACATACTTTTTGTAATCTTTGTAATAATTAGCAGAAGTGTAGAATTTCAACCAATCAAATCATTGACGGATCCTGAGGGGGGTTGCAGGGAGGGGTCGAAGATGTGTCATTAAATTATCAAAGAGAAATTCAATTTAAACTGGGCACTTATAGGAAAAGGCACCATCTATATTTTAAGTTCCAAACCTCTTTACAGAAATCCTGTATCCACCACTGCAAATGATAAAAATGTTTTCGAAATGATAAAATCAAATTCATTTATAACTTACTATATTCATTCATTCATTCATTCATTCATTCATTCATTCATTCATTCATTCATTCATTCATTCATTCATTCGTTCGTTCGTTCGTTCGTTCGTTCGTTCGTTCGTTCGTTCATTCATTCATTCATTCATTCATCCTCCCTCCCTCCCTCCGTCCAACCATTCCTCCGTTCATACATTCATCCGTCCGTCCCTCCATCCATACATCCTTCCGTCACTGCCGTCATAGCGCAGTTTGTTACGCGTCTGACTGTCAATTTAGAGGTCCCGGGTTCGATCCCCGACGGCGGCACTCATTCTGTCCGACTATTTGTCTCTCACCAATGGGTTGATAAATTGTAGACCTATGCGTGATAGCAGCTGGAGGCTAGGAAAGAATGTGATGGTTGTACTGGTGAGAGAAATACCAGGAATCAATTGTTAGGTGCTCCAGCCGCCGGGATATAACTTGACTGAAATGATGTTGAAAGCGGGGTTAAACTCCATGCAATCAATCAATCCACCGTCCTTCCATACATCAATCCATCCGTCCTTCTATCCGTCCATCCATCCATCTGTCCGTCCGTCCTTCCGTCCATTCGTTTGTTTGTAATTTCGTTCGTTAGTTTGTTCGTCTGTCCGTCTGTTTGCCCGTCTGTCCGTCCGCCTGTCTTACTAGCCGACTTTGAATTCATACATCAGTCGGTCATGGAACATTCTTAGTACCATAAAAAATCTTCAGTTTGAACACTTTGTATTTAAACAGGTCAATTAGCCCAAATCGAATACCTTTTCACTGTTTTCAACAAGGTGAAAGGGTTTGTCTAACAAATAATCGATAATGACACCACTTGTCATTCAAGAATCAATATTCCCTAATTAGGGAATGACATTAGGCATCTAAGGAAAATTGTAACATGCCGAAATATTTTGTTATAGTGTGGAAGATATTGTTTGGATATATAATGGCTATTTTTGAGTGATTGGAAAAGGCTATCAATGCCGATTTACCGAACGATTTTGTTCGCATAAACAAACAAAACATAAACCTTTTTTTTTATAATAATAAGATATTAAAGAAAAAAAATAATAAGGATTTAATAAAATCAAGATAAATCAGCGGTAAAAATGATAAATGTTCGCAAAAAATCAACCAAATCGATGTTATTCCTTTTTGATAGTGGTGTTTTCAAAGCATGGTCATTAATTCTAAATTCGTGTTATTTTCTTTATAAACATGTTTTCTAAAAAGTTCGAATGATATACTTTTCAAAAATGTATTGTTTTGATACCCTTTTCCTTAAGTAAAGCGAAAAAAGTGATTTAGATTGGGCAATATTTACATAAATTAAATAGGGCGAGGCGATTCAACGCCAACCATTTTTATTGGCTAGTGGGCTATGACGTCATACCGAAGTTCCCTATTGAATGAGTGGTCATTGAATATCGAATTAATCAAACAAGTCATCTTAAAACAGATAAAAACGAGGCTGCGCTGAGTTTTTATCTGTTTTAGATGACTAGTTTCATGTTTCATAAATTTTGTGTTTTTTATCTGTTTTAGATGACTAGTTTAATAAATTTTGTGTTATAACAAAATTATTCAACGGGGGTTATTTCGCTCCTGCGACTCAAGTCATATTATAAATTACAGTATAATCTAGGTATACATAAAGGATACATTCCAAGAATAATGGCCTCCAAACATTTAATTGGGAGAGATTCTCGTATCATGTCTTTAGCAACTTCCATCAAGCTGCAAAGATAAATGAAAAAGGTTCATCACAAAAATACAGTAAAACAGAACTCTGAAAAAAAACGTTGGAAGAAGTACAAAAGAAATGAAAAAGAATGAAGGATATTCTTACAGGCCTCCCTCCAGTGGCTCTATAGTGATCTCACCTTTTAGAAGGACATTCAAAATACAATGAAATTGAATGTAGTTTTCAAGTATCCATATTTTTTTTTTTTTTTTTTTTTTATGCCTAAATAAAAAGGCTTTGGAAAAAATGTCAAAAACTTAGAGCACTTTGGTCCAGTGGGCTTTTAGAAAACAAGATTTCATGAAAAATCAGATATCATTTAAGCCACAATAATAGATAAATAATTATGATTTACAAATAAGCGAATCTATTGTAAAAGGAAGAATGACATAAGTTAACTAATCAAATACTCACCCTGTTATAGGCCTGTTTTTCTTGATTTCAAAGAACTGTGTCCCAGTGTGGTTATATCTATATATAGCTAAGAAAAATCCACATTAGTAAGATGATGATGAAATTTATCTTACAACTTATGATACAAATATCCGTGTGATAACATCCCATATGATATTTTTTTATGATATCACTTGGTTATTTTAGAACAATGATATAATGCAGTTATTTTTCGAAACTTGCATTTCAGTTAGAAAGATCAACGAAAACAAGACAAACAGAGGTTATAAGATAAATATAATACATACTTAATGTATTGTATGAAAAAAATATCTAACTTGGTTGAGAGAATTGATAATTGTCTCAGCAGAGCCTCGACAATGATTAATTCTCCCAACCTTATTAGATATTTTTTCTCATACAAAACACAAAGTATGTATTATATATATCTCTATTTCTCTTTTCCTTCCAAACAAATTTCAATTAGTGGGTGATTTTCACCCTTCAAAATTTCAGAAAAAATATAAAAACCTCTCTAAAAATGCATTTATTATAAATAATGATCTCTTTCATATTATCATAGGAGATTTATATGGAATATGAATCTCTTATAAAAAATATGAAGGAGACAAACAATGGAACATTCATTTATGTTGATCTCTTGTAATTGTTTGTAGCCCTTCAGTAATAGTTTTCAGACCTTGAAATTTGCATTCACAGGATCAATGACTCCCAAATTGAATTTGTTTGCTTGAACGGGTTTTGCGCCGCTTTCAACAATTTACTCCCAAATTGAAATGAGCTGGCACAAGCCCTGATATATACCTTTTCAACCTTTTCAACACAATGACCTTAAAATGTTTATTTGATTGTTATTATACAATTGTATTTGTTAAATATTTTATTTGAAAATAGTCTAAACAGCATATTGATGGCTCAGCATGAAACAGTTGTAACTCCCTATATACATATAGGGAGTTACAACTGTTTCACGCTGAGCAATCAACATCAGTTACATCATGGTAGCTGGCACCTACATATGGGGCCTTGCTTCAATCTCTCATCTGAAAAACAGTTACTTGTCGTTTGTTTGTTGAAATCGAATCCATGAACTTCCCATGATTTGAAGTCAGGTGCTCTAGTCCCATTAAGCTAATAGGGCTGATAATTTAATCCTTTTCCTGGTGACATTTTAAATCAGGAAGTTCTTGAACTCAGAAGCTCAAAGTGAATTCAAAATTTCAAAATAGCACATCTTTAAGTTTTTTACCAGTACTACAATCCAGGGATTTTGCGACACTAGAATTTTAACATGATAAAATATTGTGAAAATTGAAGAAATTGCCTGTAACATGCAATTTCTTCTTTTCCTACATTATTTCACCACACAGGCTAATTTTATTTCAAATTGCACCCACTTTCATGATTGCCACCTTCAACCTCTTTAAAATGTCTACCAGTCTAAACAGGGCTTGTGTTTGAAAATATCTCATTTTGACCCTCAGAAATTACTTCAAAAGGTTTTGACCCCCTTGAGAGAAAATTCTAAGGGTCTATACTGGGCTTTATCACTCATTTTTTCAATGACATATCTTGTATACTATTTAGAATTTTTCCCTTTATGTTATTACAACATGAAGTCAATTCACACTGAAACCTGTAAAATTCTAACCATTATTTGCCTTTTCTGTCATTTTGACCCCTTACTTTAAGAAGCATTTTTGACCTTCAGAATACCATGGTTTAGGAGTCAATTACTCCTCATTTTCAAACACTAGCACTAGCCCTACTAAGGTCATGTTATAACAAAAGGATACTGTAAATTGTTCATGTAAGTCTGTATCTTATCCAGTTTATCAGCCACACACAACACAGGGGAAAATGATAATGGTGCTTGAGGAACAGGTATCTGAAATAAAGAGAGAACAATTGCTTTTTATCTAGTGTAAAATAATTTTTTTCTTTTATTGGGTGAATAACACAAGGTATACAAATGTATTAATGCGAGTGATGAAGCCATGAGAGAAAATAAAGCTTTTATTGTTCCAAAAATTAAAGATAAGCTTTTGAGGATAATTGTGCCAAGTTATTTTGACATCTTTCAATAAATGAAGAAGGGACGTACACACAAGCATAAATCAGTTGTCAACACTAACAGTTTTTAAATGGGGTTATGCAGGAAAATCCTTTCTGTTATGATGGGGCATCCCTCTTGATTATAAGCAGTGTTTTTTCTCATTGGTTCTAACTTCATTTTATTCCTTACAAACGTAAGGAGTGAAAACCTTTGTTTGAAAAAAAAAGAAGAAAAGTTGGATTCTGATTTAAAGAACATTTAAATGTTATAGATAAAAAAGGGTCCTGACTGAACCCTTTGCTTATAACTATTGGGGTTCCTCTCAATATTTGAGATCCTCAGCATCCCAGAACACTGATAGTGTAGGGTGGGGTCTGCTGTCTAATTAAGCCTACCTGGGGTAAGTCAACATTGCCTCTGATTGAATTGACCATTTTGTAACTGTCTGGGTGTATTTTGGCTACATGCTCCCACATCCTGTCCCAGGTCATGTCGTCCACTGGAAACCCGTTCTTGTTGACCCAAAACCACACACCATTCTCGTCCGGTTTGTCATCCTTGTGTACAGTGGAGGGTCTAGATCTGGAGTCGTGTCCTGTTGTTGCGGAGCTATTTTTGCGAGTGGACATGTTGTGCGTGGAGAAGGTGGCAAGTGGTTCCACAAAATGTCGATTTGTATATCCTTACGATATCAGAAAGATCTCCATAATGCTTTATTTTGTCTGGTTTTATCTATTGCAAACATCATGTCAGTTTTTCGGTGGTCGAAGTGAGAACCGTAGATAAACGCCGGGACAAGCCTCAATTGGGAGACGGATCGATAATCTGAGCGATATAATTTATGAAAAATATTTTTCTCTGCGCGAAATTTCTGCCAACAAAGGACATGCAAGAAACCTTTTACTTGGTCATTTTGGTGCAATTTCTCTCTTTGTTTACTTTGTTGCTTTCGTTGTTACCGTAAATCGGTCAACAGAGCCCTTTTACGACATAAACTTTTTTTAGACTAGAAGCTTGGCACTCAAAATTATTTAACATTCCAAAGTAGCCCCTTTTATTGAATCAATCTTTTGAATAATATGATCAGTTAAATCAATTATGTAAGCAGTCCAAACTGTTTACAATTTTCTCGAGATATGTAGAAGTTTACAGAAAGAATAGATACAGCCATTTCATCAAAGTATTCTGAGTACTTCATTCCAGCTGAACTCCTCAGAAATCATCAATCTTCTTATTTGAATAAAATTTTCTCGGACGACTAGTACATATATTTGTTTATTATTCATACAGGGCCTACGCACGGTTGTTGGGTGCTGGATGGTAGTTTAAAATCTAAGTAAGACAAGAGGAACATATTAGTCCTAAATCACTCACCTTAGTAATTCAACTCGTAACTTGTCAACCATGTTATAAACACCAGAGATGGTTTTATGTACATTTAGGGTGGTTTTGAAAAAAAAGGCTTTAATTCTCTCCTACTGAATTTGATTTATTTTTTTAAAAAATCCTATAATTTCCATCCTTTCTGTTACCATGGCAACCAGAGTTATAGACGGAATTGAATTCTTTTAACAACTTTAGTAGACCTACACCCTTGAAACATCCCTGCCAAGTTTCAGATTGATAGGCCCAATGGAGAAGATGAACTGTCCTAAGATTTTTGTCAATTTGTCGATTTTTCTGTTACCATGGAAACCATAGTTTTTCATGGAATAAAATTCTTTGAACAACTTTGGTAAAGCTTTCCCCAAGTTTCAGCTAATTTGGCCCAGTGGTCTAGGATGATAAGAATTTGTTCTTAGATTTTAGCAATTTTAGCCTTTCCATTAGACCTTCACCCAATGAACATACACATCCCTGCCATGTTTCAGCTTGATATGCCCGGTGGTTTAGGAGGAGAAGAGTTTTTTCTAATATTTTGGGCAATTTTCTGTCTTTCTGTTACCATGGTAACCAGAGGTTTTTATGAAATTAAATTCTTTTAACAATTTTGTAGAGCTTCACCAAAGGACCATCCCTGCCAAGTTTCAGCTTGATTGGTCCAGTGGTTTAGGAGGATAAGATTTTTTTCTAATTTTTTCGGCAATTTTCAGCTTTCTGTTATCATGGTAACCAGAGTTTTTAACAAAATTAAATTATTTTAACAACTTTTGAAGACGTTTCAACCAAGGAAAATACCTGCCAAGTTTCAGCTTGATTTGCCTAGTGGCTTAGGAAGGGATGTTTAAAGAAATTGTTGACTGACTGACAGTGAGTGATCACATTAGCTCACCTTGAGCACTTTGTTATCAGGTGATCTGAAAAGGGGCGTATTTGCACAAAATGCACCTAGAGTTATTCCCCTTGATAGCATAGGTTGCTCTTTTGATGGTGAACATATGTGCCAAGTTTCAAGTAAATGTCTTCAGGAGATCATGAGTTACAGAAAAAAAGTTTTTGCTCGACAAACACAACAACAACAACAATGATGAAAACAACACCAAGGCTATAGCAATACCTAGGGTTTTTCTCTGAAAACAGCCGAGCTAAAAATGCATCTAGATGTATCTTTTTCGATGGTCAAGTATGTTCTTATGGTAGAGTGATTATGTGTGTCAAGTTTCAAGTGAATGGACATGGACACCAAGCCTACAGCAATACTTTGGGTTTTTTCTCAAAGAAATGAAGTTTTATTTAATATAGTGGACCCGTAATAGTTTTGCAACATCTCAGAAGTAATGAACTTTAACAGTGTTAACCAAGGTTTTCTAATGATTTTCATTAGGAAACCTTGGTTAACATTGTGAAAGAGTACATGGTCCGAAATGTTGCAAAACTATTACAGGTGCACTACCTTAAAGATGCATTATGACAAGTGAAAAGGTAGCAGACAAAGTTTGAGCATATAATTAAAGTTGTAATAATGAGTACATTAAGAAATTATTTTCAACAGTTAGATCTGAATTTGATGAGGTCAGTAAATAATGAAGTTGTAAAAGTGTATGATCTTTGACTAGTTTATTAATCATAAATTTAAAATATTAAAATGTCTTAATTTTCAAAAATACAGAAATAATTTTGAACAGTAGAACCTGTACAAGTTTTATCATAAAAACGAAGAATTATGAATACCTCCAATCATTTGATTTATCACTCTTAAACAAGGTTAAAAAGACTTCCAAACCAGTATAAAAAACTACTGATAATATCACATGAAAAGGGACCAGCAGGGTAGTGTGTAAAGTTTCGACCCTAGTCAGAATGCGCGGAAAGGGCAGACTGACTAGGGTCGAAACCTTTTGCACCGCGCTTATTCTATGAATCTAGAATGATCAATCTAGCTTCTAGTTACAGAATTTTTGAAATAAGACTTCTGGTTGACCTATGCTGGATCAAATCCTTTTTTCAAATATTTATTTTACAGAGTTCCCAGATGGTCTCTTTTTGCGTGACAGGTCACATATTTAAATGCTTGTCCAAGGACAGCCCTTGTCAAGTGTATTCTAATTTGACATGTAAATGTCAGGTTGATCTTCATCCTATCAGCAATCTTTCTTTAATGCTTTTGGTGGTTTATTGAGAAATAAGGGTAAATTATCATGTGTAGACTCACCACCTAACCAGTGAAATTATCAGAAACTTATACCCTGCTTTTGTTCATTTTACCCTATCTAAAGTTTCTAAAGTTGTCTAGGCAGAGCCCAAAAAGTGATGTCAGACTCACAATGAAATGTTAGGAAGCTATCACAAGCTTTAAGAAAATTTGTCTTAAATTTTCAACTTTTGTCTCTTTTTGTATTTAAAAAATAGAAAATTCATTTGTTTTTCAAGTGAGATAGATTAATATTTCATTTTGTGAACAACAAAAGCTATATCATATTCACTCTCGCAGGGTTTTAGTCTGATATCAACAAAATAGGGTCCAAAGCACTCAATTATTGGGATCTTAGGGCAAGGGATCCTTTCTTAAATTATAGGAGTCCCTGCTTTAGGTAGAGACTCTATGTATTTCTTTTATAGGTTATAATCTTATATTTTGTAAATTTAGAGCTTTTCCCCGATCAAAGGTTAAGAAATTGATAGAAGTTTATGGATATTTGGGGCTCAACTTCAGGAAAGAATTGAAGACTGTTTAAAGCAGTCTTCAATCCTTTTCTAAAGTTATGCCCCAGAGAGTTTATGGGACTCACATCACATAGTTTTGTGGGTCCTGCCTACTTATTTTGCATCAGAGATGTGCAAAACCTGCCTCCCTTAAAACCCTGCTCTCGTAATAAACATATAGGCAGTTCCAACTGTTTCAAGTCATGTACTTAAAATGAAATTTAAATTCCAAATTGGACAAATGAATTTTGGCCAACAACTAGTCCAAGGATACTTGAGAAAATATTGTATTTCCACACCCCTGTATTATTAAACAACTTTATTTCCCTGACTTGGTCTCACAAAGCAAAATTCAGCCCAAACTAGGCCTCAAGACAGAAACAATCTAGCTAAACAAGGTCTCAAGAAAGATCAAACCAGTTTAGGGTAGTGGAACCTTAATAGTTTGAAAATGTTTTGGGAGTAATGAGCTCTAACAGTGTTAAACGAGGTTTCCTAATGATTTTCATAAGGAAGCTCAGTTAACGCTGTTAAAGTTCATTACTTCCAAAATTTTGCGGAACTATTACAGCCACAACCTTAAACTAGGTCTTATCCACAAGTGTAGGACAAAACCCCACCAGGGCAAAACCCCACCAGTCAAAACCCCACCAATATATGTTAAAAGTGTAAGTGTTCAAAGTGTGTTATGGAAGAGTATTTATTAATTATTCCTATTATGCTGTTAGTTTTTTACCACACAGTACCATTTTAATACATGTATTAGGTTTGAAATAATTGTGAAAAACAAGCTGTCCTTTAACTGACTTTTTTTGTTTGAATGAGAATGTACAATCTCTCAGTCACAATGAAGCAGTTGTAGCACCTAACAATGGTTTCATGGTATTCCTCACACCAGTACTTCCATCATATCCTTTTCTAGCTTCCAGCTGCTATCGTACATGGGACTACGATTATCAACGGATCAGTGGCAGACTAAAAGTCTTAAATGATGATTGACGCCATCAGGGGCTGAACGTGGTAGATAAAGATTAACAGTCTGCACACAATGCTTATCTTGGACAGGGGGAAAAACAACTGTAAAACAAGATGTTAACTCTTCTATAGTTTAAGGTAAAAGGAAATTACTATATGTTTGAAACCTGATTTTTTGCAAGATTTCAACAAAGTAAAGAAAAAGGGCAAGTAAAAATCAGAAGAAAAAATAATATTAGATTGTTTTTTTTTTATGAAATTATTAACAACTTTATAATCTTTTTCATTGTTTGCACGAAATCTTTAATAAATCAATATATATTCAAATAACAAATTGATATAGAAAAATGGTGGGGTTTTGTCCTACATGCCAAATGTAGTGGTGGGGTTTTGTCCTGGTGGGGTTTTGTCTGATGGGGTTTTGTCTGGTGGGGTTTTGTCCTGGTGGGGTTTTGTCTGTACCCCCTTATCCACAACTTTAAACTAGGTCTCAAGAAAGCAAGAATCTGGCAACAAGGCACAAATGGTCCGAACCGAATTTCTTATTTGGCAGGCTACCCATGCGATCAAGCTCAGAATCTGACAACAATCCATAGCGTCCGATCAACCTGAGCGATCCTTCCTGAACATTCCGTACACAAACTCTATCCCGAATGAAAGCAACCTCCGCAGAATCTACGCCGTAAAAGATGTAATCTACGGTACTACTAGATTGTCCGTGATGTGTCGTGATCTCGTCCTCCCAATAATCAAATCGTCGGATCCTGTGTGTGTAAGCTGATAACAGTTGCAGCTGATGCGTCAGTAAACCAGACCCCTGTAAGTTTGTGATAATATCATCTTCCTTGTCTAGACTAATGAAACTCTCACTTCTATCATTAACAACATTACAATACTGACAGTTATCGTTTATTCCCACTGCAGTCGGAAGGAAATTTCTGCTGAGGTATGGCCCTGAGGATCTTCTGTATGCAATATCTTGTCCTGACAATGTTCTACGATTCAAACCTTCAAAAGCTAAGCGTCCCATTGCCAATAGTCTATAAATATCACTCTGTGGTTCTAAGTTGAAATCCCCACACAATATGAGTCCATGGTAGGAGTCTCTACCTTTCTCCTTTTTAAAGTACGAACACTTATCAAGTTCTGCTAACAACATTATTAATTGAGCAAGTTTCACGTCTCCTCTTCGAGGATTAAACAATAAATGTGTATTTGAAATAAACAACCGTTTAGACATCAATGACTGACCTTCACCTAGTTCAGAACCACTCAATTTTGGAATGAGTTTTAAAATGAGAGCAACATTATCCCTGTCTAATAGGTCCCCTCCTTTAGGATTTTTGTAATGAATGGGGAATGATTTGTCTAGAGTAAACATGGATGTCTTATAAAATGTGGCACAGCCATCCATCTTGTCACTGGTCCTCTTTATATAGCTGCCTTTATAACCTGAAAATACATGTAACAGTCAAACTCATTAATTTTATCCCGTATTTTGAAATTCTAGACTAGTCCAAAATGAAATTTGGTGCAGAAGACATTTCACAGTTGATTTGAATAAGAAGTTTTATACTCAGTAGAAATGATATAAAGAGGATTATCAACTGGTTATGTCTGATATAAAACATATTTCACGAGAACATGTTCTTAGGCGCTAGAAAACGAGTCCACAAGACGATTTTTTTAACAACCCAATTATGTATTCGAGTGAAATATTTTTCATATCAGACATAATCAGCTGATAATTCTATACATTAAATTCACTACAACTCGGGCTTGATTGATTGTGTGTTGATGTAACTGCAATGTCATCGGATTTTGTAACTTCGATAAACGCCTCAAGGTCACAGAAAATAGATTAGTCAGATTCGGTAAGATATTTTTTAGAACCATTTCAGGATATTTCCTCTTTCATATTATTGTTTCAGGTTGTTTTGTTAAGTAATCTGTTATTTTGTTATCCACAGCAAGGTCTTGTCACAATAAATAATCAAGTGAAATATAAAGACTATCTCTTACCTTACAAAAGATATGTAACAGTTCTTATGTTGAAGATAAAGTGACCTTGAAGATGTGACCTTGACTTAGGTGTATCCTGAGGTGTCTTAAAACAGGCAATACTAGTGTTTGGCAATCGGTTGCAAATCACAATCGATTCTTGTGTTTTAGTTGGAAGAGTAAATTAACTAATGATCAATAATTGTAAAATTGTTTTCTTAGGAATCATTACAGCAGTCCAAGAATCATTTCTTTGGAGAATAGAATATGAAATTTTAGTTAAAATTCAGGACAAAAAACTCATTATGCGGGTTTTTCTACCAACTTCATGGATCAGTGTGAAACAGTTGTAACTGCCTATAAACATGTAGGCAGTTACAACTGTTTCATGCTGAGACATTAAACTGATGTCAGTTCTGTTGACAAAATATAATGGCTTTCATTTATGTGTTATGACCTGATTAATCGATAATGAAATTTCTAAGTTGATTATCACAATTGGAAGCCAAAACCAACCGATTGTCAATTATAATCAATTAACCTGCCCATCACTAAATAATGCACACATAGAATGTAAACACTCTTACCACCTAAAATTCAAAATCTTACCTTGAAAATGACCTGGACCTTGACTGATGACATTAAAATATGTTACCAACATTAAAAAATTAACTATCATTTAATAGGTATTCTGTGTTATTAATGAACTGGCAGGGCGGGGCTAAGCCGTGACGTAATTTGGCGAGTTAACTTTTAAATACTTTGAGCTCATTGAAATGCCAGTCGGCAATAATCGTGAACGTGTGCAAAAGATCTGTATCCTAAAACCAAAAGAATTCACATGCTTTGAGAAAGTGAACACTTTTTATCATTGGGTTACCAAAGCCTTGTTACTTCAGCTTGGACAAGCTGAAGTTACGAGGGTTTGGTTACCAACCCACGCTTTACGGCCTCAAGTTAATAATGTTGACTATCTAAGCAGTAATTGATGATAAATAAAGGCTGATTTACCTTGACCCTAAGTGCACCAACCCGTTACTTAGGCTCCGCCCTGCCAGGGCATTAATTATGGATAACACTACACTCTAAATTTTCAAAACATCCCCATGATCATACCTAGTTTCTCTAACTCTGGTACAAAGAAGTCTTCATAATGATTGACATTCACTTCTTGAAGGCACATAATCTGCAAATTGAGAAGAAGAAAATCGAATAATTTGAACTTTCGAACTAGAAAGCCATGAATGGTTTGAGTCACTCCGCAGGCTTGAAATTCTTGTAAAGCAATTAAAGTTTTGACTAGACTTTTAGATATTTTGGATTCTACTGATGTTGAAAATGATTTTCAAAGTTTCAACTATATAACATATAGAGAAATGACATCCGCCCATAAAAATGCATATTTTCATCTGATCACAATAATTTTTTGTAGACTGATTAAGGGTCACTCAAGGATCATTCCAGTAAAA
The DNA here is from genome assembly GCA_948146395.1 of Fragum whitleyi. NCBI lineage: Eukaryota > Metazoa > Mollusca > Bivalvia > Cardiida > Cardiidae > Fragum > Fragum whitleyi. The sequence continues at coordinate 29,505,120 of OX411544.1, forward strand.
TTTGGTTGATATCCATTGGTAAGATTCTGAGAAAATGATTTCCAAAGTTTCCACTATATAACATATAGAGAAATGACCTCCACCCATAAAATACATATTTTTCATACAATCACTATATTTTTTGGTATCTTGATTAAGGGTCACTCAAGGATCATTCCAGTAAAATTTGGTTGATATCCATCACTTACATTCTGAGAAAATGATTTTGAAAGTTTCCACTATAAAACATATAGAGAAATGACCTCCGCCCACAAAATGCATATTTTTCATCTGATCTCAATAATCTTTTGTTGACTGATAAAGGATCACACAAGGATCATTCATGTAAAATTTCATTGGTATCCATCAATAAGAATCTGAGAAAACTCACATTTTACCATATTTGGCAATAAGCCCCGCTTATTAAATCCATGTTTTTCATTGGATCAAAATTTCTTGAACAACTTAGAAAGAGTGTCACCCAAGGATCATTCATGTGAAGTGTGGTTGAAATTCATCCAGTAATTTCTGAGGAGAAGATTTTTAAAGAAAAAGTTTTTTGACCAGACGCACCGACGCACTGACACACGGACGGACACACGCACGACGGACACAAGGCCATGACAATAGCCCCAGTGGCTTTCAGCCAGTGGAGCTAAAAACAATTTGAAAATTGTACAGATTTTTGTTTGGAAAATCAAGATAATTCTTCCTTGGGACGGTGATTTTATGATTCAAATGTTTGAAGATTAAAGATACACCTAATTAATTAAGGACAGTATGGCTATTTAGTAATGGCTTATTCATGCATTAACAACCCCAAATTTAGGGGTAAGCACAAAAATATTGTAATTGCTGGGTAATTATGCACTGTTATTGCATAAAATATGAGCTTTTGGTTAATAGACAAAACCTGGGCTGTAACAGGAGAAACGTGGATTAACAAGTAAAATCATGTGCTGTTAACACCCAGCTTGTTTTACTTAATTTATATGCTCTGTCTGGGCCTATACACTTTCAGTGCTCTCAATAAGCGGATGACGACGTAATATACGTCCAGAATTTCAGAAATTACATCCGGAAAATCAAACCCGGACGTAAAAAAACGTCCGAGATTCGAGGAAAACGTCCTGTAATTTGACCCCGGACATTTTACGAATTTACCTAAATCTACATGTGCAAAAAATCGATAATCAACGCGAGCATACACATTAAAGCTGACCAAAACATGCCATGTGTAACGCGCGGGGTATTGAACTGTTGCTATAACAACCAGTCTCTGATTACGCAATCTTGTTGGGTTAGCGCCACGTCATTACCGCTTCTGTCATTATCATTCTTAGTCGGATACAGATCGCAGGGTCCATTGATAGGATTATTGAAACAAACAAAATTCAAATCAGGGGAAAAATCGTTATATCAAACATGGTTGATGCAGCTCAGACCGATTAAATTTCGAAATATCACTTCCTAAAACTCTTAGAATAGATCTACGGGTAATTTATCCGAAGTGAAAAAGACGCTACCGGAAAACATTTACGAAAGGTCATTCGACTATCCTCGTTTAAATACGTGTAGAATAGGCATCTTCGGAGAACGTGGGGAAATCCAAATGACGTCATTTAAGTTGTCTGCGCCATGTCTGACGAGAGATTTGAAATGACGAATTTTTCTTGACTTCTGCTATTCGGATAATTCTGCGTAAGTTTAAATAGGCTTAGAACTTCAAGTTTTATTGGCACACTACCTAGAACGTTCGCCACCTTTGGAACGACAGGCCGAGGAAAATTAAAGCTGCATTAATTTCCGAAATATTGCCGGATACCAAAACATCGTAACCAAAATTTGAGTAAGCCGCATTTCCTAGGCCCACTGCGCAAGATACAGCTAAGGACCGATTCCAAATAGAAACTCCACATTTTCTCATATTAGTTTTCATGATTTATTCAATGAAAGTAATAAAAGGGGATTGTGAAACCAAAGCTCTTCCCTACAGCTTAAAGTCAAAACTACAAGTTTTAAGGCTTGGAAGTCGTTTATTCTTAGAGAACCAACCAGAATCATGGACTTTGGGAGCAAAAAATTTAACTTACATTTAACAAGGAAAGGAGCATTTACAAAGTGTACAGAAAATTGAAGGTGTGTGTGCAGGGGGGGATAGCAGGGGGAGGGGTTAGAAATTTCTTACTTCGTAAAAAAAATTCCTGAAATCCCAACATGGAATTACAAAAATTCCTGATTTTGGCCCTTATTGAGAGCACTGACACTTTATCAGTTTCATTGTCTAACAATAATCAAGAGTATAAATAAAGGTGCTGATCCTATTTCTGCATTAGTTTTCATGATGTCATAAATTACTCGGCAAACTCGGTATAAAGAGTGACAGTGAGATGCATGATGTACTTTTCCAATTTCTTTAATTTTTTTGGTGGTTTATCGAGAAATAATGGTAGATTATCACTTGATAATCTCACCGCAAATGCAGCGAAATTATCAAAAACTTATACTCTGCTTTGGTGCATTTCATCCTATCTGACGTCATCTATGCGGGGCGAAATAAGTGACGTCACATTGAACGTTGCATAGCAATCACAAACAAAAAGACGCGCTTTACGAAAATATGTCCTAGAAATGTCTCTTTTTTCTCATTTTTGCATTGAAGAAATAGAATAATCGTTTGTTTTTCGTTTAAGATCGATAAATATTTCATTTTGTGAACAACAAAAGCAATATTTTCACTCGTGGCTCTGCCACTCGTGAAAATATAGCTTTTATTGATCACTCAATGAAATATAAATCGATCTTACACTGAAACAAACAATTATCCTCTATATATTAGTAAGTTGGAACTAGTTGAATAGCCTATTTTGTCAATTATTTCCTAATCTCTTTTTGAATAAATACTCAATGCTTTCTTTTTCATGCAAATAAAGCAGCAATTCACATTTATTCAAGCGTTAACATTTGCATTTCATCAGGCGTTTAACCATTTTTCAGGTCTCGGTGAATATTAAAGCCCTCAAAATGTGAATAAATAATAAATGCCTTTAAGAGCAACTTAAACAAACAGTGGAAATGTCACCCCCAAAAATTCACACCCAGCTGTTATGCGCATGAAATACAAAACAACCAACAGAACCAAGAAAGTGGAGGATCCATAGAAGCCATACGCTTACCGCTGATCCGGAGACCGTAAGTTAAACCGTAAGTTAAACCGTAAGAATAAACCTTATATTCTCTTGAAATGTTTTCACCTATTGTAATTAACCTTTTCCTGTACAGTTCCTGGATTTGGCATCTTTTAGCTTTGTTTTTTTTATCTAAGAAATATTACTTGTAAAAATTACTTGTGTGTAACAAGCAATCTCTCATCTCAAAGTAATTTTGGGCTATGCGTAAAAAAAGATTTAGACAAGAACCTTACGTCAGGTAAATAGGCTTTAAACTCTTTTAGAAGTTGTGATTTTCTGTACTCCCAGTCTAGAGTGTATGACCTTGACCCAGTGTACAGGTAGCTGTTGTCCTCCAGTAGATTCTGTGCCAATACATTATAACTCATGATTGTGAAGTCTAGCTGACCAGGCATTGGTGCAGAATTAATGTGGGCAGAGCCGAAGTCTGTATACTCCCACTCTCGAGGGTATCCAAATGGAAACTCTGTTAAAAGACAGAAAATAAATAGTATTGTATTAAACACTAGATATATGATTTTATATGTTCTCGGTTATCACATCTTTCATTTTTTTCTCACCACCTTTTCTGGCTTAGGATCAGGGGTCCAGATAAGAGGGGGTAAAGCCAGTCTAAAATCTTTATTTCTAAAATCTTTATTTCCCAATTAAACCCTATGTTGTGGGTACTCATTTTAATCGTCTCAATGAGACCCTTCAAATGAGTACCAACAAAATAAAGTTTAAGTTAGGAATAATAAATATTTAAATTTGAAAACTAAACTAACACCTCTTTCTGTAGCTCTGAAAATGAATCTATTTTACCAAATGTTCTACAATTGTACTTTAATCTATAACATTTTTTACAGTTTTAACCCTTTCCTGTTTTAGAAAATTTTAGACCTGTCTAAATTCAAAGGTTTTCTAAATCATATTTCAAAGTGGATTTAAATTGGAAAATAACCATTCAGTAGCGTAGAAAATAGTGTGGAAAAAGAAGAAAATGCTTGTCAAAAGCAATTTCTTCTTTTTTCATAATGTTTTCTCAATCAAAATAAAATCAGGCACGTAAAAAGCAGGAATTAAACAGCAAAGAGTTAAATCATATTTGATTTGTACAATATACAAGTTAGTTTTTTCCATCTGGTTAATGGTTACAGATGCCTACAACATGTCATGATGTGGAAAATAGAAGAACACCAGATTAGGTTCTTGAATCACCTCTTTTTGATTTTATGATTTCAATTTTGTCTTTATCCACTTTGAATTTCAGGATTTGATTTTGAGGTCTTACAAACTTTTTATGACCTAATGACATATTGATAAGATAGAAAATTAAGTTTGAAAATGAGAAATCAGTTGTCACAATCAATTTCTCCTATATAAAGCAAGCTTTCTACCCTTATCATATTGCATTTTTCTGTTTACAAACTGTATAGATACGTTATCAGAAATTTTGATAATCAAGTTTCATATTTTGTTATCCAATAAAAGGCCAAAAAACACAGTTACCCAGTTATGCTTTCAAGAAGACAAAACAGTGCCATTCTGTCACCCCGAATCCAGGGCAGATTACCTTCTATTATTGTTGGGCAATCAGTTTCAAATCACAATCAATAATTGGTTATTAGTTGGAAGAGTAAATGGCTAATGATCCATTGTACAATCATCTTCTTAGAAATTAATACAGCACTCCCAGTATCATTCTTTTAAGGATCGAAGGTGAAAGATTAGTTAAAACTCATGACTCAAAGACTCTTTCTTCAGGTTTTTCTACTAACTTCATGGCTCAGCATGAAACAGTTGTAACTGCCTATAAACATATAGACAGTTACAACTGTTTCACGCTGAGCCAGCAAACTGATGTTGGTTTCGAAACACAATACAAAATGTTTTTCATTTATGACGAACTGATTAATCCATTATGAAAATTCTTAATTGATTATCACAATCGGAAGCCTAAACCAACTGATTATAGATTATAATCCATTCATCTGCCCATAAATACCTAGTATTTAGTATTACCTTCATGTCCATCATTCTTGTTGTTGTCATACAGAGTTCTTTCATGGTGAGCCCCTGAGTAAGATGATGAAACATTAACTGAGAAGTCCTCAAAATAATGACCCTGTGACAATGTACAACTATCTGTATCTTCATCAAACTTTTCGGTATCTGCTCTACAGTGTGAGATATTGTCTTTCTGTGATTTATAGACCTTGTAAGAACTGGAATACCAACTGTCCCTTGATTGTTTATGATAATAGGTAGATTTATATGAAAGCTCACACGTGTATGAATAATTCTCACTATTCTCCATTCGATCTGAATATTTGCTACTGTATTTAGGCTCAAGGGTATGTTCGCTTTGATACTCAGGCTCTTTAAAATGTTCACTGTAGTACTCTGGTAAATATGAATAGTTCTTGTAGTACTCAGGCTTATGGGAGTTTCTTTTATACTCAGTCGCTTGAGAATATCTTTCACTATACCCTGAAATTAATCTACACTGTTTATTACAATACCATGGATCCCAATTAACATTAGAATAAACTTTTTCGTGTTGATGAGTATACACTCTACCATTCTCCTGTTTATTATTACATTTTAGACTAGGCCTTTTATACACAGCTATATGTTTTCTGGGTGATAGACAGCCAATATCTTTGTATGGTGGATCTTTCTGGTTTTCAACTGCAGATAATACTGTTATTATTCCGCAGATTTCTAGAGGATTCTCTGATTTAGTCCCCTGTTTGACTTGAGAATTTACTTTTGGTTTGGCACTTCCAGAATTTGAAAAATCCTTTTTCAGTAGATGGCTTGGTTTATCTTTCCTGAAAAAAAAAAATGGTAAAGATGAAATTTGTACAAAACATTATAAATTAATAAAGAGAAAAGAATAATTGTTTATTATCTTTCTCTGCAGTCTTTTACAATATAATTTGCTATTCAATGCTAGTACATGTACAATCATTCAACATAAGGCTAATGAGGACCTGGGACACACTACTGGCAATCAAGATTTTTCTTAACCCTCGTTATGCTGAACCAAGAATATTCCTGCTTTGGCAGGAGGTATTGTAAAAGATGAGCCTGCACCTATGTGCAGTCTGATTTTAGTCAAGATTACCTGTCTGTCCCCTTTCAAAGCAGAATTGTTAATGAACTTAATCTTCAAACAGAGGGATTATCTAAACCCTTGGATTCTAGGGCTTTCAGTTATTTGATATGATTGAAATTCTGAAATGGGATTTTAATTCAGCATGACAAGGGTTAATTAGTCTCATATTTCAGACTTTAGTCTCAACATCAACAGCACAATTTGGAATCTAAGTTCGGCTACAGGTACTGGATACTCTGAGAGACAAAGTTACAAAAAGAAGAGTTAAAGCTCTTACAAAAATACTATCAGAGTCATCTACCTTGATGGTATGGCTGCTCTTGTGACAATGAAATTTCAAATTCACATTTTACTGATATATGTGAGAAATTCCAATGATATTTTGGAACCTCATCTTGTAAATAAGCTAAAGAAGGGCATATCCTTTTTGTCATATCACTGGTTTGACAGTGAGATCAGGGTTTGACACCAACTACTTTTTGCCATTAGCCTGACGGATCCGTTATCTCCATATGTTAAGGGTCCGCCATGATAACAACAGGTCCAGCATTAAGACTGTATTTGATTTTTAGCAATTTAGGAGATGACTTGCAAAGAAAACATTGTTCAAAAAGAAGAAATTGCTTTTCTTTTTCTACAATGTTTTCCAATGCAAATATTAGTATTGGAAGCCAATTATTTTTCAAATTATGATAGATTTGAAATACTAAATTTTTGCCTAAATATTGAAATACTGGGTGTTTTATTAAATGAAATACTAAGTACTGGGATTAACTATAGGCCTAATGGACCTGCAGCATGGTAACAACAACTACCAGTCCTCCCTTGAATCGACAGGTCTCAGGCCTGAGGACTGGTGTTAGTGTCGATCCCTGGAGATCAGCAAGTGACTATCTATGGATATTCCTTGATCAGGGGTGTGGAATACCCATGCCGGACTTGTCTTACACAGGCTTTATCACTTGCGCGCAAGTACATTTTTCTAGGCCACTTGTCCATTGACAAGTGAACATCAGAGCAAATCTTGTAACAGTAGTAAAGAGATATAGAAGCAAAGTCATCATATTGTTTGTATCAAAGGGGAGAAAACATTGTCTTTAATGAAGAAAATGCTGGGTTACAGCATTTTCTTCATTAAAAACAAAGTTTTCTCAATATCTATCAATTCATTTTTTTTTCGGGCAAGTTCATCTTGATCCAGGACAAGTAGGAAATTGTCTTTTACTTGTCCATGGATAAATGGAGAAAATTCTTATTTCCACACCCGTGTCTTGATAATCTTGCAACAGCATGAAAGATATAGATCAAACACAAGAGCACTACACACAGCTGCCTACGCTTGGCTGTTGGAGGCTGGACGGTGGATAAAAAACCTGGGGCCTGTTTTACTAAACATCTTACGATAATTTTTGTGTAAGTCAAAAATTAAAATTACTTCTACAGTAGTAACTACATATGAAATTCTGCCATGCATCATTTCATTGGAATCATATTCTAAAGACGATTCCAATGAGGTATTGCAATGCAGAAGCTAACCATGAATGAAAACACCAGGTATGATTTGTGATTTTGACTTACAATATTTTTTTCGTTAGAGGTTTAGTAAAACGAGTCCTGAAGGGAAAAAGGGGCATTATTTGCACAAGATGCATCTAGAAAATTGTCCCATAGAAATCTCTTGCTTTTTTGATAAATCTTTTCATGTTTATTTCATAACATTAAATCGCAAGATATGTAAAGAGTATGTGTTGATTTCATGGAGGTATGAAACTTAAAACCTTATCACTTTCTAATATGAATATGTGAGGCAGATTCATAGTGTGATTAGGCTTTTAGTTTCATACCTCCATGAAATGAACAAATACGCCCTTCATTCCTTAAATAAATTTACCTCCCCACATCTACAATTTTGGTTTGTTTCAAGTGTTCCCCATGTTCTGATCGCACCACACAAATAACACCAGGATCATCAAGGAAAGTTTCTCTTTGATCCAGTCTAGAAGAAGAAGGCCCTTTCTCCATGTCATCTATAACTATTACTTCATCTGTTAGTTTGGTTTGTTTTGGTGTGGAAGAGGAAGATCTATCATCTTTAGCATTTTCTTTCTTGCGTTTTTTGTTGAGGGATCTTGGCACAAAAAGTAGGGGATTCTGCATTGTGCATTCGCAAACCTACAATTAAAATGTAGAGCTATCAACCCATATTTAACAACCATACCTGTTTGACTTCGGCAAATAGCGATACATCGCTAATGTTATTTGTTTTGTGCAAACCAGACTATAAATAAAATTTTGTAAATTTTGTTTTTGTACTTCACCCTTATTAGGTTGAATAAATTTCTTGGGATTTCTAAGTCCAAAGAGGGTTTGACTTGACTCAATTAAATATCTAATATTATGGTCAAACATGTGTAAAGTGTCGGAGACTAGAATTAGTTTGACCTGGGGTAATTGAACTAGAGGTGCTTGAGCGCCTGATTTGCTCCACAGGCCTGAATATCCTGATATAATTATTAGAGGATGATGAGGCTGTTTAAACGAGAATTGAAGTGAATGAATGAGTAAATGCTTATTTCAAGTAAATAAGTGGTTTTAAGTGTCATATGCTAAAATATTTCTGCAAAGAAAAAATCATGATCAATAAAAAACATATTGATAATTGACCTCTGCCTATTAAACACATATTTATCATCCAATCACAATAACTTTGTGCAGTCTGATTATGGGTCACCTAAGGATCATTCCAGTGAAATTTGGTTGCAATCCAAAAATAAATATTTCAACACTAACAGGATGTTACTGCACAATATACATTGTATTTTGTCCGCAATTTTTTTTCATTGTAGATCTTTCCGCTTTTCACTTAACACTACTAAAAGGATGTTACTTCACAATAATTGTTTGTCATCAAAACAAAATTTTAACTAATGATGAAAAAAAGTTAAATATTCAATCAGATCCAATATATTTATTTTATTCTGCGCAATGCCTTACATTGCAGTCAACTCAACTCTTTCTACCCTTCTCTTAACCTCAGAAGGTCAGAACATATTTTACACCAATTGTCCTCTCTGTGCAGAGTCACCATTCCTTCAACTAAACTGACCAATTCTCAAGTGGTATGCTCAGAATGCTTATTTCAACTAATGTTTCTAAACATTTGGATTTCAACAAAGGTTTTATCCCTTCTAATCTAGTATCTTTAAACCTATTACATTCAATAAGTCTAGAAAATTCATAATTTAGGTGAAACCCAAAGGGTGATCAAATAATCACTTTAAATGTTGAAATGTCCTCTGCCAATAAAGTACATGCTGTTCATCTAATCAAAATATTATCAGCCGACTGATAAAACTTCGCAGAAATAACATTCCTATATTTGGTTGAAATTCATCTGTTTAAACCTTGAGAAAGTTTGTTTTCTCTATATTGAATATTCCACCATGTAACATATCTGAAGCAATGATCTCTGCCCATGAAAGAAATATTTTTCATTTGATCACAATATTTTTTTTGTAAACTGATTAAGGATCACTAAAGAATCATTCCAATGAAATTTGGTTGATATCCATCAATTACATTCTGAGAAAAAGGTTTTCAAATGTTTCACAATATAACATTTATAGAGAAATGACCTCTGCCCATAAAATACATATTTTTCATCTGATCACAAAAATTTTTATAGACTGATAAAGGGTCACTCCAGGATCATTCCAGTGAAATTTGGTTGATATCCATCAATTAGTTTCTGAGAAAAGTCAGCTATTATCATATAAGGAAATTAGCCACGCCTACTACATCCATGACTTTAAACTGATAAAATTCTTTGAAGGAATCTGATAGAGAGTCACCCAAGGAACATTCCTGTGAAATTTGATAAGAATCCATACAGTACTTTATGAGGAGAAGATTTTCATGCACAGACGATGGACACCCTGCCTTTCGGCCGGTCGAGCTAAAACTGTAAATGTAATAATTAATTACATTTTCTGAAGTAATTTCATGTAGTTTGTAATTGACCCCTTTCTCAATTACAAGTACATGTAATTGTAATTAATAATAAATGAAATCAACATGTAATTAACAATTACTTTCAATTACATTTCAGTTACTTCTGAATGCTATAAAGTTAGCCTTATGACAGTCATAAACAGTAAGTCTTTCTTCCAAATTGTTAACCCAAATTTTTTTTAAAAGTTCTATTCTCAGATTGTTTGGTTGTCTTTGAAAATGAAAAAGAAGATTCATCTTGAGAATGAGCGCCATCATTTTACAAGAGGCCCATGAGGGCCTGAGACCTCTCTACTGACCCTTTGAAAAGCCTTAATCTTTGATATTGCTGTCAAGATAAAACAAGAAAAAAGTTTGATGAAAATACATACTTCAATGAAGGATTTATGTTGACAAGGAAATTTACTTAAAAACCCCTTTTCCCATGATGCCACAAAATTGCATCAAATGGCAAAGTTGTGGCCATGGTCACATGAGAAATATTTTGTTTAAATTTCATGACAAATGAATCCAGGCATAAATGAAGTTGTGAAAAAATAAATATAACATAATGCCGATTTTTCAGCATATCACCACCAATTCTCCGTGAAATGCACATTGTTACTTGATAAGGGACATTCAATGAGAGTTTTATACACATGTTTCTATAAATAAAAGAGGAGTTGCGCTAGAAAGGAATATAACAATAAAGCTCCTTTTTCCATGACATGGCATATCATCAAATGGCTAAATAAATGTGGCCATGTTCACATGATGAGAAATATTCTGTAAAGTTTCTATGAAAATCTGTGTGTTTACAAAGGGTATACATAAAGGCCCCTTTTATCATGACACAGCATGAAACTAAACAGCCACAAATGCACATAGTCACTGGAAATGGAATAATTTTTTGAAGTTTCACATGAATGTTTCCATTAATAAAGAGGAGTTTTGTTAAAAAAGGAAGGATTCTTTTTCTATGACCAGTTAAAAATCACCAGACCACATCAATTAGTTGTGATGATATATCCCTCCTTTGATTTTCTGGGAGGGATATGGTGCGTCCCTCTTTATTCTATATTGCAGCACCTGAGGTGAAGGCCCCTTTGTGTATGTAGCAGTATAAAATCACCAGACCACATCACAGGGTTGGCAAGTATTGACCGTGGCGGTTTTAACCGGGTGGTTTTAACCGGTTAAAACTGCCCCGGTCAATACTCCTGAAAGTGGTCAATACCGGTCAATACTGGTCATTTGAAAATCAAAGCCTGAAAGGCCTGAATTGAAGACAGGACTGAATATTAACAATTGGAATGAAAATTGTGGCGTTTTGAGAAGATCTCTTGAGTGGCTCTTGAGTGGGAAACAAAAATTTAAAACAATCATTGATGGTTATATATGGAAACTGCACCTTCCTAACAAATGAATATGCTTTACTTTGAAGACTCTTCACTTCCAGATAAACCTATCCCTCTAGCCCATTCAAGCTTAACAAGAGGGTAACTGCCTTCATAATCGCTATTCATCCCCAAGTGTAAGTTTTCAATATCCTAAATGAAAAATATTCACTTAACCAACAGAAATATGGTGGCAATTCCTGTATTCTAAAAACTCATATGAATTATAGCAACCCTGTTTTATAAAATTGTATAATTTATCCCCAGCAATCCAATATGATCCAAATCCGATTTTTTTTTTCAGTCAAACTTATTAAGTGGATGTGTAAAAATCTTAAATAAAATGTTAATCCACATGACACACATTGCTTAACCCTTGATGAAGAGCTGAACATTTCATTGCCATGGTGAATATTGCCCTGAATTGGAAATTTGTTCAAATTTCTTTTACATTTATTATCTGATCCAGAATTTGACTAATTATCTCCACATAGAAGAAGCAATGAAAGTAATACCAATATTCTTATACTTTTACTAGTCAAAGTCAATACCAAGAAGAAGTATTTTCCCGTACAAAAGCTGTAGCTTTTTTATGAATACCGTTTAAGTTTCTTCCAGGAGTGAAACATTCTATTTCTATTTTTCAATTGAGATATTTCAATCTCCATTTCAGGTTATTCTCCTTGCATATGGTCTTACTTAGTAGAAAATTATTTTTACTACAAAATAATATATAAACCTGTTAAGACAACCAACCTTTCAGGCCTTTTCCACGGGACTGCTTTTCTAGATCAAGATTCGGATTGAACTATCCGGTGAACTATCAATTTTGACAAAACTGCCAAAATGACAGATCGTTAAATGAAATCCCGAGCTTCAACATTTATCACCTTGAGTAGAATTCTTTCAAAGTCCACTCCAGAATGTTACAAATAAATCCATTCCAGTTTCCAAAACAGTTTTTGTTATTGTCAGAAAATTGTCGAAAACAAAAGCGGAAACTCAAAACCGGGGTCGCGCATGCGTGGTACTACTGTATAGGCCATTCGGAACACCACTCGGCAAATCTAACGCATTCGTCACAACTTGGCCGATTCCGTAACCTACATTTAGATAGATCTCATTCGGAACATCGCTCGGACTTTTCCGTAACTTGAAAAGTACCTCGGACGTAAGTGTAGTAATTTTGGGTCATTTTTAGGTAATTCGGCTCCTGGTGGTACTTCGGTTAATACGCATGAAGAAAATCACATTTTGTTAATTCTTTCCGATCGTCTTTCAAGATCTTTTGGGCATATAATAATTTGATGACAAAACGCAGTAAGACACTGCGTTTTGTTATCAAATTATGATATGCCCATTATTTTTCTTTCGTTGATTTTGTTTTATGCAACGTCATCCCCAGCGGGAACGTTTATGTTTGTGACGTCATATAAACCCACGTGCGAAATGACGCGTTTTCATGACTGCGCCCGTATTATTCCCGAGGTCTATTCCGTAGAATCGCCGAAGGTTCCCGAATGGATAGATCTGAGACTTCGGAGATCGCCCGATGATTGCCGAGTGAATATCACGATCACGATCTGTTGCCGTTTACGGAAATGACCGAGTGATGTTCCGAATGTTGTACAATATGGATAGACAAAACAAGCACTAATAATAAAGTAATTTGATAAGCCATCGAAATTTCTCCGTAAATCCAAGTAAAAATTCAAACCTATGAAATTCCAAGGGTTTACGAGTTTATTCAAATAGCCTTGTGCTATTTTAGTTTTTATCCATTTACACTACGACAGGCCCGGGAGACGGATAAATAAAGCAACCTTAAGGACACACAAACACACAATTTTACGAGAAATAGGGAGTCTAAAATGTGGAACTGAAAATAGCTTGCCAATGGTATGCATAAAAACAGTTGTAGGATGCAATTGAAAATTTGGAGCAAATGCAAAAGATTGCAGCCGAAAACGCCCTAAAACAGCACCACTTACGAATGTAAAACACGTTTCTGCAGGCAATTTCTGCATATATCACGTGTTCACTCCCCTGAGGTCCCGGCCAGAATTTAGGTCAGCACCAAAATTTTACGGTATATTGCTACACTATTGATTATTTTTGCCGCGTTTATTTTTATGAATGGGTCTACTTTTTTTGAGCGTAATGACACATGTAGGTTTGTTATCAAAATCCGATGGCGACGATCCCTATATTGAAAGACAGGTAAACCTGTCTTCAATAAAAAAACCAGGTGGTTAATACTGGTTAATTGAATATCTAAATTGGCTGAGTGAGATTGATTTGTCAATTTAGTGTTTATTACTGTATGAAATGTAGTATATATTATGCACATACTGTTTATATGGATATACTGGTTTATCAGTGTGCTGGCCATGATCATTGTAAAGGCTATTATAATGCCACTTTTAATGAAAAACCTGAGCTGACAAAGGTAACTTAATTGACAAGACTTTCACACTTATCAAATTGAAAGCACACTGTCACACATTTCAAATCAGGCACATCAATATGCATACTGTCACAAAATGTAGAATACTCAGTGAAATTGTCATCAACTTCCATGCATGAATGAAGGAAAAATATATATCCATTAAAGGTTCCAATTTACCATCTAAACCTTCCTAAATTTATTTACAAAGTCCCTATGAAAATTTTTTATCCAAAATATGATGTATGAATTTCCAAAAAATTCCATTGTTCATCAGTATCACTGTCTGATGGACATTTTCCTTCAAAGTCAGTAATTTGGGGTAGTTGTTGTTGAAAATTTCTTCTTGTGATTCGTGAGAAAGTTAGAAGACAATTGGATGAAAACTATGAACTTAAGTATATTTACAAGGATTTTCTTAACATGCAAAAATTAAACAGGCACAGTGTTCCAACTACTTTTTCAATCTGGGGATTAAAATGGTTATTTTGCATCATGCATATACCCCCTCTATATGAGACAAAGAAGGCTGCTAACAAAAATGGTTCAGTCAACTCGGCCTGTGAATAAGTGGGCCTGTTAACTCGGCCCGTCAACTCGGCCTGTTTATATATTATATAGGTACATGTATGATGATACAATGTAAATATTTTGGGGACCTTATGTGCTTTTTTTCAGATTAATAATCACTCCTTAAAAAGGTTTTTAATAATAATCTTATTTTACTGTTAAATGGCATTTGTGTAAATATGAGATAAATTAGATATAATTTAATACTTAATTCACCTTTTATTCAAATTCATTTTTCAAATTATTTTTTTCTAAGCACAGAAGAAGATGATAAGTTATATGCGTATTAAATGTGAAGATCCTAGATTTTAGTTATCATTTGTGAATTAGCACCTCCTTTACGTACCTACCTGTTGACTACCTGTTGACTTCTGGGGACCTTTTTAACCCCTGATGGGTTGTTATCCCCTTCTACTGCTTGTTATCACTTCTCCGGGTCCGGTCGAGCTAATACACATCAGACAGGTCGAAACGCTTATTCGACCAAAATTTGTCTAATTTACTTTTGAAATGGTCTACCTTCTTTGACAATATAATTTCATCTGGTAAATTGTTCCACGTATTTATTGTTCTAAGTGCAAAAGAGTTTAAGTGCAATGACCTCTTGGCACGAGGTTTATTCAATTTGGAAGCAGGTCAACTCGTACCCACGGCAACTCGTACCAAAGTCAACTCGTTCCCATTTTGGTCAACTCGTACCCGAATTTTGGTCAACTTGTACCCTTTCCAAAAATTATGGAGTCAACTCGTACCCATCTTTTTTTATTATTATTATTATTATTTTTTGCTGTCAAAATAAGAAAACTTTATTACTTACGATATTATTTCTTGTTGGGCATAACTATTTAGCCAGGTGAAGAAAGACAAAAAAAGTTTTTGATTAAAAAAAGGAATTAAAAAATGGTCATGGTCATGACGTAAATATTCATGTGTTGTTTTTTTCAAAGTTTTTTTCACAGCATATGTTTTCAAAGTCAGTCCGAAATTTCACTGTCTGCATATGTTTTCATTTACAGATAGTGAAATCTCATGCTTTTTGCTTTTAAAATGGCGAATCTGATCAAGCAAGAATCATTGTCACCTTTGAATAACACCGAATCTGTCATTCAATGTATATTTATCGATCAGTGGTTATGGTTCACACCTAATCAATGCATAAAGATATTAAGTGTCAATTTCCTTTTGTCGATTGCAACCCTTTTTCAGCAGACTGAGAATAATGACAGTGGGACAAAACGTCCAAAGAAAGGTGTAATAATTCTTTATTTGATAGTATTTATTCTTTGATGATAATGAAAAATAATAAGTAAAAATAACTTTAAATAGATAAATTTAGTTTGTCATATTCATTTTTTTGCATTTTAAACACATTTATGAAAATATAACATTTCTTTTAAAAACATAATCATATAGTAATGTAGTTTTTTTGGTTATTATAAAATACAAATTAAAGTTGTGTTGTTTTCTTCCAGTCTCGCTCAAGGATTTCCTACATTCTTATGTATAAAGCAGGCATCATAGGCTAATATCAAACTGGAAATCTTATACAGGCTGATACTTACCTATTTTTTTTCTGAAGAGTTTCGTAATTTTGGATAAAAAGATAGTAACCACGTTTTGCACATAAAATACGGGTATTAAATTTTCTGTCAGTGGTAGCTGAAAACTTCGTAGCTACAACTGACCTAATGTTATGCATGTGATCTCTCTTTGACATCCGATTTGAAAATATTTTTGATAATCAGTGTTTAAGATAAAAACATAGAAGCAAAGTTATTAAAATCTGGGTAAATTACATGTATGCAGTCACATCCATCGCTAACATAAAAAGGATAAAAAGCGGCTTTTCCCGATCTTCAATAAAACTCGTATATCAATGCCAGTTCATCCAATTTATTTATCATCAGGATTTTTGGTAATCGTTGAAGATGTTGCAAGAATTCTATACTATTAAGTATTTGGTGGTAAAAAAAATGGGAAGATTACATCAAAATAGTCTAAGCATTTTTTCTCTAATCAGGGGATTGGCGATTTATTAGAATAGTCAACTTTTACCAAACATCGGTCTTAAAATGGCCGATTTTGGGCGGTGTTTAAGGGGATGGACGATTTAGAATATGGGCGATTATTAGAATAAATACTGTATTTCAAAATTAATGAATGGACAAAACACCGTAACAACAGCTTGACTAAGCTGTAGTTGCGATGTAATAATCAAATATTTATACAAAGAGTATATTGTATAATAAAAAACTTGTGTAATTTTAAAATATTGTAACCACGTTACGACGTCATGAAAATACACCGACGATACGTGACTTGCATAATTAGGAAATGGTTAATCTGATTTTATTTCAGTGGATAGAAAACTTGAGTTCCACTTTCTTTGACTCACTTTAATTATATAAAGATATTTTTGTCTTAATTGAAATATAACATGTATTCAATGTCAAAGAACTTTTTGTGAAGTATATATAATTACAATAACAGAGTTTTAATCCAGATGAGCAATTACATACAAACCATTATTACTTACCTGCTTCTAACAAATAACTGTTTGTTCTTCTGAGGTGTTAACTTTAAAAATTATCGGACAATTAAATTAAATTTGTTTTTCGAACTGATTAAGAGAATATATTCACCAAATAAACTCAATTACACAAACAGATTAAACATGATAACTATATCATTAACATCAACAATAATAGTTAAATCTTCCTCCCTGTAACACTCTTTTATCACCTTACAATCTATAAAATTTTCTTAACAACAAAAACTTATCAAAATATCTGAAAATATATTATAGATATATTATAATTATAATATTTTTCTTTGAAGGAGTGGCTATTTATGACTTGTTTTTTCAATTAAAAAAAAATGGGTACGAGTTGACTCCATAATTTTTGGAAAGGGTACGAGTTGACCAAAATTTGGGTACGAGTTGACCAAAATGGGTACGAGTTGTCTTTGGTACGAGTTGCCGTGGGTACGAGTTGACTGTAAGCCATTCAATTTTAGGCAATGCCCTCGGAGGTGGTCAGATTCAGCAAAAGTGAAAAAGGTAGAGAGGTCAATATCATCAATATGGTGAATAATCTTGAAGACTTGGATGAGATCGAACCTTTGTCGTCGGTACTCGAGTGATGGAAGATTTAGCTCTCTAAATCGATCAGGATAAGATAATTCTCTCATACCTACCTTTTGTCTTCTGGGGAACTTAGTAACCCCTATATGGGTCATTCCAGGAATTAAACGAGTCACCCTACGTTGTACATTCTCAATTATTTGTTTACATTTCTTAGTAACGGGATAAGCAACTAGGTTACCATAGTCAAGATGTGATCTGACCAATGATTTATAAAGTGTCAAAAATAAGTGTTTGTACATTTCACACATTGATTAACTATCTGATAAGTGTGCTTATATATCCGTTTACTAGGCTCAACACTATATAAGTTATTTACAAGCCGAGTTGACGGGCCGAGTTATACACAGGCCGAGTTTTACGCGGGCCGAGTTTTTAACAGGCCGAGTTAACAGGACACCTTATCCGAATATATGAACAGTACGAAAATACTGCCAGTACATGTACAACGCCATATCCAACTGATTACAGGAATAAACGATTACTTGAAAGCAAAGAAATTATGAGTGTTTTATTACCAATAGATATGTTCTCAACTATATCGTTAAAATCGGTGTTATATATCGGAAATCTTATCTTTTTTCGAAAATACCAATTTTTCTGTTGATCCAGCGTAAATTAAGAATTCTGTATTTTACGAATATTTAAAATATGTCTAAAATAAATGATGGTAAACAGCTCAAAAGTTGCGAAAAAAATAAATTTCAAAATAATATTTTAAATATTGTATTATAATAGATGTTGTATAACTTTTTTTTATTTCTGTTTTAATACAAAAATATTTCGTAAAAATACTTCTTTATTCAACAGTAATCTAGTTAATTCCACCATTCTCAAGGCTACCAAAGATAATATTTTTCAGTTATTTTATGCAAACACAAGTTTGTCAGTTTAATTCTGTGGAATCATTAGAAGGTAAACCATAAAGATAATCATTTTCTATCGTTATGGTCTGGCAGGCTTATTTTGATATCTCTTAAACCCAAAATATTTTGCTTGACAGATGAGATGTCTTCTTGACCCAGAAATGTAAAAATTGGGTCACAAAACAAACATATTGACCTGCTGAGGTAAGTCGATTATGAGACGATTAGAATATTCCTTTGCAATAAGACACTCTTTCTGAATTAAGGATTTTAAGTTGTTGACTTTAGTCTGCCTGAATTAAGATTTAAATTGTAATCAAGAATCAATATTGGCAGAATAGTGTGAAAAAGAGCCAAGATAATTCATGCAATGGCAGGATTCAGGAATATAGTTTGAGGACCACATGGTTTTCTGAGGCTTAAAGATTTCATCTTTCATTTACATTATGTGCTAGTGCTTAAAGTGTTATTCAAATTTCATCTTTCTATAGATATGGAATGCCAAACACTGGTGAACCCTTTTAATTAATCTCCCTTGAAATCTGCTATTAGAATAATTAGTGTGTATCACTGCTTCCTAGACTTTTGTTTTTTTCTTAATTGTCATCCCTATCTTGATGCAATCAAATCATGTAATCAAACAAAAGCGCCCACAGATGTTAACATTCTTGCTCTTATATGCTGCCAGAAATATGAGGGGGGAAAAAAAGTCATTTGGATAATTATGGAGTTAAGAACACCAGGGACTAAGCTAAGGGCGATTAAAGCGAAATTTTCACCTGAAAATCACTCATGTCGCCCTTCTGTCGTAGAAAAGCGAAGTTCAAGTCGCCCTGTTTTTATGGGCGTGATTTATTATCGGATCTTGATTGTCCATCTAGCAAGCAGTAATTAGTCACACTCGAAGCTTATCTGGCCATCTGGTAATTATCAAGTCAAAGAAATTTTATTGATCTTTGAAGTAGGAAATAGACAGTCATTAAATGCACATCACAGTGTGCGCAGGTAAACCATTTCAATTTGGTTAGGATAAAAAAAATAGTCGTTAGGGCTTTCATTTGGCATACAACAGATTTCAAATTTGAAAGGACTAGTTGTTTCCAAAAATCCAATAACAGAATTTACTTTTAGTTTACATGACGAAGAATTACACGCCATAAATGAGGGAGGTTTTGGAATTTCAATCATCCGAGAAAGAAGAGTTTGGCGCCATTTTTAATACAGTTACGATTTTCAGGAAGAAATTATTCGTGTAAATCACATGAAAAGTTTTGTAGCATACCTTTTCTTTATTTTGATTTCTTCCTGTGAATTCAAAATTGTTTTTTTTTAACTGTAACAAACTTGATGGTTTGCAAGTTGAAACTGAAAATTAATCTCCCCTCAACGGACGAGTTTTACCCCAATAAACGGCAGATTAAGCAGACATCTGATGCAAGACTGTGCCAAGGAAGCTTAAGGCAATATTATTTTTGTAATATAATATTGATGACTGTCACAAAAAATGCCGAAAATCTAAATTTGGGGAATAATCAGAAAATACATAAGTCTCCTACAATCTTTCCTAGTTGTAGATTACACTACACCAAGAAAAAATATAGTGATTTATACTTTAAAAAAAACTTATACTAATTTGGTAATTATTCCATTCAGAGTCAAATAATCCTGTAAAATGAAGCAAATTATCCCATGCTTACAGTGTTCGTAAGTTCAAAGTCACACTACACCAATTTAAATACACAATCATGTATCTAGATTTGTGTACTACCTGCTACTTTAAAATATCTTTACCCTTTACTCATCACAATTCACAGAGAATCAACCATTATAAATCAATTATTTTCAATCTGTTTTCTCATCCTATTTCATTCTCATTGTAAAATAATCACATTGAAAATTCGAATAAAAAATGAAAAGAAATTAAAAAAAAGTTCAGATGATAATGATACTACTACTGCATGGTGGTCTTTTTATCAGATAAATGAATTTAAGATTTTTAATGTTGTCATTAATTGAGACCATAGAGAGTGTAAAAATTCTTACTTTTTATTTCCATTTTTAAATTTTATTCCATCATGAAAGTTTCAAACATTTTATACAGTAAGTACAATTATAAGAATAATTAATACACGTACATCTACATTTATTGATCTAAATGAATTGACTTTTACTGCAGTTAAGACTTGCTTCCGTAGTATATCAATTCTCTTACTTCTCCCTAAATTTCCAAACTTCTCCCTAATTCTCCTGGAGGGAGAAGTCACTTCTCCCTAATTTTGGGAGCTAGCTTAGTCCCTGGAACACTTCCAAATTCGGATTTTCTGCACCCTGGCAAGAACACTTTCCAAATTCAGATTTTCTGCACCCTGGCACAAAAGTTCCATCACTGCATTCTTTGTGTAAAAATCCAAGGTTGGGTAGAAAACATATCCACAGTTTGTCCACATTGCCTATAAAAACTAACATATAAACACATAAAAATTTTCACACATACAAAAAAAAAAAAAAATGCATAGATTCTACAATAAAAGTCAGTTTTGGTAACAGAAAATTTAGAAAGGATTCTTTAACATTTTTTGTGTATCTATTAACAAAAAAACCCTTTGTAATGTGTATTTGCTTTAACACTAAGAGGATTCACAGAAATTCCAGGGAAGAAACTTATGCACTGGAAGGGATCAACACTAACACCAGTCCTTGGGTCCAAGACCTGCAGATTTCAGAGAGGACTGGTAGAAGAAGCCATGTGTGGGTCCTCCAGGCGTGTTGTTAATGGTTATTTTATTTTTCCAATCAGTAAAGTTTTGAAAAAAGTTGTCTTTTCACTAAATTTTTTACTAAATTTTTTCATCGCTTAATGGAAAACATTGCGGAAAAAGAAATCACAAGCAATTTCTTCTTTTCCAACATTGTTTTTACCTCCACTGGCTGAAGGCCTCTGGGGCTATTGTCATGGCGCTGTGTCCGTCGTGCGTCCGCCCTTGCATCCGTGCTGTCATATACTTTTACTTTAATGATCAGTGGGCATCACGGAGAATGGGTTATAAGGTAATGCCATATATTTTAGAGTAGGAATAGTTTCAAAACAGGGCTTGAAAATTCTACTCGTCCTGCATGATTTTTTCCTTCTTTGTCAATATAAGCAGGACAAGTGGCTTTTGCAAAATTTCACGTATGAAATTAATGGATCACTATATTTTCTTATATAAAAGGACAAGTAGAAATTTCAAGAATTTTCAAGCCCTACAAAAACCTTGGTTAAATGCTAAAATCTCAGGATTATAATAATTTAAATTGTAATGTAATAAAAATGTAATTGGAAAAGTAATTTATTACATTTCTGAAAATAATTGTAATTTAACTGATCATGAGTGATGACAATTTATTTTGTTGTAATTACAAATGTCATTGTTTTTGACATATTTCAATGTAATAAATGTACTTTACCATTGAAATTCACCCAGGGTCTGAGTGGAAGCATACAAAAAAGGTGCCTGCTCAATATTTTTTTTTTTTTATGGTATGAAACCAATATTTCAGCATACCTGAATGCTTTTTAGCTCCACTGGCCGAAGACAAGGGAGCTATTGTCATGGTGGAGTGTCCGTCGTAAACTTGGCATGGATTTTCCTTGACCATTTACTTAAATTATAAAAGAAATTTTTATTGGCCCCCAAATATGGGGGAGGCAGGTAAAAAATCTAGGGTTATTAAAGCCAGTGGAGCAATACAGGCCCGATTAGGCCCTCTTGGGCCTCTTGTTGTGATAAACAAAATAAAAAGTAGATTATTTGTTATTTCAAATAAAGTAACCTCTATTTTACATTTCAGAAGCTGGAAGTGTTGGTGACAAAGTTTGTTGATAAGCAAGGTCTACACTCTCAGCATGATGTAAGAATATTTCCACAATGAATTGATTTGACTCCAATGTGACTGAATTTGCAAAGACAATTATGGAGTCCACTCAAATTGATTCTCCGAAGGAGACCAAGATTGGTTGTCCAAGGAAATCTTATCTATCGCGAATGAACTCTGCGACGACGGATTCTGACTCAATACTGAACCCTTCGGGACTTGACATTCTTGCAAATATTGCCTCTCCAAAACACCAGCGGGTAGACAGCTTTTCTAATGTGTCATTACCGGACGAAATGCATATCAGTTTTTCTGAGTCTGATGTGTCCTTCCAGCTTGATGATGTTGACTTCTCGTACTCTCCGTCAACCGATGTCGATTTAACAAACGCCAACATTATCTCCCTTGATTCAAACTCGGACCTGAATGGGGACAAAGATCTCCAGAGCATTCAGGCGTCGATAACTTCCACATCTGGGTTGGAATTAAACAGGAACAATGATATCATACCAAAACAATGGACAGAGTTAGAGAATGTGAAGAAAAGGAAAAAGGAGAAGAACTCATCAAAACAGCTTCTCAGTCTTGGTGATCAAATGAGGGGAATTAATGAGCTAAATGACAAAAATCTTGATGATAAACCATTAAACATAGACGGTCAAGCACCTCAGGTTAGTTTGATTACTTGTTCTCCTGTAAAATTTGATGTTTTAAGGGACCCTCTAAACTATCTGATGCAAGTCCAATAGACCCACTGGAGGATCAACTTCAGAAACAAGTTAAAGGCTGTTGTAAACCCAGTTATTGTTTTAGGAATCATTTACCCTTCTGTCAAAAAATTATTGGTGTCAAAAAGTATTGAATGAGTAAAACTAAGCAAATAATATTTTCTTTACAATTAATGTAGCAATGAACACTCAGGTCAATTAAAATATTTTAAATATACTTGGGAAAAACCTATATTGTGGGAACTCATTGAAATCGTCTCATTGAGTACCCACATCAAAGGATTTCATTGAGAAATAAATATTTTAGACTGGTTTCACCCCCTCTTATCTGTACAGGTCTCTGTAACTATTAATATGTTTTAATTGATTCAGGTATCAACAGTAGGAAGTAGTGGAGAAGTTACGGACAAAAAGTTGACGTCTCCGCGCAGAGGGAATAAAGTCAAACATCAAATGAATGTTGCTTGTCAAGTGTGTGGGGATATGGCTGCTGGGTTTTACTGTGGAGCCTATATTTGTGAAGCTTGCAAGGTATGGTATCTAAAATGTACAATTTTGTAAAATTTGAATTTTTATGAAATCTGTTTTTTCCCTTTAAGAGCATTGTCTACATGATAAATTTCCCCTTTTCAGTAATCACTTTAGAATTGCATGGTTCAGAAATTGCTTTTTTCAATTCAGTAGGCAATATCTTCTTTTTCTCATGCAATTAACAAAATTTAAAACAATTTCCTCATTTCTCCTGAATATCAGTTGATTAATCAATACCATAAAATGCTTTTTTAAACCTGTCCAAATCGAAAGATGTTGAAGACTGCAATTTCAGATGAATAAAAATTAAAATTCTTTGCATTTCAAGGTTGGAGGCTTTGTATTAAAAGTAAAAAAAATCTTGTTATAACCAGATTTACCTTTGTGCGATGTTGCTGAGGGGATGTACTGGGCATATATGTTTAGTAACAGATAATATAATGAATAAAGGCAAAAGATGAATTATGATTTGCCACTCATCCATCAACTAGGCCATTTACTTGCAAATTTAGAATGTAATTCTCCTGTTTTCAATTTTAACAGATTTTCGAAACATAAAATCTGAATACTTGCTGATGAAATTGTGTTCTAATTTAGTTTTACTGTTGGATATAGTAGGCTGCAGTTATTTAGAACTTGTTTTATTTTTCTCCAGAAATTTTATATGCGGGCCTACAAACTAGACAAAATGAAGTATGTTTGTTTACGGGATAAAAACTGTCCAATCACGAAGGAGAGCCGTGTTCAGTGCCAGTACTGTCGTTATCAGAAGTGCTTGTCTCTAAATATGTACTTTCCTAAACAAGGTTAGTTGTAGTGTTGGGCAATTGGTTTCAATTTACAATTTATAATCGGTTTTTGCTTCAAAAAGTAAATCAACTAATGATCCATTGTACAATCGTTTTCTTATAAATTAATTTGGCACTTATCATCCTTTGAAGAACAGACTGTGAAAATTTAGTTAAAGCTCATTACCTAAAGATTCTTTCTGCAGGTTTTACTACCAACTTCATGGCTCAACTTAAAACAGTTGTAACTGCCTATAAACATATAAGCAGTTACAAGTGTTTCATGCTGAGTCATTCTACTGATGTCAGTTTCAAAAACAACATAAAATGGCTTTCATCTATGTGTAAGTAATTGATCAATCAATTATGAAATTTCTTAGTCAATTATCACAATTGGAAGCCCAAACCGACTAATTATTGATTATAATCGATCAATCTGCCCATCACTAGTTAGTTGGATTAAATTTTGCAGAGATATACATAAGCGCATTTCTCAAAGCCATATTATGTGGGTAGTCATTTGAATCATTTGAAAAGACAACTCCAATGGGTGTCCACAGCAGAGTAATCATATTAGTCTTGTTGAAAGATGAATAGGAAAATCTTAACTCACCTCTGAAATCCAACTGACCTCTAAAATACAATTTAAGAAATTCAAAAATCAATTTACCCCCACTATCAGAAGTTCCAAATTAAATTTTCATTCTGATTTCGAAAGAATGCCCATTATGAAAAACAAAGTCCTGGCATTGTAGGATGGTTTCAGTATTCTAAATTGATTACCACTGCCCCTTCATTTCCTTTGGTCAATTGTTATTGAAGAAAATCATATAAAACAATTGCTTGCAGTCACTTTATCACCATGTTCCTCGTTTATTATTTAATGCAGAGACACAGACAGATGAAGTGTTTATGATTTTAGGCCCTTAGTGCTTAAATCACTGAATGCACTAATTGTAAGCAGATTATGATTTAAAAATAATAATAATTTTAAAACTTTTCTGGTCTATATGGTAAAAATAGGTGGTATATAGTAAGACCAGACTGCACATATGTACAGGCTGATCACTCTCTATACCTCCTGAAAAAACAGGAATATTCTGGATGCATTATGACACAGCTTGAAATCAAAGCTCACCATTCAATTGATAAATTTTTCTTTCTTTAGTGCTTTTCAGTGGTTTAACGAGTAATAATGGTAGACTATCTCTTGATAGTCTCACCACAAAAGCAGTAAAATTAACTAAAACCTATCACCTGCTTTTGTGCTCTTCATCCTATTTGACGTCATCTATGCGAGGCGAAATAAGTGTCGTCACAATGAACGTTGCATAGCAATCACGTGCAAAAGGATGCGCTTTAAGAAAATATGTCCTAGAAATTTCACATTTTTTCTAATTTTTGCAATAAAGAAATAGAATAATTGTTTGTTTTTAGAGTAAGATCGATAAATATATATCATTTCGTGAACAATAAAAGCTATATTTTCTAGCAAAATATAGCTTTTATTGTTCACTCAATGAATATAAATCCATCTAGCACAGAAACATATGATTATCCTCTATTTGATTGACCTACAGGAGAAGATAACCACAAGGAAGCAGTGATGTCTGAGATCCCTTGTAGGGTGTGCTCTGCCCCTTCCTCAGGCTTTCATTTTGGGGCCATCACAATATAAGATTGATTAATATTCATTGCATGAACAACAAAAGCTATATTTTCACTCGTGGCTCCACCACTTGTGAAAATACAGCTTTTGTTGTTCACTCAATGAATATAAATGGATCTTACACTGAATCAAACTATTATCCTCTATTTGATAGACTTACAGGAGAAGACAACCACCACTCCTGAAAATAAAACTTTTGTTGTTCACTCAATGAATATAAAACAATCGTACACTGAAACAAATGATTTTCCTCTATTTTATTGACGTACAGGAGAAGACAACCACAAGGAAGCAGTAATGTCTGAGATCCCTTGTAGGGTGTGCTCTGCCCCTTCCTCAGGGTTCCATTTTGGGGCCATCACATGTGAAGGATGCAAGGTAGGAGTTTTGACCTTTAGTTTAAATACTTGATGAATGTTATGTGTTATAAGTTAACCAAAGTGCAACATGACATCTGGGTCCGAGATTATAAACTTTTCTCAGGCTCAATTCAACTTTTTCTCAAATTTCAATTTGAGATTAAAGCAGTATTTCTGTTTATTTTCTTCTCTTTTTAATGTATGAACATAAAAGATGATATTAATAAGTTGTTATAAATACCAACTTATTAATATTATCTTTATTTTCATACATTTATTTTAATTTAAAATTTGAGAAAATTGAGCCTGAGCCTGAGAAAAGTTTTATACACGCAGACCCAGAGGTCAACAATTTAAGTGTTCTAGAGGCACCAATATTGGCCATTTTTATTATATCCATTTGATATCAGGGAAAAAGGGGCCATAATGATATTTATTTAGTTCACTCTCTAGAGACGGCAAATATGACTCTATCATTTTCAAAGGGTTTAGGCATGTACAGCAAAGGTGGGGCTCAAACCCCTCTAGTTGTACATTTACTACAAAAAGAAAATATTGTTAGTAATAATATTATCCTCTAGTCTTTTGTATGGTTTAGAGAATAAGTTAATGAGGAACTGAAGGTCCTATATACGAGTACTCTTACATGTATGAATTTATTGTTCATAGGGTTTTTTCCGAAGAATGGTGAAAGAAAGAGACTCTGAGAGATACCAGTGCTCAAAGAAGGGGAATTGTGAAATCAACATGCTGACACGTAATCTATGCAAGGCGTGTCGGTATGAGAAATGTTTGAAAGCCGGAATGAATATAGAAGGTAAGCATAAAAGAATCTGTTTTACGGAAAGAGTTCATCCAGATAAGGTCAAGGTCACAGCTGAAAGTCAAGTGGGTGATGGGTGAAGCTCACAAAACAAATATGTATTCAAGACTCAAGATAAAATTCAAATCTTAACCCTTGTCATGCTAAATAATTTTTTGCAAAAAATTTCATCAATATCAAAGGGCAAAAAAAACACTGAAAGTACCAACTGTAGGTCAATTTTTATTTGAAAAACTAAATTTATTGACAATTCTAGTTTGAAAGTGAGAAACAGACGGTGTAGACTAACATCAGACTGCACATATGTGCAGACTGATGTTTGTCTATAGCTCCTGCCAAATCAGGAATATTCCGGGCTCAGCATTGCAAGGGTTAATGATATGTTGATGACCATCTGAATCTTTCTGAATTATGATATACTCATGCAGGGTTTAATGGGAAGCAGAGTTTGTGAGTCTTAGACTTGTAAGTAAGTAGCCATGACTCCACTTTAGATATCAGTTCCATGGACCCTCTTAGGCTCAACTTCAATAAAGAATATGGGCCATGGTCATATAGCAGTGGTAGGGCAGTGGACTATCATTCAATAGGTCATGGGTTTGATTTCCAACTGCAGCACTCATCCTTTCCGACTACTTTATCTTCCACCAATGTGTTGTTAATTGTAGACCTATGTGGGATTGCAACTGGAGGCTAGGAAAAATTATAATGGTAGTACTGGGGTGAGAAATAACAGGAATCTATTGTTAGGTGTGCCAGCAGCCACAATAACACTGAAAGATTGTTGAAAGCCACATAAAACCCCATTCTTAGATAGAATTTGTCCTAAATTTTTAACATTTTGTTTCATTTTCACTTTAAAATAATTGAATAATCATTTGTTTTTTGTGCAATTAGTCTTTTATTTCGTGAACAACAAAGCTATATTTTCACTCATGGTTTTGCCATGTGAAAATATGGCTTTTTTATTCAATCAATTAAAATTAGATAAATCTTATATGCTATATAACTTTGTTATTTTACAGCAAGTAGAATAGGAAGACAGCCAAATTCTGTGAAACACATGATATCGATTGAACTGAAAAACAAAGTGAAGGCTGACCCAGACAAAATTCAAGCTGGGTTTGGTATAAATCAGAATGGTATTGACATTCAGATAAAGAAGGAACCAGAAGATAGTTTAGATGGACACACAGTGAACAGTGGCTCAAACTCTAAAACATTGAACGATCAATCTGCGTTACAGAACCCATGGATTAACTTGTGTAATAATGACTCCAGCAAAAATAGTGCCTCTCAAACACAATCTGCTCAAATATCTTTTTCTACAGACTTTAATACCTCTCCTAACCAAAACAGAGTTTACACACCTGTAGAAAGAATTCCAAATTCTAAAGTTACAAATCAAACATCAAACAGTATTCCTAACTTTATTCCATCATCAAGTGGTACAAATCAGTTCAGTGATATTATAGACCTTGACTTGAACCCTCACCAAGACAATCCTAGGTCAAGCCAGGTGGCTGGGTCTGTCCAGACTCCTGCAGTTCCAAGTTTAAGTCTTCAATCACAAAAAACACAATCATACAACAAACAATTTAACCATAATGCAAAATCTGTTAGGTTTGATTCTAACATCACAGTGAAAGGCCAAAACAGTTCTTCCAAACAAGCAAAATTTCAGCCTTGGAATACAAATAGTGATTCGTATAACGGTGATTTTAACATATACAACTTTGATGAAGGAAGTGATAATGTCAGTACTAATATAAGTAAGAATGTTGCTGAGTTTGATTTGTTGAGTGACTCAGATGATGAATCAATAAGTGCTCAAACTTCACCAACATTGTGGAACCCCATGGAAAAACGTCAACAACAAATACCACAACAGCAACAACAACATTCACAACAACAACAACATCAAAACAGACAACAAACACCACCACATCAACAACAACATTCACAACCAAAACAACAACAACAACAACAATCACAGCAGCAACAACAACAAATACAACAAACACCACCACGCCAACACCAACACCAACAACAACCATCATCCCAACAAAACAGCATTATCTATTCACCTCAGGACCAACAAGGATTCTTTGAGGGAAATTTTGGACCGTCACAACCAAAGAAACCAAAACCTTCAACTCCAAGTTTGGAGGATGGTTTTGGATTGACGAGACCGCCATTGTTTAGTCAAGGAGGTGAAGCTGGAGATAAGGGCGGAGGTGACGAGGATGAGCTAGGTTTAAATGATTTAACGATGAGCATGCCTGAGTTTATACAGAACGTGTTTGAGGCTGGGAAGTGTCTTCAGCTGTTGAATTATAGGGTAAGCAGATTTACAGATAAAGGGGGTGCACCATTTGGTTTTTCAGATATTTCATTATCCCTTTCTTTAACCCTATATTGTTGATACTCATTTGAATCGTCTCAATGAGACGATACAAATGGGTACCAGCAACATAGGGTTTCATTGTGAAATATGGATTTAAGAGTGGCTTTACCCCCCTCCCCTCTTGAGTAAGTATCATAATTGACTTCAGATTTTGGATAACACCCAAGAGTTTTGAAATTTATAGTTGAAAATATTCTAGATTTTCGGAATTTGAAACATGCTAATGCCTCCAAATAAAGCTTTGTGAAAAGCAAATATTGTAGAACAGTTTGATCTTCTTCTAAAATTTTGTTCCAACTTATTTGTTCAAAAACTTGAGTTCAATATGGTAGATTGATTTATTTCTGACTCTTTTTTGCTTTTCAAAGTTTTTTTTTTTTTTTTGAAATTCAGAAATATTTTTCTTTATTAAAATAGCAATCCCTAAAATTCAGGGGTGCATCTAGAATATGTGATACATTTGTTAATTGGCTTTCATGGTAGTTTTAACGTTAGAAACTATTGTCCCCAGATGGAGGTGATGATGTTCTATACTGTTGCCCAATGCCAAAGGCACAGGGCAACAGTTCAGAATTATCCCTGACACCGAGGGCAAAAGTTTTTAACTATAAAAGGTAATTCAATAAAGTAACTATTATATTACCGGATGAATATTGTTTAGATGCCCATGGATAGATTGGGGGTATATTATTTTAACCCTGTCCCTTTTTCTCTTACTATGATTGTCCATTTGTCTTGGAAAAAAAAAAATACCCACTTGAACAATGGCCATTACTTTTGTATGGTTGGTGATAGAACCTTCATATTTCACATGAGTTTTGTGTCAACACCTTTCTGTTGATTCCACTTATAAGGTCATATGTCAAGGTCAATGTCATTTTTTTCAAGTTCAAATATGTTGAAATTTCAACTCCACATAGAACTTTGTTGTGCAGTTGATTACCAAAATAAATTTAGGTTTACTGTTGATAACTGAAAACATTTAAGTTTGCAATGGTTTATCTTATTGTACCAAACTACAGTACTGTATCAGAAAAATTGAAGTAATTGGGATATTGGTGTTCAACAAACACATCTTGTTCATTAAAAAAAAAATGTAACAAACAGAGACCCACAAAGAAGTAAAGTCAATTTTATAATAAAAATTTATGACAGTTTGTCAGTTTACAGGCTTATCATTCATGCAACAGTTCTGTGCTTAAGGTGCATGGAGGGAACAGTTCATACTGACATCCAGTCATGTGCATATATTGCAATAAACTATTAAAGAGTTAGAAATGGTTT
Organism: Fragum whitleyi; assembly: GCA_948146395.1. Taxonomy (NCBI): domain Eukaryota; kingdom Metazoa; phylum Mollusca; class Bivalvia; order Cardiida; family Cardiidae; genus Fragum; species Fragum whitleyi. Next base: position 29,536,251 of record OX411544.1, read on the forward strand.
ATATACATTTATATAGGAGATGAGGGCCCGAGGTTATAAAACTTTTCTTGGGCTCAACTGAGAATTTTCTCAAATTTTGAATTCAAATTAATGTATGAAAATAAAAGATAATATTAATAAGTTGTTATTTATAACAACTTATTAATAGTATCTTTTATGTTAATACATTAAAATGAGTATTAAAAACAGAAATATGGCTTTAATCTCGAATTGAAATTTGAGAAAATTTTGAATTGAAAATGAGAAAAATTTTTTAACCTCGGGCCCAGATAGTAATGGTTGTTGTTCCCCAAATATAACTTTCAATAAAATAGTTTATTCCTTCAGGTATTTGATACTGACCTCAACCCAACAGCATCTATGAATGTGGATGAAATTAAAAACCTCTTCAGGTCAAAAAATGTTGATCCCAGGGTATGTATTTGTGTTCTTTAATTTGTTTCTAGATTCTTAGGCTCACCTAAGCACAAAGTGCTCAAGTTGAGCTATTTCGATTGCCCAATGTCCATTGTGCACATGCATTGTTTTTCATGAACAATTTCTTTATACTTTTCTGCCTCTAAACAGGTAGGTCATTCTTGATGAAACTTGCCGGGAATGTTATTTTGATGAAGCTACAAGTTTTAAAAAAAGGGAACTCCTTCCTCTAGTCCCTATGCCATCTCAAAAGGGTAAAATAGAAAATCTTTTTCTCTGAAATGTGAAAGCAGATATCTGTAATATTTGGCATGTAGCACCATCTTTACTAAGTTAACTTAACTCGACTATTCAAAGAATAAGCAGGCTACATCGGTCGACTTGGCGTCATGGTGATGTTTTGGTTAAGTTTTATATCTCTGTTTCTACCAAAGTTATTGCTTTGAAACTTTGCACATACTTCTGGGACAATATTATCAACCTCTAGACAAAGATTCATTACTCTGATATTGAGTTTAGTGGGTTTTTAACCCTTTTCGGTCTTAGAAATTCTTGGATAAGTTTTTATGTGCAGCTGTTGCCTATCAGTGATATTTCCATTTCTGCTTAAGCTATTGCTTGGAAACTGTAAATGTTTCTATGACTATCATCTCATCCTTTAGACAAAGAATAATTACTCTTGACTTTCATCTTATTTGATTTCCAATGTCGATTTTGATTTGCTGTTATTATCCAGCATAAGGAATAGTCGAGCTTTGCCGTCCTCCGACAGCTCTTGTTCATATCATGCCTCAGCAGGTTAAGGGTTAATCTAAGGTATAACTTGATAACTAGAGGAGCATCTCAGGCCAGTATTGGATATACTGTACAATATTCCACAGTGATCCCAAAAGTTTTACTAAAAAGTTGAAATTGTGTTGTCAGGAGTTAAACTAGACTTTGTCATCATGGAAATTGCAAAAAAAATGTGATCATGGAGCTTGATTTTTTTAGAAAAATGTGACAAAGCTTTATATTTTTATTAGAATCATGCTTTTCAATAATTTAATGTATTCAGTTATTATTCAAGTACTACTATTTGATATTACTATTTTGGCAAAAGAGTTTACACAAAAGCTTTCCAAATTTTATCTGATATACTTTTAGGTGGGAAACACAATAACATCAAGTGTAAATATGTCGATGTTTGCCACCAAAGAATCCACCTGGAGCTACATGATGACCAACTTCCATCATAATACCTATATTACTATCCGCTTTGCCAAGATGGTACCAGGTAAGATTAAAGTTACTGTTTTGACCCTATGTCTTTATACAGACTAAGCAAACCAAACATTGAAGACCAAGAAGCATACCAGCTATAAAAATTGTAGAAAAATTTGATCAATTTGAATTGAATGTTTTAGTTTTGGCTGATTTCGATATGTTTTTTTTTTAAAAGATGATGGAGCATTTTTGATCAATTTGATTGAGTGATTGAAATCAATGAATGGAGAGCTGAGTGATCAAATCAGAATGGTTTTGATTGGAATGAGTGTCAATTTCACGATGTTTTTGACTGTAAAAGTGCAGTTTTATCAGGTTCTAAAAATTTGCAACAAAAGAAGCCACCTGGAGATATAAGATGACCAATTTCCGTCAAATACTTATATTAACTTTGCCAAGATGGTATGCCAGGTATGATTATTGTAAATATATTGACCTTAAGGTTGTGGACCTGTGATAGTTCTGCAACGTTTCAGAAGTCATAACCTTTAACAGTGTTAACTGAGCTTTCCTAATGATTTCATAAGAAAACCTTGTGAAAGATCAATTTTTCAAAATGTTGTGAAACTATTATTAGGCCACTACATTAAGTATTACTTTTTCTCCTGTGTTTCTCCTTTTGGAACAAAATTACATCCCCGTTCATTGTATTGTATTCTTAACCCTTGTCATGCTGAGCCCGGAATATTCTTACTTTGGCAGGAGCTATAGACAAACATCAGCCTGCACAAATGTGAAGTCTAATGTTAGTCTACACCACCTGCTTCTCACTTTCAAACCAGGATTGTCAATAGATTTATTTTTTCAAATAAAAATTGACCTACAGTTGGTACTTTCAGTGCTTTTTGCCCTTTGATTTTGCTGGAAATTTTTAACCAAAATTTATTCAGCATGACAAGGGTTAAGATTTAAAGCATACTCTTTTTAATCAATGCTAACAAATCTGTTTTATTTTTTGCTGCAGGTTTCAAAACCTTAAGTTTGAATGATCAAGTAAAGTTGATACAGACGTCCATTTATCCCATTGAATTGCTCAACATGTCCAAAGTTTATGACCCGGTCACCAAATGGTATAATTACTTCACATACACAAAGGAAGAGGAAAATATCATGATGGAACAGTTTCCCATGTTGAGAGTGCTTCAGGTAAGGACTTAACCAAGTCTAGGATTTCCAAAGTTTTTGATAAAGAAGCTAAATAGATGGCTCAGTAGAAAACAGTTGTAAATGCCTATTTATTTATGGGCAGTTACATTCGATTTGTACTGAGCTATTGATTAATTGTATAACTACTTCATATACACAAAGGAAAAGGAAAATATCATGATGGAACAGTTTCCCATGTTAAGAGTGCTTCAGGTAAGCCTTTAAGTCTAGGTTTTTCCAAAGATTTTGATGAAAAAACCAAATTGATGCTCAGTGCAAAACATTTGTAAATGCCTTGTTTATTCATAGGCAGTTACAACCATTTTGTACTGAGCTATTGATTTAGTGTATAACTACTTCACATACACAAAGGATGAGGAAAATATCATGATTGAACAGTTCCACATGTTGAGAGTGCTTCAGGTAAGCCTTCACTAAGTCTGGCAATTCCAAAGTTTTTGACGAAAAAAAACAAATTGAAAGTTTTTGTTGGCTCATCTTTCTGTAATATTCACGAGAGATTGGCCAATAAACCCAAAGTTCCATTATTAGCATTCTCTTAAACTGTAAAAGAAAGTTAAACAAATTGTCTAATCTCTTTGTGAAAAAAGTTACAGAACAAAGTGTAGTTGATGTCCTTTCTTAAAAATGGAAGAAATTTGTATGTGTAATGATTCCTCTTTTAATCTTTGAATAAAAACATTTTGAGACTGATATACATACAACATATATATTTCTTTTTGTGCAACACAAGGAACTTGTAATTACAGGTGAAAGAAGATGTAATTCCAAAGTATTATTTAATGCTTTTTGATGGGTTATTGAGAAATGACGGAAGATTGGGTAGATTGTCATTTGATATCACTGCCTTAACAAGTGAAATTATTAAAAAATTTTACTCTGACATTTTTTTAAGCAGAGACCACATGAGTGTTGAATAGCAATCTTGTGCAAAATGACATGTTCAATGAAAATTTGTCCTAAATTTTTCACATTTTGCCTCTTTTTTTTTTGCATTAAAGAAATTAGATAATCATTTGTTTATTAAGTAAGATGGATTGATATTTCATTTTGTGAACAACAAGAGCTTCGCCACCTTCGAAAATTTAGCTTTTGTTGTTCACTTGTTGAAATATAAATCGACTTACACTGAAACAAACAATTATCCTCTATATATAGTTACCTATCAATAAGATGAATAACAATTGTTGATTTCTACAGGAACATTTTCTACATGTGGGAGAGATGGTGTCCACTTTCAGTCTGACAGATGAGGAGTTTGCTCTTCTCTCAGCATTATTACTGTTTCCAGCTGGTAGGTACAGTCCATTTTCATTAAGGGACCACATCTATTAATCAACCATTTTAATAAAGAGGCTATTTTGTTTTCAAAATTCCTTATAACAAAATATCTAAGATAAAATTCAGATTTAATAGCAAATGAATCCTATGTTAAGGTCATTTTTTTTATGCTCCCCGAAGGGAGAGCATATAGCCGCCGCTTTGTCTGTCCGTCCGTAATTCCGTCCGTCCTTCCCCACCTATTTCTCCATAACCCCTGAGCCAAATTGAATGAAACTTACCATGTGAACTCCCTATGATGTAGTGATGATGCATCTGTTACGGTTTTCGAATTTGAGGCCTCGTCACGGGAAAGGGGACTTAGGGTAAAAAACAGTTTTTCCCAAATTTCTCCTAGTCTAACAGTCAGAATTTAGTGAAATTTCATATTTGTGTAGCAAATCAGATGCCCTTTACTATAAACAATTTGAAATTAACGTAAAAAAAAATATATCATGGAAAAGGGGGGCTTAATGTTTGTTACCGTAAATTACAGTTATTCTTTCATTTCTCCTAGTCTTATGCTCAGAATTTGATGAAATTTCACATCTGAGTAGCAAATCAGATGCTCTTTATTCTAAAGTATTTGAAATTTGTGTCTTAAAAGATGTCATGCAAAAAGGGGGTTAAATGTTTGTTACCTTTATGTTAGCTGTATAAGATAACAGCTTATTTGAGTCTTTGAAATGTGACCACAGAGCATATCTCCTAAAGTATAATAGCTATCAACTTGAAACTTTATGGGTGGATAGACCTTATGGAGGAGAAGTGTAGTGCACAAGAACTACAACTCCTGCTTGCATAATTTTGGAGTTATTGCCCTTTGTTATTTTTGATACTTAGATTATGTCTGGAGCATATCTCCTAAAGTATTAAAGCTATCAACTTGAAACTTTATGGCTGGATAGATCTCATGGAGGAGAAGTGCTATGCACAAGGACTACAACTCTTGCTTGCATAATTTTGGAGTTACTGCCCTTTGTTATTTTTGATACTTAGATTATATCTGGAGCATATCTCCTAAAGTATAATATCTATTAACTTGAACATTTATGGGTGGATAGATCTCATGGAGGAGAAGTGCAGTGCACAAGAACTACAACTCTTACTTGAATAATTTTGCAGTTATTGCCCTTTGTTATTTTTGATACTTAGATTTTGTCTGGAGCATATCTCCTAAAGTATGATAGCTATCAACTTGAAACTTTATGGGTGGATAGATCTCATGGAGGAGAAGTGCAATACACCAGAACTTTAACTCTTGCTTGCATAATTTTGGAGTAATTGCCCTTCGTTATTGTTAATACATTTAATAGGAGGTAAATCTCTGACAGTACAAAAGAATCTTTAATCTATTAGGCTTCAGTTTACTATCAAGCTTTTGTGGCGGGGGATGTCCATGTCCAACATGGCTCTTGTTTTGGTGACAATGCCTTATTCGGGGAGCATAATCTGTCTCTGACGGCTCTTGTTAAGGTCAAACATTTGTGAAATTTAATCTTTAACAATGGATTTAACTTTGGATTGGTGTATGGTAGAGTCTTTATACTTCATATTTGTATTGTTAATGACATGTTGGTCCCATAGTTGAGCCATCAGACAAGGTCAAGGTTTTATTTTCAAGATCACTCAATATTAATGTTAATACTGTAACATTGGCCATAACTTTTGAATGGTAAGTTATAAAGTTTTCATATTTCACATGCGTATTACATGTGGCAAGACCTTTCTGTTGGTACCAATTTTAAGGTCATCAGTCAAGTTCAAATTTGAAAAAGGCTATAACTTAAAATGGAAAAGTAATGTTCCATACTCCTCTATCAAACCAATGTTTCTGAAAAATTGCACTTGCAGGGGCATTGGTGTTGAACAAACAGATCTTGCAGCGTTAAACTCCATTCAATCAATCAACCTATTGATTTTTATTTAATTTTAACAAGTTTTTATTTAGCCTGAAAGGACTGAATATGTAATATTTGGAAAGATAATTATTTCTGGATAATTTTACAGAAATCAGTGGTCTAGAAAATCCAAAAGCTGTAGAAGATTTACAGAACAGAGTGACAGCTGCCTTACAGTATTATGAAGAACGTAAGTAATGTACTGTACATTTCATTAGTTCTGCTGTTTTTAGAAAAAAAACTGAGTTAATACTATAGCCCTGGTTGTTGTTTCCTGTGTCTTAGTGATCGTCATACAAAAACTTTGACACTTTGTAATATCTCTGGTGTTACTGAAGGCATTCACTTGAAACTTGGCACACAAGTTCACAATCAGAAGAGCAGCCTATAGTATAAATGGGAGAACATTGGTGCATTTTGGACAAATTATGCTTCTGAGCATGAATTTCTTAAGGTGAGCTTTTGTGGTAGCAAGCTGTCTGTCATCCGAAGTGTGTGGTCAGTATTTACATAGACACTCTAGAGGCCATAATTTTTGATTGGTCAACTTGAAAATTTATCAGAATGATTGTCTTGATAAAATATTGGACATATTCGCAAATGGGTTGAGTAGGGTCAAAAACTAGGTCACAGGGTCAAATCTTACAAAAACCTTGTAGACACTCTAGAGGCTATTTGTATTGACTCAATCAAACCGAAAATTGGTCAAAATGATTGTCTTGATGAAATTGGGTCAAATGGGGTCAAAAATAAAGACACAAAGTCAAATCTTAGAAAAACCTTGAAGACACTCTAGAAATTTTTGGCTCAATTAACTGGAAAATCAGTCAGATTGATTGTCTTGATTAAATCTGGGTTAAGTTCAAAATTGGATAAAGTTGGGTAAAAAACTAGGTCACTTTTTCAAATCTTAGAAAAACATTGCTGACACTCTAGAGGCCATTTTTTTTGCTCAATCAGCCTGCAAATTAATCTGATTGTCTTGATAAAATCCAACTCAAGTCTGAAAATGGATAAAATGGGGTCAAAAACTAGGTCACTTTTTAGCTCACCTGAGCACGAAGTGCTAAAGGTGAGCTTTTGGGGTTACTTGATGTCCGTCGTGCGTCATGCGTCGTCCGTCGTCCGTCGTCAACATTTACCTTGTGGACACTCTAGAGGCCATATTTTTGGCCCAATCAACCTGAAAATTGGTCAGAATGATTATCTTGATGAAATCTCGGACAAGTTCGAAATTGGGTCAAGTGGGGTCAAAAACTAGGTCACAGGGTCAAATCTTAGAAAAATCTTGTCGACACTCTATAGGCCATATTTTTAGCCCAATCAACCTGAAAATTGGTCAGAATGATTATCTTGATAAAATCTGGGACAAGTTCGAAATTGGGTCAAGTGGGGTCAAAAACTAGGTCATGGGGTCAAATCTTAGAAAAACCTTGTGGACACTCTAGAGGCCATATTTTTAGCCCAATCAATCTGAAAATTGGTCAGAATGATTATCTTGATGAAATCTGGGACAAGTTCGAAATTGGGTCAAGTGGGGTCAAAAACTAGGTCACAGGGTCAAATCTTAGAAAAATCTTGTCGACACTCTATAGGCCATATTTTTAGCCCAATCAACCTGAAAATTGGTCAGAATGATTATCTTGATGAAATCTCGGACAAGTTCAAATTGGGTCAAGTGGGGTCAAAAACTAGGTCACCGGGTCAAATCTAAGAAAAACCTTGTCGACACTCTAGAGGCCATATTTTTGGCCCAATCAACCTGAAAATTGGTCAGAATGATTATCTTGATGAAATCTCGGACAAGTTTGAAATTGGGTCAAGTGGGGTCAAAGTCTAGGTCACGGGGTCAAATCTAGAAAAACCTTGTGGACACTTTAGAGGCCATATTTTAAGCCCAATTAACCTGAAAATTGGTCAGAATGATTATCTTGATGAAATCTCGGACAAGTTCGAAATTGGGTCAAGTGGAGTCAAAAACTAGGTCCGAGGGTCAAATCTTAGAAAAACATTTTAAGATTGTTAATTCAGGTGAGTGATTAAGGGCCACTATGGCCCTCTTGTTCAAATCTTAAAAAAACCTTGTAGACACTCTGGAGGCCATTTTTTTGGCTCAATCTACCTGAAAATTGGTCAGATTTATTGACTTAATAGAATCTCTAGAGTGGCGTCCGTGGTCTAGAGGTAGAGCGTCGGCCTCTTGACCCAAAGGTCCTGAGTTCATTTCCTGGGAGCGGCTATCGATCTTGGTTCTTTCATTGGCCCACAAATTCGGCGCAAGTACTGGTGAATTTTCCAGGAAGCAGAATCGAGAGGGATAAATCTAAGTTGTAAGAACTTGTTTCCCAATCGATGTAAAATAAATAGGTTTAAACCAATAGAATCTCGGTCAAGTTTGAAATTGGGTTTAGTAGGGTCAAAAATAAATCACAAGGTCAAATCTTAGAAAAACCTTGTAGACACTGTAGAGGCCATATTATTATTCCTCAATGAATCTGAAACTAAGTTTAAATGATTGTCTTCATGAAATCCCAGAAAAGACTGAAAGGGGTTCAAGTGGGGTCATAAATGAGGTCAAGAGGTCAGATCTAAGACAGTTAACTCAGGTGAGCGATTTAGGGAGATGGATCTACCAACCAGCACACACAAAAAAACAAAACAACTACCACCCAGCACCAAACCTCTGCACCCTTTTACAAATTGGACTAGAATAGAATTTGAAGAGGGTGGAGAGGGTTGAAAGGGGAGAGGGATGAGCGCTGGGGAGTCCCAATTCTTCATGTCTACTTTATTTTTTCTTTAAGAGAGATCACCAGATGGTCTAACACGGTTTGGTATTCTCCTTGTTCGGGTTGCTGAGTTGATCCAGTGCCTTTTGCAACATAACCTCGCCATCGGCCTTCTCCTGACCCGTAACCCAACAATCAAAGTGCCACAACTCTTCCATGAACTTATTATTGAGAGTATTAAAGAAGGACAGAGATCTTAGTTCATAGCAACAGATAGAGGGGGTATTGAATGAGTGGTCATGGAATACCAAATTTGTTAAATGAGTCATCTATAAACAGATAAAAATGAGGTTGTGCCAAGTTTTTATCTGTTTTAGACGAGTCTAATAAATTTCCTTATTAAAGAAACACAAACTTGATATTCTATGTATAATAAGACTTGAATTTTTGCAATGAACTGTCAAAATTCTTGAAATTCAAAATTTCAATTTTCAAAAAAACTTAAACGCTGTTTAAAACTGATGTCACAATATATTTATTATGAAGTTATTTTGCACATTTGCAAATAGTGTTGCAATTTGCTCTGAGCTCATTTGCAGAGTTATTCCACTAGTATAATAACACTCGTGTAATATCAAAAATATTCAAAGGGTTATATCACTCCAGCGACATAGGTTATATGATAAAGAGGGGGTATTTTGAATCCTGGTTTTGAATACTCTCACATCACTTATACATATATATACATTTTGTTGAAGTTATTCATTTGAATCGTCTTGTTGAGACGATTCAATTGAGTACACGCAATATAGGTTTTCATTGTGGAATAAAGATTTGAGATTGATATTCACCAATCTTATCTGTACCACTGCAAGTTTAGTTCAGTTTGAACTCTATAGATGTTATATTTGTTTCATTTTCTGTCCTGGCACAGAGTAACAGATAGAGGGGGTATTTTGGCTTTCAAGTTTAAATATTTTACTTGTTCCTACTCAAACCCTATTTTATGGGTACTTGTTTGAATCGTCTCATAGAGACAATTGAATCGTCTCATAGAGACAATTCAAATGAGTACCCACAAGATAGGGTTTCATTGAGAAATAAAGATTTTAGACTGGATTTACCCCCTCTTATCTGTACCTCTGCTGACATAATCCATCACAATCTTTGTAACTCGACTCTCAATATAGATATTGAAGGATTTGGATGATTTTTTTTACAGAATATAACTAGTCACCTGACCTTGAGGGTATTATCAGAGTTCGGTGATATCCTTCCACCAAATTATGTGGCTTTGTAGATTGTTACTCTTGCCCTCTTGTTCATAGAAAAACAAAGGCTTCTTACAGCCTCATTATTAATAGCATCAATATCATCATAAATGCTGAAAAACTATTATATTTTGTTAAATCAATCTAAGACCTATGTGGAAAAGCATCTCAAGGCTATGAAAGGATGTGATGGTAGTATTGGTGTGAGAAATACCAGGAATCCATCGTTAGAAGCTCCAGCCACTGCAATATAACTGAAAGATTATGAAAAGTGGCATAAATCCCGATTCAAACAAACAAATATTTTTTTTTAAATCACTTAAAATACTCAAGGCATTCTCTTGAAGTAAGAATAACTATGATTGATTTAAGGTAGTGGACCCATTATAGCTCCGCAATGCTCTGGAAGTCATGAATTTTAACAGTGTTAATCGTGGTATCCTAATGATTAGGAAACCTCTGTTAACAGTTTAAAAGACAATGAGGTCTGAAATGTTGCAGCACTATTATGGGTCCACTACCTTAAAGTATTATAAGTAGTCTTTCATATTCAGTATAAGCCTACTGAAAGGTAATACAAAAGAATTTCAAGTCATTAGATTAAACGTATAAAATATCATTTAAAGAAATATTGTTACACACATAGTTCACTAAGTTCACTATGCTTTGATATTGAATTGTTTATTTTGATGTTATCATGGCCTCCATATCTATAGATCAGAGGTATACGCTTTTGACACACAAAAACTAAACTTCTATCTCAACATTTGTTTTACCTCAAACTCTATTTGTTTAATAATGCTCATATTTTACTTAAACCTTCCTTCAATATCCTTGAATATCAAGGTCAAGCTTAGGTCAATTATCGAGGTTATAAAATAATATTTCTGCTATACCCTGTAGTTGTTGAAAAATATTTTATTGCATTTTGACAATCACTTTTTTTATGTATGTTATTGGATGTTAGAAAATTTTAACTAGATTACAGTTTAAATGAATTAATTATGATACAAAAGCCTACCTGGCCAAACAGGACCAAAGCTTATTATGCCACTATTGGTCATTCTATCTCACTGTTCTATCTTACTGTTTTGTCAATGCATAGATATCAATCAGAAAATAAGACCATGCTCCTATATGTTGGTAATAGTCAAATGAATGAATTACTTGTTGATTGATTGTATTTTTGTGGCAGCTTATGAAAGTGCTATATAATGTGTTAAGTGCTATTCTTACATTTTCAAAGTTTAATTTTTACCTGAATGATCCTGGTATTTTACGTCTCAGAGATATTATACTAGAGAAAACTATTGTGGAAAAAGAAGAAATTGATTGTAACAAGCTATTTCCTTTTTCCCTGCAACATTTTCAAACAAGAAGTATTTATAGCTCGACTGTATTTGAAAAATAACCTGAGGGATTGTGATTAGCTTGGCGTCGTTTGCATTGATGTTGTTGTTGGTGTAGGTGTTGGCTTATAAAACTCAAACCTTGATCATATCTCTGTTGTTATCGAATATATCTTCATGAAGTTTGGTATGTGTGTTCATCATCACTAGAGCTAGCTAGTCTATCAAGGGGACAACTCTAGATGTTTTTGAAAGAGTAAAACCCCTCCTTCAACTTTAAATTTTGCATAATCCAGCACTGCAACCAAGCATTGGCTCTGGTGGGTAGTGCTCCTGTTTTCAAGATTTATCATGCAAGGAAGCCTGTATTGACCTGATATCACCTGCCTGATAACATAACATGATATCATGCAGTCTATTTTTAGAAACAATTTGCAAACACTTTTACCTGACTTTCTTGATTTTTAATGGTTAACTGTAAATAAGCACTTAAAAATGATTGCATGATAAACAGAATAATATGTAAGTGTCTTTAAACACTTGCCGTTGTCATAGCGCAGTTGATAGCTCGTTTAAATGTCATTCTAGAGGTCCTGGGTTTCGATTCTTGACTGCAGCACTCATTCTTTCTGACTATTTCTCTCTCACCAAGGGGTCTATATTTCATAGACCTATGTAGGATAGCAGCTGGAGGCTAGGAATGAATGTAATAGATGTAATGGTAGTACTGGTGTGAGAAATACCAGTAGTCCATTGTAAGTTGCTCCAACCCCCTGCGATATAGCTGAGAGATTGTTGAAAGCAGTATAAAACCACATTCAAACAAATCAAACTAAAATTTTTGTAAAACTGGAAAGGGCTAACTGTTAGGGTTTGGAATTGTAACATCTGTTGTTAGCAAAACAATTTTTGTAATTTTGAATAGTTAAGAACTAAAGCTTGTTATGAATCAAATTTGTACCATTTTATAAAGGTATGATTTTGACAAGATACAGTGTACTCATAAATGTAAAATTATTTCACTTTAACCTTATGAATATCACTGGTACCTTTTACATGAGAGTAAATTTAGACAAGTTATTGCACTTAAGATAGTGGACCCATATATAATTATTTTGAAAAGTTTCTGAATCATAAAATTTAGCTGTGTTAAGTGAGGTTTCCTGATGATTTAAAAATATCGTATAGATAAACAGAATGTGGTAGAGATTAATCCTTTCGAACAATGTGCCTCCAGTTTTTTTTGGCAATGATCAGGTTGCATGCCTGTATATGCTGAATTTGGTCTATACTGCCTTCCAAAGCTTTGAGTATAGCAGGAATCTGTTATGAATAGCATGAGAAGGATAAATCATTATCAAAATATGAGAAATTTGACACATCTATGTCAGTTTAAAATTGGATTTACATCAAATGGGAACAGGGCGTTCCAGAGAACACATGTCGGTCATGAAAAAGTTGATGCATTTACTTCCCTTTAATTCCTGCTGAAACATTCAAAAGTTGTTCTCTGTATGAATTCTTCAAAAAGGATTGACTTGTAAACATATCTATATTTTGATGCATCGTATTTTTACCACCTAGCATGAGTGGCAAAAACTAGATGCAGCAAAAAAAAAAAAAACCCAAACCCACTCCTTTTTGGTTAAAAGTGGCAGAAAAAAACCAAAGTAAGGTATGTACTGGTTGAATATCAAATGACACAAAATTAATAGTTTTGCATAATGCTTTACATTATCAAAACCTAAATAGCTGTTAGCAATCATTACAAAAAACTTTATAGGGCATATATTCATATATTTTATTCATTCAGTATAAAGAGATGGGTGAGTGGGAAACAGTTGTAGCTGCTTACATATATAATGCAGTTACAACTGTTTCCGCTGAGTCATCAATATACATTTATGAAAAGATATTTTCATTAACACTTCTCAAAAATTGAGTTAGCATGTTTAACATAGTCCTATATTTTTTGTTTCCTTTTAACTCTTTGTTTGTATTTCTCTGAAAACACTGTTGTATATTTTTAAAATCCTGTAAATGCAAAAATAGACAAATTCTTGCATTTATAGCTCATAGGCTATAGGTTGTATTTCTCTGAAATTGTCCCCAACATTAGTTCTTAATCCTTGTCATGTCGAATAACCTTGTAAAAATTCTGTAAAAGTAAAAGTGCTGAAAACACTGGGTGTACTAATGAGTCCATTTTGATTTTGAAATTCTAATCTTAAAACCTTTCTTGTTTGTAATAGAAAATCAGGTGATATAGACTAAGATCAGACTGCACATACATGTATGTGCAGACTGATATTTGTCTGTACCTCCTGAAAAAACAGGAATATTCCGAGTACAGCATGACAAGGGTTAGAAATACAGATACTTTTTCTTCAAAAAAGAAATGATTGTACAAGTTGCATAGTATAATAATTCTAAAAACTCATTTATCTACGTAAACTTGTATTGAATTAAGAAATTATTACCAAAACTAATCCAGTGTTTTCTGATGCACAGAACTTGTAAAAATGCTCTTATTTTTTTCCATAAAGATAATGCAATGTAATTTCATTACCCTAAGACAATGTTTGAAACTAGTCAAACTGAACAAAGATTGAAGACAAAGTGTAAATAAATCTGAATTAAAGCAAAAACTCAAGAGGTCAAGAAACAATGCTTTTATGAGATTAATTGCTAATTCATGTTCTCTCAATTTGTAAATTGCCGGTTTTGGAGAAAACCCGAGATGCTGATAATCTGCAGCCATAGGCCATGTTTGATCTTTGTCATCAGACATAGATCCTGTGATATCCCTGGTATTACTCTAGGCATTCATCCAAAACATATCTATAAGTTTATAGGCAGTTACAACTGTTTTGTGCTGAACCATCAATATTTACTCTCAAAAAAGTAATACTATCAAGGGAGGTAGTATTGAATGAATATTTTTTACTCTTTTTGAGTTACCCTGTAACAGATTATATAACTCATTTAAATGTTGGAAACATTATGATTGATGGAAATAGTTTCTTTAATTGAGACATTTTTGTTGTGGCCAAGGTTGCGAGAAAGAGCAATTAACCATTAATGTCATCTTTGCTATAAGACATTGTAGAACCTATTACCTCTTCTCATGCTGTTAACAACATAAATCTACTGAGCACAAAGCTGTGATAGCTAGTAAAGACTAAGATCAGCCTGCACAGACGTGCAGTCTAATCTTAGCCTACACTACCGACTTTCTACTTAGTAACAGAGATACAAATCTGAGCCGGGCTGTTTGAAATATCCAAAATTCTAAATAATTGGTGATTTATTTAAGAGATGAAGAGAGTATTTGTTGATTTCATTGAGGTATGAACTTAAAAACAATCACACTGTATGAATAAGAGAAGAAGATTCATTCATGAGCGTGTTTAGGGTTTTAGTTTCATATCTCCATAATTGCAATCCAATAATATAAAGAATTCTGATTGGTTTAAATCGCATCACGTGGGGAAATCCATTGCACTTTATATCTGTTTAAAATGCAATAGGTCTTTCTGGAAACCCCTGAAATTCGATCTGCAAGTCCTGTGTTGTAGGAACTCAAATTAACCTAGTTCCCGATCATCAACGCAACAATGCTATTCAATCTATTATAAATTAATATATTTCGAAAGAATTTACGATTACAAGCATGAAGTTCTGACTCTGAGCCGACCTAAACTTAGAAAACAGCGAGTCGAAGAAGACCTTCAAGCAACCCTCTCAACTAAGACCGACCACGCCGTTTCCGTTTAAAAATACAGACTTACTGGGCAGAAACAAGCTTTTCCGTCATTAGTACCTCTACAAATTTTAATGTTGTGTTTTATTTGTGTATCATTTGTTTTACTATATGACATTTCACTTCGATAGCGAGTTAAACAATACACGATCTAAAAATAGATTGTGTAATTTATACGCCCAGAAAGTAGACTTGAAGCTTTAATGTTTGGCTGAGTATTTTAATAGTTTCCTCGATCTAGATGATTGCAATTATAAGGGACGAGTGTCTTTTTCATTGCGTTTATTGGGGTATAAAGTGCAATTGCCTTAGCACATGGCTTAATCATAACGCCCTACGGGCGTTATTTGCCATGTGCTAAGGCAATTGCACTTTATACCCCAATAAATGCAGTGAAAAAGACACTCATCCCTATAATGAAATCAATAAATAATCTCTTCATATCTTATAATTTAATATTTTGAAGCAAAAATGATAAAGACTTGCTCAAAATAATGTAGATTTTTTAATGGAACTGCTTTTCACATAAACCCAAAAAATTGCTGCATACTCAAAATTGCTTTCAATTTTAAGCCAATCAGAATGCACAAACATTGATGGACTGAACCAAAATTGAAACATTTGACATAAAATTTTAATTCCTTCAGGTGAGGGTTTAAGTTGGAGTAAAGAATCATAAGATGTTGAATGTTGAATTGTTATCAAAATATATTGTTAGCTAGATACTATTACTTGTTATATAATAGACTGAAATTTTAAAATAAGTGTTGTGTTATCAATGAACTTTTAAGGAATTTTATTTTCCCTATTGATTGATCATATCACAATTTGGGATTTTCTGTTTATACTGTTATCTGGTATATTTGTTAGTCTGTTTATTGGATTTTTGATTTTATTATTTTGTTAGGAAGTTTTTAATTCTTTTAAGAAACTATGAATTCATTTTAAAAACAGTTTTAAAGGAGAAATTGCTTGTAAAAGCACATTTTTCCCAATGGTCACTTTTTGTTCCTCAACTTAAACTTTGTTATTTTTGTTTTAAATCTGGACTGTAGTAAAATGTTGATGAGTCTACTGTAATTATAGCCCCCAAAACTATGTTTGGGGGTAAATAGGAGTCTGCTTTTCGGTCTGTTGGTTGGTCCGTCTAGCTTTTTCTTGTCTGCTCAATTTCTCAGCAACTAAAGGTTGGATTTCATTGAAACTTTACAGATGTGATCAGTATCAGACAGAGATGTACAAGTAATATTTTGGTAATGATCCAATGACTTTTGACAGAGTTATGGCCCTTTGATGGAAAACAGCTTTTCATTATTGACAAGCAGTGAAGCACTTGTAGGGTCTTATTTGAAACAGTCTAGTTTCATTTCTATGTTTTATTCTATGTATCTACTTAAGGTGAAAGACATAATAATGTCAAGGACACAGTCGTAAAGTAATTTTCCTAACAATAGCCTGCCAAGCATTCATGATGCATAAAAGTTACCAAACATTTCAAAATGCCATCCCAATTTGCATGTGATTACACATGCAAAGTGTGATACCATTTCTGTAACGTTTGTGAAAACATTTTCATTTTGAACACAGGCCTGTTTTTATGTTCACAAAAAATAATGTGATATGTCATGCAAAAATGGGACCATCTGGGAACTGTGTAAAATAATGATTTGAAAAAGAGATTGGGTCCGGCATAGATCAAATGAGGTTGCATTTCAAAAAAATTTCACAGGAAGGTAGGTTTATCATTCTAGATTCAGAAAATAAGCTAAGTGAGAATAGTTTCCTTCCTAGTCAGTCTGTGCAAACCATGCAGACTGACCAGGATCGACACTTTAAGCTCTACCAAGATGGTCCCTTTTGCGTGATAGATCACAAATTAGTCACTTGTTTTCTTGTCTAACCAATGTTAAACAAGACGTTACAAAATCCGGTTAAAACAAATAATCTGTGATGTTTTCAGCATTAATAACTGCATGTAAATCAGGTTTATTACTGGAATAAATCTCAAGGATTATTGAAGACTGGGGCAGAAATTTGATTTCATTATACCCTGAAATAATGAAAATTGTTCAATTTGAGATCAAATCTTATAACTACAGTATAATGAAAGCTGTGGTTATAAGATTTCAGAGGAAAATTAATGAAATGCTATTGATATTGTGGATCACCGTTTTTTCAATTTTTAGGTTTTAACCTATCTATTTTTACATCAATTGGGAAACAAGTTCGTGCATTTTAGATTAATCCCTCTGATTCTGCCTTCTGGAAAATTCACCAACACTCCCGCTGAATGTGTTGGCAAATGAAGGTTTAACCCTTGTTATGCTGGTTAAGACCTTTTAAAAATTAAACCAAAGTATCAAAAGCACTGCATGCACTTATTGTGAGTCTGTATTTAATCTAAAAATATAATTCTTAAAAAATCAGGTGTCATAGACTAAGATCAGACTGCACATTTGTGCAGGCTATTCTTTGCCTATACCTCCTTTTTTTTTTTTTTAAACTTTTTTGGCTTAGATATTTTTCATTATCCAATACCAAAAGTCAAGTGAAAGCAGCTGCAAGTGTTGCTCTGCCGCTCTTCCATATCAATGGCTCAGTGCAGAACAGTCGTAACTGCCTATTATTATATAGGCAGTTACAACTGTTTTGCACTGAATCATTGGTATAATGTCAAATTTTTGTCAGAAATAAAATAATTGACCGAAGGTCACAGATCAAGTATTTGATGAAAGATAGTCATATCAATACAATGGGTCAAATTTCAGATTTTGTTTGTCTTCAATGATCCTTGAGTTTTAATTTCAGTTTGTTGTTATTTATTTGTCAATGAAATGAAATTGAATTTTGATTTGATATATAATGGTAAATAATAAAGACAGAAGTACTAAAGAAATTATGAATCTTTGTTTTGAATTTATTTAAGTATCCTTAGATAATGTACACTACTTTATTAGCTCCTTTGGACTAAGTCCAGCAAGCTTTTTTTCATGGCCTATTGTCTATTGTGTGTGTGTGTGTCAGTGTGTGCGTAAACCTTTTCTTTGATTATCTTCTTCTCTTTAACAACTGGTCAGAATTCATCCAAATTTCACAGGAATGATGCTTAGGACATGCTCTTTTAGAATCCTTCTATTAATCCTGATAAGGCTGATAACTTAGGTGCTATGGGTTGTCGAAACACAAAAAGGGCCCTATATAGCAAAATATAAAAATATCTTTTTCTCTGGAACTACTGGTCAAAACTCAACCAAATTTCACGGGAGTGATCCACAGGATATGCCCTTTCAGATTCCTTCTTTTAATCCTGATCAAGCTGATAAATTGGGTGCCATTGGCTGTTCCGTCATCCAAAAAAATTGGGTGCCATTGGCTGTTCCGTTTTCCAAATAGCCACATATGAAAAATTATGAAAAATATCTTCTCTGTAACTACTTGTCAGATTACACAAATATGGCCCAATCCTAATGAAACCTCGTCAGAATGCTGGCCAAGTCACAAGGATGAACCCTATTGAAAATGGGAAGGATCCATGCCATATCACAGGAAAAGGAGCCTTAATGACAATTTCCTTGTTTACACCCTAGAGACCACAAATATGGCCAAATCTTCATGAAACCTGGTTAGAATGTTGGTCAGGTCACACAGATGATCCCTATTGAAAATTGGAAGGATCCATGCCATATCACAGGAAAAGGTGCCTTAATGACAGTTTTTAGCTCCACTGGCTGAAAGCCACTGGGGCTATTGTCATGGCGTTGTGTCCGTCGTGCGTCCATCCGTCCGTCCGTCCGTGCGGTTGTAAACTTTTTCTTTAAAAATCTTCTCCTCAGAAACTACTGGATGAATTTCAACCAAACTTCACAGGAATGATCCTTGGGTGACCCTCTTTCAAAGTTGTTCAAGAAATTTTGATCCAAAGAAAAACATGGATTTAATGGGCGTGGCTAATTTCCAAATATGGTTAAAAGTGACTTTTCTCAGATTCTAATTGATGGATGCCAATTAAATTTTACATGAATGATCCTTGGGTGACCCTTTATCAGTGTACTAAAAATTATTGTGATCGGATGATAAATATGCATTTTATGGGCGGAGGTCATTTCTCTATATGTTATATAGTGGAAACTTTGAAAATCATTTTCTCAAAATGTCATTGATGGATATCAACCAAACTTCATTGGAATGATCCTTGAGTGAAGCTTTATCAGTCTACCAAATATTATAGTGATCGGATGAAAATTATGTATTTTATGGGCGGAGGTCATTTCGCTATATGTTACATAGTGGAGATTTTGAAAATCATTTTCTCAGAATGTAATTGATGGATATCAACCAAATTTCACTGGAATGATCCTTGAGTGAAGCTTTATCAGTCTGCAAAATATTATTGTGATAGGATGAAAAATATGTATTTAATGGGCGGAGGTCATTTTTCTATATATTATATAGTGGCATTTTTGAAAACCATTTCAACATAAGTAGAACCCGAAATATCTTAAAATCTAGTCAAACCTTAGATTTGCTATTTCAAGAATTTCAAGCCTGTGGAGCGACTCAAGCCATTCATGGCTTTCTAGTCTTATTTAAGCTCTAGAGGCCACAAATATGGCCCAATTTTGATGAAACTTGGTCCGAATGTTGGCCAAGTCACAAGGATGAACCCTTTTGAAAATGGAAAGGATCCGTACCATATCATAGGAAAAGGGACCTTAATGACAATTTTCTTGTTTACACTCTAGAGGCCACATATATGGCCCAATCTTCATGAAACTTGGTCAGAATGTTGGTCAGGTCACAAGAATGAACCCTATCGAAAATAGGAAAGATCCATGCCATATCATGGGAAAAGAGGCCTTAATGATTTTTTTTTTGTTATAACTCTAGAGGCCATGATTTTGTCCCAAACTTCATATAACTTGGTTTTGTGTTGAAATTATCTCCTTTATGACATATGCCTATTTAATTGGAGTGATTTCCCAGGGGTCAAAGAGACTCAGGTGAGCGATCTAGGACCATCTTGGTCCACTTGTATATTTACCTACAAAGAAGAGGCGGTACATTGGTTTCTCCATGTCTGTCTATCAATCTGTTGTCTGACCATCTGTAGACCTTTTCATTCCCAGACTCAATCAAAGCACTAAAAGCGCTGAAGGCCTGGTTTATAGAGAGGCAAGGTGACATTTGAAGACATGTTCTCCAAGTCTTTAATCTTTTTAGCAAGGCTTTTTTTTGGCGATTGTACCAAGGTTTCCATTTACCTATAGGGATTGTAAGCCACATTTGGAACTCACTTCTAAGGAAAAATGTCAAACGATATGCTCACTCTATAGCGCCGAGTCTGCCAAAACCAACTTATTCCCAAGGTATGGATTATAACTCCAGATACCGCTTTGCAGACAGGCACTACTCGCATTTTTAGCTCACCTGAGCACAAATTGCTCAAGGTGAGCTATTGTGATCGTACAATGTCTGTTGTCTGTCGTCAGTTGTGCGTTGTCCACAATTTCTCAAAATATCTTTTCCTCCTAAACCGGTGGGCCAATCTTGATGAAACTTGGTAGGGAAGTTCCTTGGGTCAAGCTCTACCAAAGTTGTTCAAATAAATGCAATCCACCCTTAACTCTCCTTTACCCTTAACAAAAAGTGTGAAAATAGGAAAATCTTTAAAAATCTTCTTCTCTGAAACCAGAGGGCAGACAGCTTTTCATATTTGGTATGCATCATCATCTAGTGGACCTCTACTAAATTTATTCATATCAAGACCCTGGGGTCATATTTGGGCTCCACTCGGGCACAAACCTTTTTACATAGAATCAAAGAGCGAAAACCTTTAAAAATCTTTTCTGAAACCAGAAGGCAGACAGCTTTCAAATTTGGTATGTAGCATCACCTAGTAGGCTTCTACCAAGTTTGTACATATCAAGACCCTGGGGTCAAATATGGGCTCCATCCAGCACACCCCTTTTAGCTCATCTGAGCACAAAGGGTAAAAACCGAAAATCTTCAAAAATCTTCTTCTCTGAAACCGGAGGGCACACAGCTTTTATATATGGTATGTAGCATCATCTAGTGGGCCTCTACCAAGTTTGTTCATATTAAGCCCCTGGGGTCATATTTGGGCTCCTCCCGGGCGCATCCCTTAGCTCATCTGAGCACGATTGGAGAAAACAGGAAAATCTTCAAAAATCTTCTGTGAAACCAGAAGGCAGACAGCTTTCATATTTTGTATGTAGCATCATCTAGTGGACCTCTACCAAGTTTGTTCATATCATGATCCTTGGGTTACATTTGGGATCCACCCATGTGCATCCTTTTTTACATAGAATCAAAGAGTGGAATGGCATATCCTTCTTGCTCTTCGCTGAAAACATTCCAGGGTATTGATCTTATGAAGAAATTATCTCTTTGTTGACATCTGCCTATTTGATTAATGTGATGTCCCGGGTTAATCTAGGACCATCATGGTCCTCTTGTTATAAATTTAGTTGAGTTGTAAGTTGGCAAATAGTCAATTTATCCATTTGATCAATCTGTCTAACAATCGTAGTAATGCTGTTTTTCTAGGGGCACAGGCTTGTCGGATCTTTCTTTTAACTGAATTGAATTCCATAAAGAAGTTGTATTTTACTGTGGGAAAGCAAGAAATTGATTTCCACAATATGGTCCACCTTATACTCATAGCCCATTATTTTCTAATATCTACCCTAGATATATATCAAATTACACTCATATTGATGTATTGTCTGCAACCTGTCCCAAGAGGGCCCAGTCTAAAATTTTCTCGTCTGTTTAAGGATTTAAGGATGGGTCAAAGCTTTTAAATTTTTCTAATTTAGATCAATCAATTACAAGACAACAAATGTTTAGACAGGTCCAAATTGTAAAGGGTTGCAGATAACATACAATATGTGGGCAAATTAGTAAAAGTTGTAGTATAAAGGGTAGATAATATAAGGAGGAAAATGCTAGTTAGCAGCATCTTCTTCTTTACCCTTTTAGCAAGGTCATCCGTCAAGATCAAATACAAGAGGACCATGATGGTCCTATATCGCTCACCTTCGTCTCTTTGACTTCTCCCTTAGCAAAATTAAACACTTGAAAGATCATTAAATTTTTCAAAGAAAAACATAACTCTATTTCTATGATCGCTGCATAAATTTCTATCCTTTTCTAAACAAGTTTCATGTGACCTGGCCAACATTCTGACCAAGTTTCATAAAGATTGGGCAATATTTGTGGCCTCTAAAAAGAAAAAAGTCAATTAGGCCCCTTTTCCCCTGATATGACATGGATCTTTCCAATTTTAAATAGAGTTCATCCTTGTGACCTAGCCATTATTCTGATCATGTTTCATGAAAGTTTAATAGTATTTGTGGCTTCTAGAGCGTAAACAAGAAAATTGTCATTAAGGCCCCTTTTCCCGTGAAATGGCACGGATCATTTCCATTTTCAAAAGGGTTCATCCTTATGACCTGGCCATCATTCTGACAAAGTTTCATGAAGATTGGGCCATATTTGTGGTCTCTAGAGTGTAAACAAAAACAAGAGGGCCCTGGGTCGCTCACCTGAGAAAAAAGCTTCATTACCTAGGTATGTCCATGCAACCACAGAAAAAGAGATTTTCACTTATTCAATAAGATAACATTTGAAATAATCCTCCCCCCCTCTGCTCCTCCCCTGGTCATTATTTATTTAAGCTTTTTTCATAAAAGGTCTGTGATCAGCTAATCTATGCCAGATATACAGGCTGAGTCTGAGACTTTTAAAGTTTTCTTTAATGAGTTGATCAATCCATGTCAAATATAAAGGCTATAGGGATTCAAAATTCTCAACAAAGCACTCCCCCTCCCCCAAGATGCTCTGCACCTGGTGAATCTACAATCATGATTTTAGCTCATTCAATTAATGTCCATATGCTTATCATCCATGCCAATATTGAAGTCTGTAGGGCTCCTGGTTCATTAAAGGATGAAGGTTAAAGTTACAAAATTTTCACAAAAGTACTACCCCCTCTCCCCTGGTGCTCTGCACTTGGTGGCATTACAGTCATGATTTTAGCTATATTTATTAAGGTCTATGAGCTGATCCTCCATGCCAATTTTCAAGTCTGTAGGGCTCTTGGTTCCGAAGAAGAAGAAGCTTAAAGATTACAAAATTTACCCAAAGTACTACCCCCTCCCCCCTGGTGCTCCGCACCTGGTTGCCCAAAAGATATGAGTTTAGCTATTTTTATTAAGGTCCATATGCTGATCATCCATGCCAATAATCAACTCTGTAGGGCTTGTGGTTCAGAAGAGGAAGAAGGTTAAAGATTACAAAAAATTCACAAAAGTACTACCCTCTCCCCCCTGGTGCTCCGCACCTGATGAATCTACAGTTATGATTTTAGCTATTTATATTAAGGTCCATATGCTGATCATCCATGCCAATATTCAACTCTGTCAGGCTCCTGGTTCAGAAGAAGAAGAAGAAGGTTAAAGATTACAAAATTTTCACAAAAGTACTACCCTCTCCCCCCTGGTGCTCCGCACCTGGTGTATCTACAGTCATGATTTTAGCTATTCATATAAAGGTCCATATGCTGATCATCCATGCCAATATTCAAATCTGACAGGCTCCTGGTTCAGAAGAAGAAGAAGGTTAAAGATTACAAAATTTTCACAAAAGTACTACCCCCTCCCCCCTGGTGCTCCGCACCTGGCAGCCTAACAGATATGATTTTAGCTATTTATATTAAGGTCTATGAGCTGATCATCCATGCCAATTTTCAAGTCTGTAGGGCTCCTGGTTCCAAAGAAGAAGAAGCTTAAAGATTACAAAATTTACCCAAAGTACTACCCCCTCCCCCCTGGTGCTCTTCATTCTCTTCATATCTTATTATTTAATATTTTGAAGCAAAAATGATAAAGACTTGCTCAAAATAATGTAGATTTTTTAATGGAACTGCTTTTCACAGAAACCCAAAAAATTGCTGCATACTCAAAATTGCTTTCAATTTTAAGCCAATCAGAATGCACAAATATTGATGGACTGAACCTAAATTGAATCATTTGACATAAAATTTTAATTCCTTCAGGTGAGGGTTTAAGTAGGAGTTAAGAATCTTAAGATGTTGAATTGATATCAAAATATATTGTTAGCTAGATTCTATTACTTGTTATATAATAGACTGAAATTTTTACAAAAAGTGTTATCAATGAACTTTTAAGGAATTTTATTCTCCCTTTTGTTTGATCATATCACAATTTGGGATTTTCTGTTTATACTGTTATCTGGTATATTTGTTAGTCTGTTTATTGGATTTTTTATTTTGTTTTATTATTTTGTTATGAAGATATTAATTATTTTAAAGAAACTATGAATTCATTTAAAAAACAGTTTGAAAGGAGTAATTGCTTGTAAAAGCACATTTTTCTCAGTGGTCACTTTTTGTTCCTCGACTTGTTATATATGAGTCTGCTTTGAACTGTTGGTTGGTCCGTCTAGCTTTTTCTTGTCAGCTCAATTTCTCAGCAACTAAAGCCTCGTTTACATTTGGCCTACGGAGCCCGTACGGCGCCCGTATCTCGCCGTAAGCATAAAATCGTGCGGTGCCCGTGCGGTGATATACGGTGCCCATGCGATGATCGCACGGTCTTACGGGCACCGCAGACACCTGCGATCTCGTTTAAAAAAATGTTATACACATCTTTAAAAATCGCAAGCCCGTAGCCTTGTGCGGACACCGCACGGTCGCCGCACGGACATCGCACGGAAGCCTTGCGATGATCGCGAGGAAATCGTACGATATCTTTACTATCAAACATCCAAAATAAAACCCGTAGAATCGTGCGATGACCGCACGGCATCTCCTCGATATCCGTACGGAACCCGTACAATCTCCGCACGGTAATCTCACGATTACCTTGCGATATCGCACGGGACCCGTACGGTCTCATTAAGGTATCTTCCCCCTCAAATATTTTCAAAATCGCACGGTCACCGTGCGGCATTGTAAACATATACGCCGTAGACCGTAGCTGTCTGCGATGTCCAAAAAATCGTAAGAAAAATCGCAGGCTGCGATATCGTACGGCGACCGTGGCAAATGTAAACTAGGCTTAAAGGTCAGATTTCATTGAAACTTTACAGATGTGATCAGTATCAAGCAGAGATGTGCAAGTGATATTTTAGTTAAGATCCATTTACTTTTGATAGAGTTATGGCCCTTTGATGGAAAAGGGCTTTTCATTATTGACAAGCAGTTGGGTTTTTTAGTCTGGTAAGAAACAGTCTAGTTTCATTTCTATGTTTAATGCTATGTATCTGCTTCAGGTGAAAGACATGATAATGTCAAGGACACAGTCGTAAAGTAATTTTCCTAACAATAGTCTGCCAAGCATTCATGATGCAGAAAAGTTACCAAACATTTCAAAATGCCATCCCAATTTGCATGTGATTACACATGCAAAGTGTGTCTGTAACGTTTGTGAAAACATTTTCATTTAGAACACAGGCCTGTTTTTATGTTCACAAAAAATAATGTGATATGTCATGCAAAAATGGGACCATCTGGGAACTGTGTAAAATAATGATTTGAAAAAGAGATTGGGTCCGGCATAGATCAAATGAGGTTGCATTTCGAAAAAATTTCACAGGAAGGTAGGTTTATCATTCTAGATTCAGAAAAAAAGCTAAGTGAGAATAGTTTCCTTCCTAGTCAGTCTGTGCAAACCATGCAGACTGACCAGGATCGACACTTTAAGCTCTACCAAGATGGTCCCTTTTGCGTGATAGATCACAAATTAGTCACTTGTTTTCTTGTCTAACCAATGTTAAACAAGACGTTACAAAATCCGGTTAAAACAAATAATCTGTGATGTTTTCAGCATTAATAACTGCATGTAAATCAGGTTTATTACTGGAATAAATCTCAAGGATTATGGAAGACTGGGGCAGAAATTTCATTTCATCATACCCTGAGAATTATTGCTTAAAGCTGTAGTTATTAGATTTTAGAAGAAAATCAATGAAATGCTATTGTTATTCTGGATCACTGTTTTTTGCCAGTTTTTGGTCTAAACCCTATTTATTTTACAACATATGGGAAACAAGGTCGGACAATATAGATTAGTCCCTCTGATTCTGCCTCCTGGAAAATTCACCAGTACTCGCGCCAAATGTGTGGGCCAATGAAGGTTTCACCCTTGTTATGCTGATTAAGACCTTGTAATTAAACAAAAGTGTTGAAAGCACTGCATGCACTTATTGTTAGTCAGTATTTAATCAGGGCCCAAGGTTATAAAACTTTTCTCAGTCTCAACTGAGAATTTTTTCAAATTTTAATTTTATCTTTTATGTGAATACATTTAAATGAGTATTAAAACAGAATTACAGCTTTCTTATCAAATTTCAATTTGAGAAAATCTTTAATTGAGATTGAGAGAAGTTTTATAATCTGGGGCCCTGAAAATATAACTCATAAAAAATCAGGTGTCATAGACTAAGATCAGACTGCACATATCTGCAGACTATTCTTTAGCCTATACCTTGGGGTTTTATTTACGGTTTTTGGCTCAGATATTTTTCATTATCCAGTACCAAAAGTCAAGCGAAAGCAGCTGCAAGTGTTGCTCTGCCGCTCTTCCATATCAATGGCTCAGTGCAGAACAGTTGTAACTGCCTTTAATTATAAAGGCAGTTACAACTGTTTTGCACTGAATCATTGTTATAAAGTCAATTTTTTGTCAGAAATAAAATATTTGACCAAAGGTCACAGATCAAGTGTTTGACGAAAGATAGTCATATCAATATAATGGGTCAAATTTCAGATTTTGTTTGTCTTCAATGATCCTTGAGTTTTAATTTCAGTTTGTTGTTATTTATTTGTCAATGAAATGAAATTGAAGGTGTATTTTGATTTTATATATAATGGTAAATAATAAAAACAGAAGTACTAAAGAAATAATGAATTTTTGTTTTGAATTTATTTATGTATCCTTAGATATCTACCGATCCACTAGTTTATTAGCTCCTTTGGACTAAGTCCAGCAGGCTTTTGTCATGACCTTTTGTCTGTTGTGTGAGCCTCAGTGCATGCATAAACCTTTTCTTTGATCATCTTCTTCTCTGAAACTACTGGTCGAAATTCAACCAAATTTTGCAGGAATGATGCTTAGGAAATGCTCCCTCAGATCCTTTCTTTTAATCCTGATTGGACTGATAACTTGGGCGCTATTGGCTGTCAAGTCTCAAAAAAAGGGCAACATATGGTGATATATATATAAAAAAACTTCTCTGAAACTACTGGTCAGAATTAAATCAAATTTCACAGGACATGCTCTTTCAGATTTCTTCTTTTAATCCTGATCAGGCTGATAACTTGGGCACAAAAAAGGCCTGATAGTGGAATATAAAAAAAATCTTGTTCTCAAAAACTACTGGTCAAAACTCAACCAGATTTCACAGGAATGATCCTCAAGACATTCTCTCTTAGATTTCCTCCTGAAATTATGATTAGGGTGTAAGCATGGGTTCTGTCAAGTGAGCTACAAAAGGTCAAATATGATATATAAAAACTAGAGGCGCTTGAGCGCCTGATTGGCTCCACAGGCCTGAATATCCTGAAAATGATTATTAGAGGATGATAAGGCTGTTTAAACGAGAATTGAAGTGAATGAATGAGTGAATGCTTATTTCAAGTAAATAAGGATTCATAAGTGTCATATGCTGAAATATTTCTGCAAAGAAAAAATCATGATAAATGATAAACATTTTGAAAATTGACCTCTGCCTATTAAACACACATTTTTGGAATCACAATAATTTTGTGCTGTCTGATGATTGGTCGCCTAAGGATCATTCCAATGAAATTTAGTTGAAATCCAAAAATAAAACTTTCAACACTTGCAGAATGTTACTGCACAATGTACAATGTACTTTGTCCACAAAAATTTGATTGTAGATATTTCTGCTTATCATTAAACACTACTAAAAGGATGTTTCTTCACAATAATTGTTTGTCATCAAAACAAAATTCTAACTAATAATGATAAAAAGTTAAATATTCAATCCAATATATTTATTTTATTCTGCCTTATACCTTAGAGTGCAGTCAACTCAAATCTTTCAACCCCACTCTGAACCTCAGTAGGTCAGAACATATATTACACCAAATGTCCACTCTGTTCAGAGTTACCCTTAGTTCAACTAAACTGACAAATCTCAGGGGGTATTCTAGGCTACCTATTTCAACTTATGTTTCTATACATTTGGATTTCAACAAAGGTTTTGTTCCTTCTAATCTACAATCTTTACACCTATTAAAATTTGTAAGTCTAGAAAAAAATCATCATTTAGGTGATACCCAAAGGGTGACCAAATATTCATTGACTTTTGTCAAATGTCAGAAGAAAGTTGCCCGAGCTGGGTTTTAAACTTATGACCCCATGATTGACAGCCCAATTCATTACTGCTGAGTCCGCTGGCCTCTGCTGGCTTTTTAGTAAGTTTAACTGTAACCCTTCTCTTGCTTTTTGTGGCAAATTTATGTTTAGTCTGATGAAAGTCAACACTGCTTACTTTATATTTCATTATTGACGAAAAAAACTTATTGTTTTAAGACTGTTAAGAAATACTGTAAAAGCTCTAATACAACACTGACAGTTTATTAGAATCATCATGTTTCTATTAAAAGGGACTGAGGGTTTATTAGAGGTTACAGTTACATTTTAAGGCATTCTTCCACGTCTTCGCAAGTATAGATCTTCAATATTGAAAACAGACATTTGGAATAATTTAGGGTACAGTGCACTCAGAAAATCAAAGAAAACTTTAAGCAAATCATTAATTTAAGCATTGAATAAACACATAAGCTGATCATTTGGTTTGGTAAATTTCAATTAACACCCCCAACCCCCCTTCCATTGATTTGGTGTGGATGGTGTCTTAATAGAGGCTTGAAAATTTCCCAACATCATACAAAGTAGCCAATCTTGACATCCAAAGAAGGGGATGGGGTTATATTAGAGCATAATGGGGCTCGGTTAAAACTTTTTCAGTAGGCATTTTGTTCAAAACATAAAATCTTATATATCAGGATGAGGTCTAAAGTCTTATGTCTTCCTCTCAATCAGAACAATTTAAAAAAGAGACTGTTGTCTTAACCCTGATCATCCTGAATAAAAAATCTTTGCAAAATTACAGCCAAATTAAACTGCTCCAAAAACTGGTTGCACTAAATGTCTGTATTCATTTGAAAATTAATTTTAAGATTATCTGGTTTCAAAATTGGAAAAAAAGGTAGTATGGACAAATATCAGACTGCACATATGTTTAGGCTGATGTTAGTCTATATCTCTTGCCAAGGCAGGAATATTCCAGGTTCAGCATGACAAAGGTTAATATAGTTCTATTCGACCTGGAAATGCAGGTATATAACAGGTATCACAGAAAGGTTTATAAATGAAAACCATATGGTACATTGTTGCAGGACAACTGGTGTTGACAGTTGAGCCTGCATTTCAAAATTTGACCTTCAGCTATGACCTTTACCTTGAAGGTCTCTCAAATTTATTTTCACATCTGCACATGATGGAGAACAATTGTGCAGAGTTTTATTGAAATCCATCTGTAAGTATGGGAGTAATTGTCTGATTAAATTAATTTTACAAATAATTCTAACATAAAATCATGATGGTAAATTGTCACAAGATACGCCTGTTTCACTACTGGATGACAAAGAATGTAAAACAACTTAGGGAGATAACTAAAAACAAGTGGGCCATAGTGGCTCTTAATTGCTCACCTGAGAGAACTGTCCAAAACACATTTAAAGCAAGTTTTGAAGGTTTTTTTGGCTAATTTTCAGGCAAAATTCTGACCTCCAGAGTGTGTACAAATTTTTTCTAAGATATGACCCAATGACCTAGTTTTTGATCCCACTTTACCCAATTTTGAACTTGTCTGAGATTTAATCGAGAAATTCCTTCTGACTAATTTTCAGGTTGATCAGGCAAAAAATGTGGCCTCCAGAGTACATACAAGGTTTTTCTTAGATTTGAACCTGTGACCTAGTTTTTGACTCTACTTGACAGAGTTTTGAACTCATCCGAGATTTTATCATGACAATCATTCAGACAAAATTTCAGGTTGATCAGGCATAAAATGTGACCTCTAGAGTGCATACAAGGTTTTTTTAAGATTCGACCCTGTGACTTAGTTTTTGACCCCACTTGACCCAATTTTGAACTTCCGCGAGATTTTATCAGAACAATCATTCTGACCAAATATCAGGTTGATTGGACAAAAAATGTGGCCTCTAGAGTGCATACAAGGTAAATGTTGATGACACACGACGAACAACATACTTCCATCTAACCACAAAAGCTCATCTAGTTTGTGCTCAGGTGAGCTAAAAATAAGCTAGCTAGAGTAATGGTTCTTTTCTTGCACTTATGAGATATCTCAATGGCAGGTGTTTGGGAATTTCATGCCCAACATTGGCTTTCCTATCTGAAGGCAAGCACATTTTTCTAGGCAACTTGTCTGTGGACAAGTAAATACTAGATCTTGGAATTGCTCTAAATAATCTTAAGTTTAATTATCCTAATGTTTGTATAAAAGGGTAGAAAAAAATTGTCTGTTTTTATGCTATCCAGCATTGCCTTCATTAAAACAATGTTTTCTGAATATTCATTTATTCATAATTTTTTGGACCAGCTCTTTTTCTCCTGGACAAGTAGAAAAACAGCTTAAATTTGTCCAGAGATGAGCAGAAAATGACTGTTCACATTTCTGCTCAATGGTGAATAATCCTGTCCAAATATTTGAGGCATATTAGAATGATAGGAGATAAATGAATACAGTCATGGATTTATAACAATCAACTTTTATTATCAAAAACAAAAAGCACAGTCATAACAAAGATGAACATTTCACACTTGAGACAAAGAGCCTATAAACTTACAGAATTTCCTATGTTTTTGCTAATTTATGTATGTATCCTTATCCCATTGAATCTAAAATTGCTTTCAAAGAAATTAAAAATTTGGTGGGCATTTCAAACAGTTTTGCTAAAGTTTTTTTTTTACATAAAGTAGAGAGCAGGTGGTGACAGACTAATACTAGGCTGCTTGTGTGCAGACTGATCTTAGTCTATACTGTCCACAAAAGCCTTGTCTGCAATAGGAAAATTTTTTGAACTACAGGATAAGGGTTTGGGTAACAACGTTATGATCTAATCTCGTGATTTGTATTGACCATAGAGCCAATAGGGACCATTATGGTACAATTTTACTTATAATCAGCCTGCATGAACTTTGTGCACTAACCAGGGCTGATCTTTAAAATAATCAATTATCATTCTTTAAAACCCTCTAATGTACAGGTTAGAATAAGCTATTGATACCAGATTTAGAAGAAAACCAATGACTTAGAAAACAAGACATGTTTTGTTACAAATTTAGATTTCATGCTCCAAAAATTACATTTTTGCGCTAGTATGACCTCTATGACTGACTGGCCTTGTCAGATGACCTTGATCTTGGTATCTGCAGAGGTGTATCTATGCGACCTAGCCTATCATCATGCCAAAAATAGGCATGAATTTGATCAAACTAATTTGCAGAGTTGTGTACTGTGGTCAAGACAGACAGATGGACTGCAGTAAAATTATATGTGACTGGTCACATGAAAAAAAGGACCATCTGTCAACTCCATAAAAACAAAGATTTGAAAAAAAGATTGGAACTGTATATCGATGGCTTAGCGGAAAACAGTTGTAACTCCCTATATGTTTATAGGGAGTTACAACCGTTTCGCGCTGAGCCCTCGATATGTTACTGGCAGAGGTATTTTTTTTTACCAAAAAAAAAAAAAAATAAAATCTAACACATGTAGATAAGTCTATCATTCTAGATTCAGAAAATCAGACATGTGCAAAAAAAGTCTCCCTATTCAGTCTGACTAGGGTCGACACTTAATGCATTTCCCAAATAGTCCCTTTTTGCCTAACAAGTCACATATTGCCCTTTGCACTGCAGTAGCATAGAAAAAATTCTAATTATTTTTTTCGTTGAAGAGAGGTCTAAATAATACATTAATATCAATGATCATTATTCTAGAAGCTCTGCTATACAGAGGAGCCTTGCAATATATCAGAATACATACTCTACACAATATACACTGAAAAGAAATGCATAGTAATAGGTCTGCATAAAGGTGGTACAGTAATTGGATTTCTCAAATGCAAATTGAAATGCAATGAAATTTTACTGATAAAAAACATTTTTCTATCACAAAATTATAATTGAAACAGATAAATAACTAGAGGTGTCACAAGGCGGACTAATACCCCCACCTGCACTTTGTCAAAATATAAGAGTTATTGAAGTTGTATGATTCTAGGTCACTTGGTTCTCGAGTTAGAGTCCTGAAATAAAATTGAACAAAGGCTGACTGTGACCTTGACCTTTGATCTATGTAAACCAAAAACAATAGAGCATTTCCATTGGTAATAAGCAGCATTTGTATGAAATTTCATGATTCTAGGTCACTTGGTTCTTAAGTTAGAGTCTTGAAACAAAAAATTCTATGAATGGATGGATGCGCAGCATACAGCCTGACAGACAGATATGGTGAAACCAATATACCCCTCTCTACTTTGTAAGTGTGGGGGTATAATAATTATGAGCTGATTTCTAACAAAGAGTGTCATGGACTGCCCTTTTCAAAACCCCTAATTACAAGACAGCATGGTTTTGTACATTTGAAATATTTAAGACAATACTTTAAACATTATCAACTATTAACATTATTAACTATCAACACTTATAGCTCAAAATTAGATTTTGTTCAAGTTTGACCTTGATAAATGATCTTGACCTTGATAGTTGACCTATATATCAAATGATTTACATCAAAAGATGTATGAACATCCCAAATATGAACATTGTAACTCAAATACATGTGAAATGAGAGGTAAATGTTGAATTCAAAAGGTAAGATTTTTAGACAGACAGATAGACATACAGAAACCAATACAAGAGCCATCAGAGACACTGATTATGCTCCTCGAATAAGGCATTGTCACATGACCCCTCATTCAATATCTTCTATACCCTTAACATCACACATTAAGATTATTGGGAAAGGAATAAGTACATGTATAAGCAATAAGCTTGTTTTCTGATCCCGGTAAATTTCAAATTTGTTATAAATTGAACGAACTGTAAATTATGGGAAATAAGATAATGTTTAAACTAAGATTATCACAGATAGAATTTTATTCAAGCCATCAAATATCACCAGTTAAAGGGGAGCCTATAAACCCATTACAAGAAGACCACATTTAAAACTAGTCCCAACTGAAAGTAGTCACAGAGTACAATTTCCATACACATTTTTTTTTATATTTCTTTATAACTTTGAACTCTCTTTACTTTCAACAATGCTTTCCAAACTGATTTCTAATTTATTTGTAAAACATTCCACATGAACAAAAAGCAAAGTTTTGCTAAGTTTTAACATATTGATAGATGACTTGAGTAATAATTTTGGTATTTCATGACTATTCATTCAATAACAAGAGGTTATTTAAGATTATTGAGTACAAAAATGAATTCTATTGGATGAGTACTCTGCAGAACCAATCTATATTTGACGAGGTGATAGCCGAGTCAAAATATAGACTTATTCTGCAAGGTACGAATCCAATGAATTCAGTATAGAACTCGATCATATTAAATGACGTCTTTATTTCACACCATACACTGAAAGTTCCACACTTAACAATTTACAGCATTTGAGAGAGACAACAGAAATGGATTGAAAATGATACGGAAAAGGGTGTAAAATGCCAGTCACTATGAACATTTTGAAATTGAAACAAACATTTGTTTTAAAAATAGGAATCAACATGAAATGTTTATTTCAAGTGTCAAGTCGGTTAGCTTACTGATTATAATTTGTGTATGTTATTGACATAAAACAGATTGACTACCCGTCGTTGCTTGAAATGAATATTTTCATGTTGACAATATTTTGTGCCCCTCTATGTCACTTGCATTCTTCTTTTACTTGCTAAACAATGTAACAAATGAAGAAATCAAGAATCTTCTCAAGATTAAACTTATTTCAATACCTCCGAACAGAGGGTTTGATACTTTGAAAAAGCTGCGAAAAGAGGTGATATCAATATATATGGGACTGCAGCCTAGCTTTCATTGTATAATATAGCTTGCCTCGCTTTCATTGTACAATATAGGTTGCCTCGTTTTGGAAAAAAATCTGTATTGCATTGTAGCCTCATTCTGGTTGTACAATATGGATCTAGATATTTTACTCTCACATGATGAAGAATAAGCTATGTCATTGGTCTAAATTGTTTAGGTGTGAAACAATATTCTATACAAAATACAAATAGATACAGACGATATAAACCAACAGTTTCAGTCACATCAAACAATGGATTGATTCTTCTGGGAAGTTCATTAAACAGATATTAAATTTTTAAGGGTCAAATGATATACTATTATAAGTGCCTATAAATATATAGGTACTTACAACAGTGTTGCGCTTACCACTCAATTTAAACAAGAGGACCATGATGGTCCTAGATTGCTCACCCGAGTCTCTTTGATCACTAGGACATCACATCAAGTAAAAAGGCAGATGTCTTAAAGAAGATAATTTCTACATAAAACGAAGTTTCACAAAGTTTGGGCCGTATTCGGGCCATTAGATTTATTTCAAGTATATTATCTTTAAGACTCCTTTTCCTGTGATATAGCATGAATCCTTCCCATTTTCAACAGAGTTCATTCTTTTGACCTGGCAAACACTTTGACCAAGTTTCATGATGATTGGACCATATTTGTGGCGTCTGGAGCTCATACAAGAAAATTGTCATTAATGCCCCTTTTACTGTGATATGGCATGGATCCTTCCCATTTTCAAAAAAGTTAATCATCATGACCTAACAAATATTCTGACCAAGTTTCATGATGATTGGACCATATTTGTGGCTTCTAGAGTGTAAACAAAAAAAATGTCATTAAGGCCCCTTTTCCTGTGATATGGCACAGATCCTTCCAATTTACAATAGGCTTCATCCTTACGACCTGACCAACATTCTGACCAAGTTTCATGATAATTGGACCATATTTGTGGCTTCTAGAGTGTAAACAAAAAAATTGTCATTAAGGCCCCTTTTCCTGTGATATGCGACAGATCCTTTCCAATTTCAATAGGGTTCATCCTTGAGACCTAACAAACATTCTGACCAAGTTTCATAAAGATTGGGCCATATTTGTGGCCACTAGAGTGTAAACAAGAAATTTGTCAATAAGGCCCTTTTTCCCGTGATATGGCACGGATCCTTCCTATTTCCAATAGGGTTCATCCTTGTGACCTGATCAACATTCTGACCAAGTTTCATGAAGATTAGGCCATATTTGTGGCCTCTATTGTGTATACAAGAAAATTGTCATTAAGGCCCCTTTTCCTGTGATATGGCATGGATCCTTCCCATTTTCAATAGGGTTCATACTTGTGCCCTAACCAACATTCTGACCAAGTTTCATGAAGATTGGATCATATTTGTGGCCTCTAGAGTGTAAACACTTAAATTGTTGACGCATGACGACGGACGACGCACGACGCACACCGCACATTCAATGATCACAAAAGCTCACCTTGAGCACGATGTGTTCAGGTGAGCTAAAAAGTCATTAGTGCTAATAGATGCTGCCCTGAGATCAAATTCCAAACAATCTTAAACGTCTATAAAACTGTTGATAGAACAATTGTTTCATTGGTATCAGAGACAACGTCTATGAAACTGTTGATAGAACAATACAGCTAGGTAGAATCATCATTCTAAACTCATGAAATCAGCCAAATTCAAACAGTTTTGACCATTAGTCAGCCTAGGCAATACACACAGACTGACAATGATAATAACTTTAAGCACTTCCCAGATGGTTCCTTTCAGCCCAATGGGCCATATATCAGAACTGCTGAATGTCAGTTTGATTTTTTTGTAGAGAATGAATTAGCACATTCAAAATAATATTTTTCATAATATTACGTAATAATAAACATGACTTGTGTACATAAATCATTTAAAAGAGATCATATCAATTAAAGCATTATATTTAACAATATAGATCTTAAAACAAACTGGGGTACTATAAACACGTGTGAAGACTATCATGACAACAAGTTATAATAAACTTTTAATGATATTCTCAATTATCAAATTCAACCTGTGTTACTTTTTAATTGAAGGCATGAAACATTGATGAGTAAAAGATTTGTTGATAAGTCGGAAAGAATATTTTTCATTGCAAAGGATTAAAATAAATCATCTACATAAATGATAGCTCAGCACAAAACATTTGGAACTGCAGTTAAATCTGTTTTGTGCTAAGTCATTGAAATTCAATCT
This sequence comes from Fragum whitleyi, assembly GCA_948146395.1. NCBI lineage: Eukaryota > Metazoa > Mollusca > Bivalvia > Cardiida > Cardiidae > Fragum > Fragum whitleyi. The sequence goes on from OX411544.1 coordinate 29,572,864, forward strand.
ATAATGAGATCACAAATGGCAATATTGCCAAGTGAAGACAAAAGCTTTGGTGTTTTGTTAAAAAACAGCCAAGTTCATGACTAGAAACAGCTACTGCAAATTTCAGTTTTGATATTCAATTATAAATTAAATTTCTTGCACAAGTACTACCATCACAACCTTTCCTAGCCTCAAGCTGCTATCCCATATCAATGGTTGAGTGCAAAAGAGTTGTTACTCCATACATATTTAAAGGGATTAACAACTGTTTCGTGCTGAACCATCCATTATAGGTTTATGATTAAACATCCTATAAAGTGATACAAATGTTGAAAAGGTTGTGATGCTCTCTGGGAAGCAATCCAAGAAATGATAGTTTTGTGAGTAAATTTTCAGTTGAGTAACACTAGAGTCTAGATGGTTGTCTTGGGAAAACTGCTGTCAAGCCTGCAAAAGGTTTACCGCGCACTTGATTTTCATCATACATAAAAACCTGCAACATTTGACCTTGACCTCATGAAATCCACCCAATTGTACCAAATTATTTTGAAATCTATGATTGTGATTCCATAATTGTAGGAGTAATGGTCAATATAAATTTGGACAAACATATAACGATGGCTCAGTGTGAAATGGTTGTAACTGCCTATAAACCTATAGGAAGTTACAACCATTTCACACTGAGCCATCGATACACTAACACTTTAACTAATGCACAAACTCTGTCTTGTCACAGTGACAAACTATGTCTCATTCACAGAAAGTGAGCTCAAAAAATGGTTTATAATCTCAAGCCCTGAAAAGTATATACTTAGATAAATCAGAACATTTTCTTCTTCTTAAATAATGTTTTTCTAAAGATCTATTTCATTGGAGTCATCACAAGAATGGTCGCACATTGACAAAGTCCTCCTATTATAGATTAAGGACCTTTTGACTTCACTGCAACCAGACCTAAGATTACTTCTTTAAATATCCGGAAAGTCTTCTTGGCAAAGTATAGGCTGTAGTTGACTGAAATATAAAAGGGTTTAGAATTATTATCCCTTGTCATGCTGGACCCAGAATATTCCTGCTTTGGCAGGAGGTATAGACAAAGATCAGTCCTAATATGTATGCAGCCTGATCTTGCTCTATACCACCTGGGCCCCAGGTTATAAAACTTTTTTTTCATTCTCAACTGAGAATTTTCTCAAATTTATAATTTGAATGAATGTTTGTGCATAAAAGCTAATATTAATAAGTTATCATTTATAACAACTTATCAATATCATCTTTTATATTCATACATTCATAACAGTATTAATACAGGATTACAGTTTTAATCTCAATTTTAAACTGGAGTAAATTCTGACTTGAGAATGAGAAAAGTTTTATAATCTCTGGCCCTGATTTTCCTACTTAATCTAGAGGAGTATCAAAACTTTATTTTCAACATAAATACTGACTCAAAATAAGTGCAATAAGTGTCATAAGTTCTTTGATTTTGATGTAATGTTTACAAGGACTAAGGTTTTATGCAGCATATCAAGAGGTTAAAGAATTTTTGCTTCCTTGTGATAATCCATAGATTTTTGTTTCTCTTCCGGTCATAACTTTTTAATATTAAGACTCACCTATATAATAGACAGTACACTAGTCCCCTTCCCCAACATCAGTCTAAATGATTAAATTGATCATTTTCTTCTAACTTAAACTAATTATCCATCCATTGTAGCTGTACAAGAAACCTTTTGCTGAAAGTTGCCTGTTGCGTTTTTTTAACTTTAAACAGCAGAGCTCAGTTTTATGAATAATGATTTATGCTCTACTCAAAATGTTTAAAACAGAGAACCACCAAGTGCTTCTATAATTTGATTGCTCAGTGTGAAATAATAGTAACTGCCTCTACAGGCATTTACAACTATTTCGTGCTGAGTCACAAATATGTGTAGCTGTATGGACATAAGAGACCTGGTATTACAGCCAGAAGTATTGATTTCGTGTTTTTACATCATGAATGTTTAAAAAGTAAAACAAGAGGACCATAGTGGCCCTTTATCGCTCACCTGAATCAATAATCTAAAAATGTTCAAGGTTTTTCTTAAATTTGTCCATGTGACCTAGTTTTTAATTTTGAACTTGTCAGAGATTTCATCAAGATAATCATTCTGACCAATTTTCATGTTGATTGAGCTAAACAAATGTCCTCTAAAGTGTCCACAAGGTTTTTCTTAATTTTGACCTTGTGACCTAGTTTTTGACCCCACTTGACCCAATTTTGAACTTGTCTGAGATTTGATCAAGATAGTCATTCTGACCAATTTTCAGGTTGATTGGGCTTAAAATATGGCCTCTAGTTTGTCCACAAGGTTTTTCTAAGATTTGACTCAGTGACCTAGTTTTTTACCCCACTTGACCCAATTTCAAACTTGTCCGAGATTTCAGCAAGATAATCATTCTGACATATTTTTAGGTTAATTTGGCTAAAAATATGGCCTCTAGAGTGTCCACAAGGTTTTTCTTAATTTTGACCTTGTGAAATTTTTAGTCTAAAAAGGGACTGACTTTTACAAAAAGATAATTCAAAAATTAATCACATTCATTAGAGATATATTAGGGTGATGCTATTTTAAGACTTTTACCGAGACATTGAAAGACCTGATAGAAAGTTCTAAAGAATTCACACATGCAAAATATATCACTAATGATAAATATTATGATTATATCAGAACCTATCAACAATATGCTTCATCATTTATGTAATTGAATGGCATCACTACAGAACAAACTTGCAAGAGAATTAGCATACTTTAATATCAAGGGGTCAGTGCAATACTAATGTTAATGCCTATAATTACCGGGTGTTTCTTAATATCTATCCTTATTCTAAATCCTTATGGTTCTGATATGACCAATCAGATTACTTAATTAAATATTCATCAGTATAGCAGACAGAATAAAATCATAAATGATATATGATTTGTTGTAGTGCCTATTAAGGTGTTCTTTCTGTTTGACCTCAATCTTTATAGCAATAATAAACCTCTTGTCTTTATCTTGAATTATCAATCTATCTTGAAAATTGTGTGGCTATTTCTCTCTCTTGATCAAACTCTTAACCCTTTTCATGCTGAACCCGGAATATTTCTGCTTTTGCAGGAGCTATAGACAAACAGCCTGCACATATGTGCAGTCTGATGTTAGTCTACACCACCTGTTCCTCTCTTTCAAACAAGAATTGTCAATAGACTAATTTTTCAAATGAAAATTGACCTACAGTTGATACTTTCAGTGCTTTTTGCCCTTTGATTTTGATGAAAATTTACAGCCAAAATTTATTCAGCATGACAAGGGATAATTTCCTTTGCATTTGCTAATGAATGGATGTACACCGTATCAACCTTGAAAGTTACCCCAAAAGAAAATGTCAAATAGCCTCTGATCAGACAATTGTGACAGGCAGATACAATTAGTCTTTAGAGAAATGAAATTTCTAAAGATTGCCATCCATTCTAAATGAGCTACATCGATCGGATGTAGTGAATTAATTCCATCTTGCTGAAACTGTATATACATATATTGTAATAGCGAACACACATTTTCCAAAATTAATCTGATATTAGTAGCACTAGTGGTGTTTCGTCTCAACAGGTTCATCCATATGCAATAGATTTCATAGTCCCAAGACTGAATAGGCATGTCTGCCCCCATTGCCTGATTCGAGTTTATATGACCTTTTCTTTTAGGAGAATAAAGACAGATATTATGAAACACCCTGTTTATAGGCACTAACAATAGTATTGCACATGGACATTGAATCATATTTTTTTAAATTCAAGAGATTAAGAACAGTTAGGGGAATAAAATACAAGGAAATTATAAGTTAAGATAAATATGTGAAAACATGAATTTCTAAAATTTCATAACTATTCTGTGACAGGGAGTGCTGAAATATGAATACCTCCCCCCTTCTTCTCCTGTACAAGCTTTGTAATATTAAAATGAGCTCTATGAAAAAAAATCAAAATTGCAATAAAAAGAAAAAAATAGCTTGTATACTTAACTGAAGCCAAATAAATAAATGAGTAAAAGTCTGCCCATATAATCAACCCTTATCCTGCCGAATCTAAATTTTGTTTAAACTCAAATTACCAATTTTCATGAAATTTCATTTTACTTAATTTAGTGTGGTTTGAGGTATATCCACCAAAATCAAATTCAAAGCAGACATAGAAGGCTTAGATCAGACTGCACATCTATGCAGGTTGATCTCAATCTATACTACTTGACAAAGCCTTATTTACAACAGAGATATGTCACGAACAGCATGAAAAAGGTTGACCTTCAATCTACCACTAAATTTAAAACAAGATGTGTTTGTGAAACACGAATGCCCCTGTAACGGCATTTTTTTCAAAGTTTGACCTTGACAGATGACCTTGACCTTGTCACATGACCTTACCTTTGGTACCAGGGGATGCGGATCATTGAGATCTATCATCATGCCAAATATTAGCTTTGTATCTTGAATAGACTTGAAGATATTGGCAAGGTTAAGTTTTCGGGTTAAGTTTTCAGACAGATGGACGGACAGACAGACAGACAGACATCAGACAGACAGACAGATGGACATGAGTAAAACAATATGCCCCCGATCTCTCGATATGGGGGCTTAAATATTCTAATGCAACAACATGCTTTCTTATTTCTATCAAGACAAGTTGAGTTACACTGGTTACAATTCTATATGGGAACTAAACAACTTTTTCTCCCAATTATTTTGAAAAGCTCATCATACTTATGTGTGACATACACATTTCAAAACACTTCTTTCTTTTCTCTTTATAACTTAAAAATTTATAACTGATCAATTAACTTATCATTTTCCATTGTAATCTTTGATTTCAAACCTTTATCAACAATGTTATTAATATTTTCTAAATGAATTAATTTCATATTGCACCAAAATATAGGTCTGAAAACAAATTGACTTTTTTACATTTGTCTCAATCACCTTAATATAGACATCAGCCCAAAAATCAGGACAACAAATCAGTGCAAACTGTTTGCAAATTATACCCAGCTTTGCATGTGTAAAGCGGGGTATTTTTGCAAACAATTTGTACTGTTTTGTCATCCTGAAGGTAGGCCATTTTCTAAAAGAATTCATATGTGAGAGGGAAGAACTACTTGTTAAATATTAGTCTATCATTTGAACACTGGGAGGAAAAGGTCACAATACAACATACTCACTGGTTACTGGGTTTTCTACTATAAATAATGAAACAGCACATATACGCATACTGAAGCAAAGCTGAATAACAAGGTGACGAGAAATATGAAAATTCTACGTTGTTTCTACGATAGCTAAACATGAAGTAAAGACCACATCATGGTATACAACTTGATTGATGAGTCAAAGCATAAATATTGTAAGTACCAATTGAGGGGTAAGTGTAACACTATTGTAAGTGCCTATATATTTATAGGCACTAACATCAGTGTTGCACTGACCACTCAATATAAATTTTAGGCACTTGTTAGTGACTATTGAGGGGTAAGTGCAAAACTACTGTAAGTACCTATATATTTATAGGCACTTACAGAGGGTTGCACTTACCCCTTACTTTGAATTTTTAAGCACTTATAACTGCCTATCGAGCGGTAAGTGCAACACTGTTGTAAGTGCCTATATATTTATAGGCACTTACAGAAGTGTTGCACTTACCCCTCACTATAAATTTATAGGAACTTATTATAGTTTGCATTGACCCCTCACACAATATTGACTTAGTGGAACACTATTGTAATGGTTGATTGATTGAATGGATTTTACGCCACTTTCAACATTTTTTTCAGATATATCGCGCAGCTGGAGCACCTAACAATGGTTTCCTTGAATTTTTCTTACCAGTACAACCACCACATCCTTTCCTAGCCTCCAGCTGCTATCTCACATAGGTCTATGATTATAAACCCATTGGTGAGAGACAAATAGTAGGAAAGAATGAGTGCCCCGTAGAGGATCAAACCCAGGACCTCTAGATTGACAGTCTGACTCGCTACTAACAGGGCTAGGACTGCGGCAACACTATTGTAAGAACCTGTACATATCCAGGAACTTACATCAGCATTGTAATACATGTAATCTAAACCTTTCATTTGATCGATATGATTTTAAAGCATTCTTTCTTGTTACACTGTTCATGCTCAATCGATAAAAAATCCATAATGTGGTCCCCGAGACATATTGCACTATTCATTTATGGTACAATGATTAAGTTCTTGTGAAAAAAAGATATTAGGAGCAAAGCAGGATTAATTCTGTTATTTTCTGATATATGCTAAATTCTTACTTATCTATACTCTCAAAATGTGTGCATAAATAAAGCTAGTTTGAATCATAAGTACTACATATCAAAGAATTTCTTTCAGTCAAAATTATGAACATTTTCTTCAATTATTCCTTAAACTCAGTATTAACAAGAACACCTTATATACTCATGCCTAAGAGACTGCTGATGGGTGCTGGATAATATATTAAACTTCTAAGTTGCTAGAGGGAGATAGTTTATACAAGAGCAAAATCAAACATTTCCCTTGGTAAAACATATAGCTCTTTTAATGGTTATCATATATTCCAAGTTTATTTTTATTTCAATGATGAATCTTGAATCCAAAGAGAGAGCTAAATTGGTTGATTGATTGAATGGAGTTTAACACCGCTTGCAACATTTTTTTCAGTTATATCACAGTGGCTGGAGCACCTTACAATGGATTTCTAGTGTTTCTCTCACCAGTATAGCCATTACATCCTTTCCTAGCCTCCAGCTGCTATCTCACATAGGTCTATAATTATCAGCCCATTCGTGAGAGACAAAAAGTCAGAAAGAATGAGTGCCGCAGTTGGGGATCAAACCCGGGACATCCAGATTGACAGTCCAATGCACTACCAACTGCGCTATGACGACTGCTCCGAGAGCTAAAATGGACCTGGATCACTCTTATGTGTTTTCATGTACGCGAGGATATGTGTGTACATTGTGTTTTTATTCACTGCTTTGTCAAAAAGCTAAATTTTATGAGATATTGCAGGACACTTGATTTGGGACAGATCCAACATTGTTCAATTATTCATTTTCTGGGTACATTCATATTGTGCTCAGGTGAGTTGAAAAGTTATTTTTTTGGGCAGGGATAAGATGCTGAAAACCTAAAGGCCATAGCAATATCTCCAATAATGGTGTAAGGAAAAAATTGAAGTTACAAAGTCATTTCAAGAAAAATAAAGTTCATTTGTAAAATAGCCGAGTAAACCCTTTATTTTCAAATAAACAAGAGCACTGCCAATGGGTGCCTACGCTCGGCTGTTGAGTGCTGGATGGTGGGAAAAAATCTAAGTTGAAAAAGGGGCAAAATTTGTTCAAAATGCATCTAGAGTTATCCCCCTTGATAGTATAGGTTGCTCTTTTGATGGTGAAATGTGTGCCAAGTTTCAAGTAAATGCTTTCAGTAGAACCAGAGATCCCAAAATGTCAAAAGTTTTCGCACGACAACTACGATGATGACAACAACAACAACGACAATACGAAGGCTATAGCAATACCTCGGGTTTTCTCCGAAAACAGCCGAGCTAAAAATCCACCAAGAGTAGAAAACTAGCCATGTGAAGTGATAAAACTTCATGCAAAATCTACCAAATTCTGATGTGAAGATTTGACCACAAAAATTTTGAAACAGGGGTAAATCTTTTACAAACATTTAAATATGAATGTTTTACCTTTGCTATTCTCCTCTAATGAATGAATGTAAAAGAAAAAAGAATTTATAATTTCAATATGAAAAAGTTCCTTGATTTTTTTTCATTTATAAATCAGGGTTTCAGATAAGAGTGGGGTAAAGTCAGTCTAAAATCTTTATTTCCCAATGAAACCCCATGCTTTGGGAACTCGTTTTAATCGTCTATATAAAACATTTCAAATGAGTACCAACAACATAGGATTAATGAAATATTCAAATTTGAAATCCTAAATTTCCCCTCTATCTGCAGCTCTGTAATTGTGTTCTGTTTTTAATCTACTTTAGCACTTTCTTAAAACATATCACAGCTCAAACAAATCATCATGAAAGTACCAGGGGCCTGTTTTACTATACATCTTACAATCATTATTTGTCTAAGTCAAAAATTAAAATTGCTTTTACAGTTGTAACTGAACATGAAATCTGCCATTTGAATTGTCTTCTGAAGAAGATTCCACTAGCTGTGATATTGCATTGCAGAATCTGACAATGAAGGCAATGACTGGGTACAAATTGTGGTTTTGACTTGCGATTAATTTTTCGTAAGAAGTTTAGTAAAATGGGTCCCAGATCAGTATCTACATTGTTTTCCTTTAACCAAGCTACATTTAGAGCCATTTACATATTTCAATTCCATCCTTTAAGCATTTTAGAACAGTAATTATCTGACCTTCAGGGCCCATTTGTTTCAAAGATAACCATTGGTTAAATTTTAACCAGAAGTTAATTTCAGCAAATCAGGTTTGTTGTTTCAATTGTACCAAATAAAACAAGAAATCTGATTCACTGAAATAACTTGCAGTTTGAATTTAACCAATCATTTACTTTCAACTTGGAGTGTCAGAAATTTTATGGTTTTTACATAAATAAATGAATGATATAGGGAATGTTTTTTTCGAACGAAATTGATTTAAAGCATAATAATTATTAAACTGTACAAAACTAAACAAAGTAAACAAATATTTATGTCAAAAAGTTTCACAATATTTTGATAAGATTCTGAAGCAATAACAACTTAATATATAGAATTAAATGATTAAATTACAATAATTTTTTATTAGTCTTAAATACACATAGCTTACTTACTAGGATGCAAAGTAAAATCTAGATTAGCCAAAATTCACCAATATTAGAAAACTCGTCTTTTGGACAAATTTAAAGACAACTTTGAATTGTTGGGAAGGCTTTGAATGGCCAATTTTTTAACCAAGAAAATAAATTTGTGGTCTTGACTTTGACTTAATGTATAAATGTATAAACTAGAACTAAGTGTAACATTTGATTGATTGATTGAATGGAGTTTTAAGCAGCTTTCAGCATTTTTCCAATTAAAACACGATGGCTGGAGCATCTAACAATGAATTCCTAGTATTTCTCTCACCAGTACAACCACCACATCCTTTCCTAGCTTCCAGCTGCTATCTCACATCTATAGGTCTAAGACTTTCAACACATTGGTGAGAGAAAAATAGTCAGAAAGAATGAGTGCCACTGTCGGGGAGTGAACCCAGGACCTCTAGCTTGGCAGTCTGAAGCGCTCTGTGTACAATTTGAATGTTAGCAGAAGTTTCAATGTTCAAACTTTTGAAGGATTGACAAAAACCCAATACAATTAATATAACCTATCTATCCATGAAACAAAATAAATTTCAACTATACTATACAGCTACAAAGCAAGCAAATTTTTGTGTAAAGACACAAAGAAGTATCAAAAGCTAGGCAATCCTTATATATTTTTACCCCCACAATAGCTAGTGGAATTAACCTTTGCCATATATACTAAACCAGCAATATTCCTGGTTTAGTGGGGAGATAGACAGAGAATATATATTCAGTCTGATCTTAGTCTATAACCCCAAATTTTCCTTTTTAAACTAGATGAAGTTCATTAAATTAATTTAATCAAAATTTGTACTGACTTGTCATAAGTGCATCCAGAGCTTTCAGCACTTTTATATTTATGCAATTTTGCTAAGGATTTTATTCAGAATGACAGGGGTAATGATAGGTTGGATCATAATTGTGAGGTATGGAAAAAATTACTTGTGTTCATATTATGTCATAATTACATAACTTGTAAATGTATTGTTTATAGAGGATAGAATTGCAATCTCACAACAATTTTCTGTTGAATACAGCCATGGTAAGGTCACAAAATGTTTGTAAACTTTTAGAAAATTGTACCCCACTTAGCAGTGAGTACACATGCAAAGTGGGGTATAATATCTTAAACATTTTCAAACATTTACCTAAATTTTAACCAAGTAAATACATGTACTGTCGAAGTGATGTATATTCATGTGACTTCAAATTTCTGATGTAGATCTCAATGCCTACTTTACTAAAGAGAAGACAATAAAATATCAGAGTCAATACAAAACTGATCGCCAAAGCTAATCCTATCATACAGTCATTCTTACAGACTACATCTTGTAAGTTCACAACCCGCTCCTAGCAGGACTTTTTTCATTCAATAGAGCACCTATTCAAGGCTACTTCCCAATTGAAAAAAGAACTCTACATTTTTCCTGTTGTGCTTGAAATTTTTCTCATAATTAGAGCTTACATTGACACTATACTTTTTTTTCAAATTTCATTTTCATTATACTGTACTTTTATTGATGTTAACTGATAAGACTAAAAGTAGGTTTATATTAAATCCACAGCAAATGACACATACATTGAACTTTAATACTTTCTACCATTAACCTTCTCTCCCAAACTCTTCTGAAAACCAGGGTAAGATTTCCCAACAAGAGCAACGCTGGGCGTGGAATTATATGCCCGAAGCTCAGAAATAAATGGGTGATGTTTTGAACTTTTTATTGATCCTTAGGATGTTTTTTCTAGCAAACACTATAGTACTACTAAAATATTCACAAATTCAATCAGATTGAGATAATGTAATCCAACATCCTAGCTATGAGTATCGTTATGGACCGGACACAAATTTGCAAACTGAATCAAAAGGGTAATAACTCAAAAATAATAAATGGTAGAGTTAGGATTATTGTGCTCTGCACATCCTAGCCATGAGATCTATACACCTGTGAAGTTTCAAGACCATAGGCCTTATAGTTTCAAAGTTATGGACCAGACACAAATTTGCTTACTGAATCCAACAAAGGGCAATAACTCAAAAAATACAAATTGAAGAGTTGTGGTTCTTGTACTATGCACACCCTAGCTATGAGATCTATGCACTAGTGAAGTTTCAAGACTATAGGCCTTATAGTTTCAAAGTTAATGACCGGACACAAATTTGCTAACTGAATCAAACAAAGGGCAATTATTCAAAAATTACAAATGGCAGAGTTGTGGTTCCTGTACTATGCACACCCTAGCTATGAGATCTATACACCTGTGAACTTTCAAGACCATAGGCCTTATAGTTTCAAAGTTATGGATCGGACACAAATTTGCTAACAGACCGACAGACAGACAGACAGACAATGCAGATGATAACATTATGTGACCTTTTTGGCGTATAAAAAGAACAGGCCAAGTCCTCTTTCCAAACTCTAGAAATAAAGCCCCACATTAAAATTTGTCATCATAACGGTTATCTCAAGCCACAGCAAGTAGTTGACTAATGAAATTACATAAGAACTAATCAGATAATAATATTTTTCTAATCCAATTAAGTGACTAATAAACCCCAAATCTGAACACTCACCTGTCCATTTTTACCAAATCCAGCGGTGACAAAGCCGGTGGGTAACTCCACATGTAAATCGTCAGCCTCCCCTTCCCCGTCACTCTCCGTAATATAATTCTCATCATCGTCGTCAGGAATCACATTAGTGTCACCTTCATCCTCATCTTCCTCTTTGAGGGCGGGACCAGCAGTAAACTTGACAGCATGTTGATTGGTGTTGATCAAGTCTTCTTCATCACCAGAATCTACAGGATATATTAATTTTCTGTTTGTATCTGGTTTAATACCCTTTTCAAAATTAAAACACTTATATACCAGGGAATGATACATAACAATGATTTTCTGTTGTTTTCTCAAACTAGAAATGTGACATAGACACAAATGACATAAATGTATAATCAAATGTTTTTTCGCGTGTCTATTTTTAGAATTAGTCTGGAAATTTCCGATCCCTTGACTATTAGGTAAACATGTATGTAGAATATTTTAGATCTTTCTAGAAAGGACTTTTAGAAAAAGGTTCAAACCCTAGAATCTTCTAATGTTCTATGCTATTCTAGATTGTTCTATGGTACTATATAAAGGGGATTCCTACAGCATTCTTGGTTCACTTGGTTTAGGCTAATGCTTTCATTTAGTAGAACTGTGTTAAACTAAAAGTGGATTTCTCGTTATCTTAAAAGTGTGTTTAAAAGTGTCTTTAATTTTAAATTCAGATATTATTGGACTAATATTGTCAATAATTCTGTTATTATTGGCAATAGATATTGTTAATTGTAAAGTTTGTTGCTGGCTTCTTTGTTCTTGTTACATTGGCACGTAATACGCCATACACAAAATGAACACTCCCCCCCCTCTACCCCACAAACATGGACAAGGCTATTTCATGGAGGGGGCATTAAAAAATACACATTTTTATCCAAGCCACCAGGGGAAACTTAATATATTTGTTAACATTTCTCACCTGATAAATCATCCCCATCAAATTCATCAACAGACATTGAGTTAGAGGGTTCATCTATTTTGGACACTAGCTCAGCAAGGTCAGTGAAATACGTCAGTCTCTGATCTCTTTGCTGAAACAAAGGAAATAAATTCATTTAGATAAATGTGACCATCACACAAAAAGGAACCATCTTATCAGTGTGCAAAATGTCGACCTAAGTCAAACTTCGCAGAATGATCGCTCTATGCAATGACTTGAGATAAAAAAGACAGATTCTTCTCCATAGCGTATATAGAAAGTTGCATTAGACTGACTGAATCATATAATTTTCAAATCCAATAGGATCCTCTTACCTAGACAATTCTAATGAGTTCCAACTACAGAGGAACCCAATACTAAATAAGAGCCATGTTGGACATGGCCATCCCCCACTGAGAAAGCTTGATAGCAAACTGAAGCCTAATAGATTAAGGGTTCTACTTTAAGAAATTAAGCAAGCCAGAGTTATATGTCTTGTGCACTGCACTCCTCTTCCATGAGATCTATCCACCCATAAAGTTTCAAGTTGATAGCTATTATACTTAAGGAGATATGCTCCGGACAAAATCTAAGTCTTAAAAATAACAAAGGGCAATAACTCCAAAATTATACAAGCAAGAGTTACAGTTCTTGTACACTGGACTTGTCTTCCACGAGATCTATCCTCCCATAAAGTTTCAAGTTGATAGCTATTATACTTAAGGTGATATGCTCTGGACAAAATCTAAGTCTTAAAAATAACAAAGGGCAATAACTCCTAAATTATGCAAGCAAGAGTTGTAGTTCTTGTGCACTGCACTTCTCCTCCATGAGATCTATCCACCTATAAAGTTTCAAGTTGATAGCTATTATACTTTAGGAGATATGCTGCGGACAAAATCTAAGTTTTAAAAATAACAAAGGGCAATAACTCCAAAATTATGCAAGCAAGAGTTGTAGTTCTTGTGCACTGCACTTCTCCTCCATGAGATCTATCCACCCATAAAGTTTCAAGTTGATAGCTATTATACTTTAGGAGATATGCTCCGGACAAGTTTAGTGACAGAACCTCGGAATGAGGGAATGACGGACGAAGAGCATTACCATACCCCCTCGCCGAAAACGGCGGGGGATAATAAGTATTTCATATTTAAGAATTGTCCACTTTTTCAGAGATTTCGCTTACTGTGAAGGACTTTTTATGATGGTTGCATATTAAAAGTGGTTTTTGAGCAATATTGACTGTATTCATTTTACAGAGATCGCAGATGGAGATTTTTGTGAGACAGATCACAAATGTACTCTACCTGATATTTGTATATTTGTGAATACTGAATACTCACTCTAACAATGAAATATCTTGAATCATTTGAGATTCAAGAGACGGTAAAACATTCAAACTTCAGCAATTTAATACATTTATTTCTACGACAATAAGGTTGTGTTCAAAAAGACAATAACTTTGACAAGCATTTTTAACCAATTTGCACACATATGAAATCAGTTCTTTTGTCAATTAGCCAAAAGATTCAAACAGGAAATGATCTTATAATCAATATTCTAAACAAAAGGGCCATGAGAAATTGCTTTAATACGATTGTCAGGAGTGACTGACGGAGGTGATACCAATACAAGACATCCTTTGGCAGGGTATAAAAGTACAGCTTAAGACTGTCTCTATTATTTGAGCCTGTGTGTGACATTTCCAACAATTTGAAATGTTCATGACATGCAAACATTGAGAGGCCCAGACAGCCAAAAACTGTAAATGTAAAGCTACCTGATTGTCCACAGATACTTTAAGACCTTATCGATCTTTTAACCACATTGTAAAGACTTTGGTCAGACTGTGCGGATGCACAGGCTGGTCAGTCTTTGTTTTGTGCATATTTGTGAATTTGTTGGAAATCTCATGCACAGCTCATACTAATCTATTTAAGTTTGATTGTGATGAAAGCTTAGGCTTATAGAGCGGATCTCAAGTTAATTTCATGTTCCTGAGAAAGGGGCAGTGGTTTAAACCCACTCCCTGTTCTACAGCTAGGTGAACTGAGAATTGCTATTACATGTTTTGCCAACAAATACACCCAAGAAATGGTGGGGCTGGAACCACTAACCTCCATATCACAAGTTTAGCACCTATTGCTCTAGGCCACCAAGGCACCCTTTTAGCAAGATACTATATGAATTTGGTTTATCAACTCTAATTTCTAAATTTTATTTTCAGTCTGATATATTCAATATCATTTCAAGTTCAGTAAAAATGAATCAGCTTGTAGGAGCTGTTTTGTTTCAAGGCTTTATAAACAATTACTGAATTGATAGCTGGATAACATCATAAAGATTCAACTCACTGGTTCTGCCATGTCTTTGGATTTAGATGGATTTTTCTCCTGCCTCTTTTCTCTGAACAGTTTATTGATCAATCCTCCCTTCTCCCAGCCAGATAACATTGTCCTTCCATGGTTATATCCAACATCCTACAATTAAAAGTTGACAGGCATATTCAATTCAATAATAAAAGAGCTAAATATAGAGGGAGTATTTTCAATTTCGAATAAAATCTTATCATTTATACTTTCAAAAATCCTATATTGTGTGTATAAATGTCTTTATATATGTCTATATCCTCCCCCGAATCTTATCAATATTGGGGTAGACAAGATTTGTTTGTGAAACATGAATGCCCCCGTAACAGCAATCTCTCGATTAGGCAAAGGTTAAGTTTGGTTAAGTTTTTAGACAGACAGACAGACAGACAGACGGACGGACAGACAGACAGATGGACAGACAGACAGACAGACGGGCATGAGTAAAACAATATGCCCCCGATCTCTCGATACGGGGGCATAAAAAGGGACCTAATTCATACAAAATGCATCTTAAGTTATTTCCCTTAATAATATAGGTTGCTCTTTTGATAAGGAACATGTGTACTAATTTTCATGTGAATACCTTCATTAATATTTGACAGATAACTACAAATCAATGGCACAGCATGAAACACTTGTAACTGCCTATTATCATATAGGCAGTTACAACTGTTTCATGCTGAACCATCAATGGAAGAGATGTCTTACCCCATCTTAATTGATAATGTTGAGAGGTTTGAGATTCACAAATACATACCACAATTTCCTCAAAAGCTCCAAACTGCAGAGTGTAGAATTTATCGATAGGTGGTCTAATATATTCACAGTAATCACTATTCTTAACTATCTCCAGCTGTCTCATGCCACTAATATAAGCTAGACGACTTTGGATTTCCTGCATATCTGGAACCTAAAGAGAAGGTGTCACTTAAATGTTTACTATTTTAGAATAACCCTTTTGACCAAAATTATATAATGTAAACACATGAAAGAATTATACATTTCTAAGTGTATGACAGCAGCTAAAGTGGTTGTCAGAGGACAACATTTGTCAAGCCCACTTATGTCTGATCTTGAAATGTGACATTGACCTTTGACCTACAGCAATAACTATTTAAATTGTACTTTTATACCTTGAGGGAACATCTGTGTGTATTATTCTAAAATACACTGATAAATGAAGGAGTTATGCTGTGGACAAAAATTTGATTGTGATCTTCAGAGTGACCTTGACCTTTGAGATATGGCATAATCCTTTAAATGACACATCTACTAGGTGTCGGGAATAATTTAGCGAATTATTTTGAAATCGACCAATAATTGTGGTTTGAATTGGGGTTTTACGTCGCTTTCAACAATCTTGCAGTTATATCACGACGACTGGAGCACCTAACGATGGATTCCTGGTTTTTCTCACACCAGTACTACCACCACATCCCTTTCCTAGCCTCCAGTTGCTATTCCACATAGGACCAATAATTGTGGGAGACATGCTCTGGACATACTGAAAATTACTGATTCACACAGGGACATGTCGTAGTGACAACTATATCTAGCTCACCACACACATGCTGGACAAAAATTGCAATAATAAGAGATTATTTAATATTATCTGGTACAATACTGATTTCTATTAGATTAGTACACTGCAGAACCAGTCTATATTTGATGAGGCGATAGCAGAGTCAAAATATAGACTGGTTGTGCAGGATATGAATCATTCACTTGCATTCTTCTTTTACTTGATTAACAATGTAACAAATGAAGAAATCAAGAATCTTCTCAAACTTATTTCAATACCTCCAAACAGAGAGTTTGATACATTGAAAAGGCTGCAGTGATATCGATTTTCTGGACTGCAACCTCGCTTTCATCATACAATATAGCTTGTCTTTCTTTCATTGTACAATAAAGGTTTTGGAAAAAGTCCCAACTGCACAGTAGCCTCCTTCTGATTGTACAATATGGATCTAGATATTTCACTCTTACGTGATGCAAAATAAACGATGTCATTGCTCTAATTTGTTTAGGTGTGAAATGAAACAGTTTATAATGTGACCTACACCACGGGAGTAAAAATAACCCTGTTGAATATTTTTGATATTACAGGAGTCTTATTACACTAGTAGAATAACTATGCAAATGAGCTCAGAACGAATAGCAATGCTATTTTGAAACCTTGAAATGACGTCATAATGTATATATTGTGAAGTCAGTTTTAAAAGGCGTTATTAGTTTCGCGGAAAATTGAAATAATGAATTATATTATAAATAGAATATACAAGAGGACCATGATGGTCCTAGATCGCTCACCTGAATCTCTTTAACCCCTGTAACATCACATTAATTAAATAGGTAGATGTCATAAAGGAGACAATTTCAAATAAAACCAAGTTTCATGAAGTTTGGGCCAAAATTATGGCCTCAAGTTATAACATGCAAATTATCATTAAGACTCCTTTTCCTGTGAGATGGTCTAGATCCTTCCCATTTTCAATAGGGTTCACGCTTGTAACCTGACCAACATTTTGACCAAGTTTTATGAAGATTGGGCCATATTTGTGGCCTCTAGAGTGTAAACAAGACAATAAGCAATAAGGCCCCTTTTCCCATGATATGACCAAGTTTCATGAAGATTGGATCATAATTGTGGTCTCTAGAGTATAAACAAGAAAATTGTCATTAAGGCCCCTTTTCCCTTGATAAAGCAAGGATCCTTCCCATTTTAACCCTTTCCTGTTTTACAAAATTTTGGACCTGTCAAAATTCAAAGGTTTTGCAGACGAAAATTTCAAGTGTATTTAATTTGAAAAATAACCATTCAGTTAGGTTGAATATAGTGTGGAACAAGAGCCATGTCGGACATGGCCATCCCCCGCCAAGAAAGCTTGATAGTAAACTGAAGACTAATAGATTAAGTTTTTCAAATAACAAAGGACAATAACTCCAAAATTATGCAAGCCAGAGTTATAGTTCTTGTGCACTGCACTTCTCCTCCGTGACATATATCCACCAATAAAGTTTCAACTTGATAGCTATTATACTTTAGGAGATATGCTCCGGACAAAATCTAAGTCTTAAAAATAACAAAGGGTAATAACTCCAAAATTATGCAAGCAAGAGTTGTAGTTCTTGTGCACTGCACTTCTCCTCCATGAGATTTATCCACCAATAAAGTTTCAAGTTGATAGCTATTATACTTTAGGAGATATGCTCCAGACAAAATCAAAGTCTTAAAAATAACAAAGGGCAATAACTCTAAAATTATGCAAGCAAGAGTTGAAGTTCTTGTGCACTGCACTTCTCCTCAATGAGATCTATCCACCCATAAAGTTTCAAGCTAATAGCCATTATACTTTAGGAGATATGCTCCGGACAAAATCAAAGTCTTAAAACTAACAAAGGGTAATAACTCCAAAATTATGCAAGCAAGAGTTGTAGTTCTTGTGCACTGCACTTCTCCTCTATGAGATCTATCTACCCATAAAGTTTCAAGATGATAGCTATTATACTTTAGGAGATATGCTCCGGACAAAATCTAAGTCTTAAAAATAACAAAGGGCAATAACTCCAAAATTATGCAAGCAAGAGTTGTAGTTCTTGTGCACTGCACTTCTCCTCCATGAGATCTATCCACCCATAAAGTTTCAAGTTGATAGCTCTTATACTTTAGGAGATACGCTCCGGACAAGTTTAGTGACGGAACCTCGGAATGATGGAATGACGGAATGATAGAATGACGGAATGACCTCCAAAATTATGCAAGCAAGAGTTGTAGTTCTTGTGCACTGCACTTCTCCTCCATGAGATCTATCCACCCATAAAGTTTCAAGTTGATAGCTATTATACTTTAGGAGATATGCTCCGGACAAAATCTAAGTCTTAAAAATAACAAAGGGCAATAACTCCAAAATTATGCAAGCAAGAGTTGTAGTTCTTGTGCACTGCACTTCTCCCCTATGAGATCTATCCACCCATAAAGTTTCAAGTTGATAGCTATTATACTTTAGGAGATATGCTCCGGACAAAATCTAAGTCTTAAAAATAACAAAAGGCAATAACTCCAAAATTATGCAAGCAAGAGTTGTAGTTCTTGTGCACTGCACTTCTCCTCCATGAGATCTATCCACCCATAAAGTTTCAAGTTGATAGCTCTTATACTTTAGGAGATATGCTCCGGACAAGTTTAGTGACGGAACCTCGGAATGACGGAATGACAGAATGACAGAATGACGGAATGACGGAATGATGGAATGACGGACGGAGAGCATTACTATATCCCCTCGCCGAAATCGGCGGGGGATAAAATCGGCGGGGGATAAAAAGAAGAAATTGCTTGTCAGATGCAATTTCTTCTTTTTTCACAATGTTTTCCCAATCATAAAATCACAGGCACATAAAAAGCAGGGATTAAACAGCAAAGGGTTAAATAGGGTTCATCCTTGTGACCTGGCCAACATTCTGACCAAGTTTCAAGAAGACTGGGCCATATTTGTGGCCTCTAGAGCTTAAACTAGAAAATTGTCATTGAGGCCCCTTTTCCTGTGATATGGGATTGATCCTTCCCATTTTAAATAGGGTTCATCCTTGTGACCTGGCCTACAATCTGACCAAGTTTCATGAAGATTGGACAATATTTGTGCCCTCTAGAGTGTAAACACTTAAATTGTTGACGTCTGACGACGCACACCAGACATTCAATAATCACAAAAGCTTACCTTGGGCACGGTATGCTCAGGTGAGCTAAAAATTTGTGCTCATAAAATACAGAATTTATTAAACTTGTCATCTGAAACAGATAAAAATTCAGAGCAGCCTAGTATTTATCTGTTTATAGATGACCCTTTTAAAAAATTTGGTATTCAATGACCACACATTCAATATCCTCTAAGCCTCTACATTCAAGAGGCCTTAAATGGTGATTTTGCTTTTCCTAAAAGATTATTATCTTAGGTAAAATATTTTCTAACCTTAATACTTTATTTTTAGTTTTAATACCTATTTTGAATTGTCATCTACTACCTTTATGAACTTGGACAGGTTTAAGATTTTTGTCACCTAGTAATAGTTTAAGTACCATTAAGCACCTACCCTGACAGGTTTAGCCCACGGGTTCCACCGTTTCCATAGTAACCACCATCCTGACAGGGCATCTCCATAGTTCTCCAGTTCAGTATTGTCCATACTGCCTACATCCACAGCAAATATGGACTGGGCTCCCAATGATCTCATTATATCAGCTGTAATTTACAGGAAAATTAGTAAGTTGAAATACAGGAAATTGTAACAAAATGAGAAAGATTCAGGTGAAAATATATTCAATTACAGCTTTCCATGCAATTAAATCAGATTCAGTGCGCTTAACTGATTTTTTTGCATTATATGAAAAGGGCCAAATCAGAGGCAAAGGCATTTGTTGAGATAAAACCAGACAAAAGCATATATTGTATTTGTGCCAATATAAGGTCAATACAAAATACTGGAATTCTATAATTATGAAAAAAGAAATAAAGAATATCATTTACCTATCCAGCATCTAACAACAAGCAACCATTCATGGGTAACAGAGGCGATATTTTTCACACAAGAACCAAGAACCAAAGTTTGATTCCCAGGAGCAGCTATTTATCTTGGTTCTTTCAATTACCCACACATTTTGCTGGGTACTGGTGAAATTTCCAGGTGGCAAAATTGAGAGGGGTTAATCTAAGTTGTAAGAACTTGTATCCATATTGATGTTCAACAAGATGTGTTTGTGAAACATCCATTTTTTAAAAATTTGAGCTTGACAGATGAACTTGACCTTGTCACATGTCCTTGACCTTGGTACCAGCAGATGCGTATCATTGAGACCTATCACCATACCAAATATGAGCATTGTATCTTGAATAGCCTAGAAGTAATTGGCAATGTTAAGTTTTTTGGTTAAGTTTTGCAGACAGACAGACAGACAAACCAACAGACAGATGGACAACAGTAAAACAATATGCCCGATCTTTTGATGTGGGGGCATAAATATAGGTTAAAACCAATCTACTAGATCACATAGTTGGGGAAGATAACCAACCAGTTAGTGACATACTGACTCTAACATAAACACATAGCATAATAACATAAATATCTTACCAGGTAAATCATTGACATATCCACCATCTAGCAACAGATGACCATCTACAGGATCACATAATGGGGGCAGATAACCAGCTAGTGACATACTGGCTCAAACATACAACACATAGCATAATAACATAAATATCTTACCAGGTAAATTATTGACATATCCACCATCTAACAACAAATGGCCATCTACAGGATCACATAATGGGGGCAGATAACCAGCTAGTGACATACTGGCTCTAACATATCTCCACAAGCTCCCTGCAGAGAGAATAAAGCATGCATTTTCACAACAGTATTTTCTAAGCTGCTGCCCTGAGTGACAAGTTTATTAATTATATATACTAGTTGAATAACAACTTGAGGCAATTCAAATTCTATATTGTAGAAGAACTAAATGTGTTTGTGAAAAACAAATGCAATCAAAACAGCATATTTTTGATAAGCTTGATCTTGTAAGATTACATTGACCTTGGCAGATGACCTTGATGTCAACAAATGCATATAAATCTGATCATTTCTTTTGACAAATATGAGCACTTTGTGTTGAATACACTGAAAGGAGATACTTACACTCTTTTATTTTTTATTTTTAGTAAATGTTACAGATAGATGGACCGATGATAGTTAAACAATATGCCCACAATTTTTAATGCAGGACCATAGAAGTGTTCAAATTAGGGAAAAGATATCATTCATTACCCTGTTTATTTTTTGTTTCTTATCACATCAACACTTAATTCTTCAGTCTTTTTTTTAAATAAAAGATTCAAGAAGAAAAAAAATGGTCTCTTTAATTCTTAAACCCCAAAACTACAGCTTTGATCAAGCTGTAAATATGAGATTTTAGAATTAAATCAATGAAATACTAATGTCAAATTAAAATCCTTCTGGGATATGAGATGCTAAAGTGATCACCATGTCTATGTATCCTCATGGAAGAGTTTGTAAGGTCAGTTGTAACACAGAAATAAGGTATCCATAAATCTTCTATTTGTCTGTCTGTAAATACATCCTCTATACCCTTGTTAAATGCTGCACCTATAATAATAAATATTTCCATCAATTTCAACCTTTTTTTTTTTGGTTTACCTAAATATATTTTCAATTTGAATTTCATCCTCTAAGCAAATAATATTTACAAATGACAACTTATTTTTTGCATGTAGTTAATAGAAAGCTATATTTAAGACCTAAATGTATTCCTTTTTGACATTTAAAAACTTGAGGTAAAAGGAAATATGACTTTAAGCTCACTTTAATTTCACCAAGAATAATGTGACCTGTCGCACAAAAAAAGACCATCAGGGAACTCATTACGATAAATATCTGAAAAGGTATTTGCTCCATTAGACGTCAACCAGAAGCCTCTTTCAGAAATTCTTTAGCATTATATCATGTCACCAAATTTTTTTATTAAAAGAAAAACTAACAATACCCATACTCATTAAATTTCATTCTAAAACCTTATCATTCTGAAGACCAATTTCTATAATATCCAGAGTTACAGATAAGGGGGTTAAGCTGGTATAAAATCTTTATTTCTCAATGAACCCCTATGTTGTTGGTACTCATTTCAATCGTCTCAATGAGACGATTCAAATGAGTATCAACAACAAAAAAATTGCACTATTACTATTCAGATTCTTTGATTTATAATCCAAAATAACCCCTTTATCTGTAGCATCAGTTCTAATCTATAGTACAGGAATACTTACCAGTAAACATGGAAGCCACAGGATAGGTTAAATCAAAGATCTTCTGTACAATTGATGTCATATCCTGAAACAGAATTGTATTCTTTTATAAATTAGTAAGAGATTCAGAAATTTGGTAAAGCAAGGGTATATGAATAGCTTTATTTTAGATTTGTCTAGCCATTTTTGTCATACAAGCAATCAAATCATATAAATCATGGGTTGGTGTCATTTAAAAACTACATCTATGCTGGTGAAACACAAATGCCAAAGGAAAGCGATGATCTTGAAAAGTGACCTTAGCTTAAGTATCAAAGTATGCACATCAATAAGATGTGTTATCTTGTCACATATAAACAGTTTGACGTGAATTGGCTTCAAATTATCTAAATATATAATACATACTTAGTGTATTATATGAAAAAAAATATCTAACGAGGTTGGGAGAATTGATCATTGTCGAGGCTATGCCGAGACAATTATTAATTCTCACAACCGAGTTTGATATTTTTTTCATACAATACACTAAGAATGTATTATATTTATCTTATAACCTATATTCGTCTTGTTTTCGTCGGTGTTTCTATCTGAAATGCAAGTTTCTAAAAATAACCACATTATATCATGTTCTAAAAATAACTATGTGATATCATAAAAAATATCATACGGGATGTTATCATACGGATATTTGTATAGTTATAAGATAAAATAAAAAAACAGATGGAACTTGAAGGTTTACCACAACACTGTTGTTTGTGCATTTATAGATATAGGCATGTGTAACTTTGATACAATAAGAAGTCAAAATGAACATTCTTTTATAATTCAATCTCAGTTGTAATCATCAAGATTTGTGCATTCTCAATGGCTGAAAATTCAGTCTTATGTCTCAATGAAAAAAATTTTGAGTGGTCAGCTATTTTGTAAGCTTCCAATTAAAGCAGTCCTATAAGAAAGTTGTCTCAATAGGGAGAAATTGTTACAATTTTGCTTCAAGACATCAAAGTATACGATATGAAGAGATTTTTTTTTTTATTTCAAGGCTAAAATCCCAATCACACTCATTTATGAATTTGTTTTATGCACTAAGTGCGTATAAAATGTGATTATGTTTTAGTTTTATACCTCCATGAAACTAAAAAAATACAAATACTCTCTTCATCTTTTAATTACTTACACTAGACCATTCTCTGCTCCTCTGTACAAAAGGTGTGTAGTTGGTTTCATCACACCACACAGCCCCTATAAAGGACCCCATACTGGTCCCTCCAACCATATCAATTGGAATTCTGTTCTCTAGTAGAGCTCGGATAATACCAATATGGGCTAAACCCCTGTAGATACATCAAATTAGATTCATATTATTGGTAAAAAAAGGAAACCTTGATTAACACTGTAAAAGTTCATTTTTCTGAAACGTTGCAAAACTATTACGGGCCCACTACATTAAGAATGATCAACCAAAACGAACATTGAAAGTGGATGCCATACCATGCTGCAGATGCTTGATAATGAGAGAATATAAAATAAGAATTTTAATTTGACTCAAAACAAGCATTTAAAGATACCATGATTTTGTAGTGTGGTTTGAAAAATGAATATACATGCTAAGTTTCAAGAAAATACCTCATGTACAAACTGAGAATGGAGTAAAATTATTTATATTGCTCAGCTAATTTATAACATTAGACCTGCATAATCATCTGATGACAACAGGATGACAATATTTTCTACAGTGTAGTTCACTGTATAGGGTTTATTCATGTTTTGAAGGCGTAAACATTTGTAGAGACCCAAAAAATGGTTTAATGCCCGAGTGCAAGGCACAATCATTTTAACACTACGTCGTGGAATAGCAGCATGTAATTAAATTTGAGACCGGATTTTTCACCACGGACCGTGGACGGTTGGCTGTTGTTGATCGTATAGTCAAGGGCCTGGGAATCGTATTTATGGGGGAGCGCGTTTATTAGGGAGGGCGCGTCTAAAAGGTGAAATACGGTAGCTCCAATCATCACTTTTGTTTTTAATGACATTGCTTGGTAAATTTATGAAGTCATAAAATTTAACGCAGGAATAGGATCAACTTCTTTATTTATGCTCTTTATAAATGTTAAACAAAACAAGAGGACCATGATGGTCCTAGATCGCTCACCTTCGTCTCTTTGACTTCTCCCTTAGCAAAATTAAATACTTGTAAGATCATTAAATTATCATTAAATTTTTCAAAGAAAAATATAACTCTATTTCTATGATCGCTGCATAAATTTCTATCCTTTTCTCAACAAGTTTCATGTGACCTGGCCAACATTCTGACCAAGTTTCATAAAGATTGGGTAATATTTGTGGCCTCTAAAAAGAAAATAGTCATTTATGCCCCTTTTCCCGTGATATGACATGGATCGTTCCCATTTTAAATAGGGTTCATCCTTGTGACCTAGCCATTATTCTGATCATGTTTCATGAAAATTGAATTGTATTTGTGGCTTCAAGAGCGTAAACAAGAAAATTGTCATTAAGGCACCTTTTCCCATGATATCGCACGGATCCTTCCCATTTTCGTTAGGGTTCATCTTTGTGACCTGCCCAACATTCTGACCAAGTTTCATGAAGATTGGGCCATATTTGTGGTCTCGAGAGTGTAAACAAAAAAATTGTCATTAAGGCCCCTTTTCCCCTGATATGGCACAGATCCTTCCGATTTTCAAAAGGGTTCATCCTTGTGACCTGGCCAACATTCTGAACAAGTTTCATGAAGATTTGGCCATATTTGTGGCCTCTAGAGTGTAAACAAGAAAAATGTCATTAAGGCCCCTTTTCCCGTGATATGGCACGGATCCTTCCCATTTTCAATAGGGTTCATCCTTGTGACCTGGCCAACATTCTGACCAAGTTTCATGAAGATTGGGTAATATTTGTGGCCTCTAGAGTGTAAACAAGAAAATTGTCATTATGGCCCCTTTTCCCGTGATATGGCACGGATCCTTCCCATTTTCAATAGGGTTCATCCTTGTGACCTGGCCAACCTTCTGACCAAATTTCATAAAGATTGGGCCATATTTGTGGCCTCTAGAGTGTAAACACTAAGATTGTTGACGCCGGACGACACACGACGCACGACGGACGACGGACATTCAATGATCACAAAAGCTCACCTTGAGCACGATGTGCTCAGGTGAGCTAAAAAGGCCGAGCGTTAAAGGTACATGAATTTACTTATTAATCCACATTTTCTCTCATTAATGACTGGGTTTTGTCTGTTTACGTATGCTTGTAACAACCAAAAAACTCACATTTTAAGCTAAAATGATGCTTAGTTCAAATTTTCAAGAACACTGTGACTTTAATATACCCTAAAATACTGAATTTTATACATTATACAATTACCTTGCACCACCCCCACCAAGAATAAGTCCCACTGAAGTTCCAGTCAAATATCTAGCAAGTCTACTGATGTCAGACATTCTATCTGGCTCTGTCTTATAAATCTCTTCATACATCTCTAACTGTAAAAGGTTTTTTTAAACATGTAACTTATCACATAAAAAGGGGCCATCTTGGAACTCAATAAAATATATGTTTGAATAAAGATTGATTCAAGTACAGGTCAACCAGAGGTAACAATTCAAAAACTTTATCATTGAATGGTTGATTGATCAATCTAGATTAAGAAAACTAATTAAATACTATAGCTGTTGCAAAGCGGACTAATAAACCCCCGACCCCACCCCCTCCAACCAGCACTTTGTCAATTGAACAAAGGTTGACTGTGACCTAGACCTTTAGCCTATGTGAATGAAAAATAAAAGAGCACTTCCTTGGGTCATAAGCAGCATTTGTATGAAGTTTCATGATTCTAGGTTGCTTGGTTCAGAGTCCGGAAAAGACAGATGGACAGCTGGATGGACAGACAGACAGACATAGTGAAACCTCCTCTACTTCGTGATATAAATTGCTAAGTTGACATTACTTCAATGTTTCTCACTAAGCTTTGGCAGACAGTTTAGACTAGGACAAGCCTGCTAAAGGTAGTAGACTTGTAATTGTGAGACAACATTCTGGAAGTCATGAACTTAAACAGTGTTTACCAAAGTTTCCTAATGATTTTCATAAGGAAACTTTGGTTAAGATTGTGAAAGAGCTTGTGATCTATTACAGTTCCACTACCCTAATTGTTGTTGAAAAAAAATGAACCAGGATAGTTAAAATGTTCCCAAAATTTAACAATCTGTTTGAAACATTATAATTCAGCACTATTAGTTTTAAACAAGAGTGCCTGTGTCGCCGCCACAAATAAAATTTGTAATGAAAGGATGTTTTTCATCAACGAAGTATAGTATCACAAAATCAAGATGATATGTGCATGGTCACATGATAAGGAACATTCTGTGAAAGTTTCATGCAAATCCATCCATATTTGAAAGATGAGGCAGAGGAGGATGTGATGTATGGATGGACGTACAAATGGACATAAGGAGTGAGAATATGTTACCAATATACAAGGTTCCCCTGTGCGTTATAAAAATGTACAGGTACACATGATCCAATACAAACTAGAACTGTCGCAGAGCAGACTAAAACCCCCCACCAGCACTTTGTCAGAATGCAAGTGCTATTAGTGCAGGATGTGTTTGTAACAAATATTGAGGTTAAATGCACCGTTTGCCTGAAGTTTCATGATTCTAAGTCGCTTGGTTTTTGAGTTAGAGTCCAGAAATGAAAATTAAACAAAAATTGACTGTGACCTTGACCTTTGACATATATGACCCAAAATCAATGGGGCACTTCCTTGGATCATAAGCAACATTTCCATAAAGTTTCATGCTTGTAGGTCACTTGGTTCTCAAGTTAGAGTCCGGAAACGAAAATTGAACAAAGTCTGACTGTGACCTTGACCTTTGACCTATGTGACCCAAAAACAATAGGGCACTTCCTTGGGTCATAAGCAACATTTGTATAAAGTTTCATGATTGTAGGTCATTTGGTTCTTGAGTTAGAGTCCGGAAACGAAAAGGTCTATGGACGGATGGACGGACGGACGGATGGACGGACAGACAGATTGACGGACGGACGGATGGACAGACAGACAGACATGGTGAAACCAATATACTCCCCTCTACTTCGTAGGTGGGGGGGTATAACTAGAACTGTCGCAGAGCAGACTAATACCACCCACAAGCGCTTTGTCAGAATGCAAGTGCTATTAGTGCAGGATGTGTTTGTAACTAATATTGAGGTCATATGTAGCATTTGCATGAAGTTTCATGATTCTGGGTCGCTTTGTTTTTGAGTTAAGAGTCCAGAAATGAAAATTGATCAAAATTTGACTGTGACCTTGACCTTTGACCTATGTAACCCAAAAACAATAGGGCACTTCCTTTGGTTATAAGGAATATTTGTATAAAGTTTCATGATTGTAGGCCGCTTGGTTCTTGAGTAAGAGTCCGGAAACGAAAATTGAACAAAGGCTGACTGTGACCTTGACCTTTGACCTACATGACCCCAAAACAATAGGGCACTTCCTTTGGTCATAAGAAACATTTGTATAAAGTTTCATGATTGTAGGCCACTTGGTTCTTGAGTTAGAGTCCGGAAACGAAAATTTAACAAAAGCTGACTGTGACCTTGACCTTTGACCTACATGACCCCAAAACAATAGGGCACTTCCTTTGGTCATAAGGAACATTATGTGTAAAGTTTCATGATTGTAGGTCATTTGGTTCTTGAGTTAGAGACCAGAAACGAAAAGGTCTACTGACAGACGGACGGACGGACGGATGGACAGACGGATGGACAGACAGACAGACATGGTGAAACCAATATACCCCCCCTCTACTTTGTAGGTGGGGGGTATAATTAATGTCAGCTTACCAAGTGTCCTACCAATCTTTGATGCCTTTCTAAATTTAATTTATAGGTATAAATAGAAATCCGGAGTTCACTTACCAATTTAGCCTCAGTCTTTTTACTGAAGACCCTATTAAGACACCATATGTGCTGATGAGAGGAACGCCAGTCCCTCTCATTTATTGAAATTTCTTTGTTTAGAATAAATATAATTAACCCTTATTCTGCTGAATTTAACTTTTGTAAAAAAAAGCTAATTTTTGGTACATATCAAGCACTTTTGATCAACTTTTCCCCATAATTACTGAGTAGAAAGCAGACAGTGTAGGCTGAGATAAGGCTAGATTGACATTCCAATTTAGCCTCAGACATTCTACTAAAGACCCTATTAGGATACCATATATCAATGGCTAAGTGCAAAACAGTTGTAACTGCCTATAAAAATATAGGCAGTTACAACTGTATTGTGCTGAAACATCAATATAATGCTATGAGGAACATCAGCCTCTTTCATTTAACCATTCTACGATAGTTGGTATCAATTAACATTCATCAGTACCACTTTAGCCTCAGACCTTTTACTGAAGGCTATATTAGGACACTGAATATGATGAAGCAGGAAACATCAGCCTCTCTCATTTAAACATTCTACAGAATTAGGCATCAATAACATTCAAACATACCAATTTGGCCTCAGACCTCTTACTAAAGACCCTATTAGGACACCATATGTGATGATTTGAGGAACACCAGCCCGTCTCATTTAACTATTCTACAGAATTTGGTATCAATTAACATCCAAACTTACCAATTTAGCCTCTGACCTTCTACTAAAGACCCTATTAGGACACCTTATATGATGGTGTGAGGAACACCAGCCTCTCTCATTTAACCATTCTACAGTACCAGTGGGTTTTTCACTTTCTTCTCTGTGTAACAGAACCAACTCCTTCTGGGCTCTAACATCTATGTTCTCTAACCCTTTCTCCAACTGTAAATATAGAATGAGACTATGTGTGACATTTCAAACAATTTCCAATTTGTTTTGAGGCACAAATGTTGAACAACCCAGACAGCAATAAATGCAATGAGAAATTAATTCTGACTTCCTGAGGATTGGATAAAACCTTATCGATCTACAGAGATCAAGGTAAAGACTGTGTAGATGCAAATGCTGTTTAGAGGGTTTGCTTTGGGCACCTTGTTGATAATGCCACAAATTGGCTCAAATGCTCTATGTTCCAAGATAACTTTTACATTTCATTATTTTTCAAGGACAAGACTCTCAGTAGCCAACCAAAGTCTAGTATCCAATTTATACTGAATTCTCAAGAGACAATCACATTTAACCCTGGTCATTCTGAACCCAGAATATTCCTGCTTTGACTGGAGGTATAGACAAACATCAGCCTGCACATATGTGCAGTCTGATCTTAGTTCATACCACCTGAATTTCATTTTTTAACCAGAAAGGTGTAAAACATGCATTTCCAAAATCAAAACTCACTCACATTCGGTAACTTTTAGCACTTTGATTTTACATTTATTTGCAAAGATATTTATTCAGCATGACAAGGGTTAAAGATATTTGTCCTATGCCAATCATACTGTCAATACACATTGAAATTCTCTCTTGTACAACAGAAGTTTTCTCAAATATGTTTTAATATCTTTGAGGCTATAGGACTCACTTACGGACTTTACTCAAAGATACCCTGTAATGCATTAAAGAAATAAGCCCACTTTTAAACTGTAAGAATTTGTTCTATATTTTATCGTTGAATAACATAGTTGTATTTCTTGTGGTGAGTTCAAGGCTAATGTAAGAGCCATTTAAATAGGAGCTTTCTATTGCTTTGGACTTATCTCCCAGCCTCCAATTTAGACACGTTATAATTGAAAGAGAAAGCAGAAAATGAATTAAGATGTATTTAAATTGAGAGGTTATTATCCTCAAATTGATAAAACAAACAATTTTATCAGGTAATTTCTGCACATTTCATATCTTTAGGTCATCAATAATTCAGATAGTTTGTAGATTTAATTCACGTAAAGATATGTATTAATAGCTTACCTCTCCAACTTTAGGGTCTTTCCCAGCAATGCCAACAATAAGAATACAATCAGCCTGTCTAATACACATTTTGGTCCATTTAGTCATGGTGGGATCACACTGGTACAGTATCACACGGTGAAAATCTTCCTGCTGTCCTAGCCAGCTAAACAAGCGGAACTCATTCACACTGAAAATAGTGTCAAAGTGTGAACTTTTATCAGGATTTTAGTATAATGCTCACAAATCGGGGTCCAACTTCCAAGGCAGGACTTGAACATTCTATTGGTCCACTCGTCCTACATGATTGTAGGCTGATATTTGTCTTTACCTCCTGCCAAAGCCAGAATATTCCAGACTCAGCATAACAAGTATCACATATCACTAAATTTTCTTATTGTGCTTGACAAGTGAAAATTTCCTTAATATTTCAACCCCTGCAAGGGATTCAATAATTGATCTAACGGGTCCTTTGTTAAACTTTTGGAGTCCCTTATCTAGATATTGACTATTTCTTTTCATGAAAACTATTCTTTTATTTGAATTTAGAGCTATTCCCTGGTCAGAGGTTAAGAACATTTAGAATATACATGAATACAAATAGTTGTCTGGGGTGGGGGAGGGGTTCAACTTTAACACAGTCTTCAATCCTTTTTTCGTTAATCCTGGGAGGCCCCATGGGATTCACTTCAAGAGATGGGACAAGTAGAATTTTTATATCCAGGTGCCCTGAATTTGATTGCCAAAGGTTTATAATGATTATATAATAGCTAAGTAAGGGGTAATGGCCCAGGACCTGGGTAGGAACATTACCATACCTGATGCCTGGGTACTCAAGTACCCAGCCCTACTTACATCAAGCAGTTTTGCAGTTGCTAGCTAATCATTTGTGAGTCCAAGACTCAAATGAATTTCAAATTTTTGAGATATGAAATTAAAACCAGTCATGCTCAGGCTCTAACCACAATTATGAAGTAGAAAGCAGATAGTTAAGGCTAGGATCAGACTGCATGTCTGTGCAAGCTGATCTTTGTTCATATTGTCTGCTAAGGCTTTGTACATGTTCTAAAGAGTGCAAAAAGAATAAAGTTTGAGACTAGTCAAAATTTATATGCCTTGTAATTGGTAATGGGTTACATGTTTTGATGACCAGTAGAAGAAAGACAATACAGAACAGTTTTAACCCTTTGCTGTTTAATCCCTGCTTTTTACGTGCCTATACTTTTATGATAGAGAAAACATTGTAAAAAAAGAAGAAATTGCTTCTGACAAGCAATTTCTTCATTTTCCACACTATTTTCTTCCCTATTGAATTTTTCAAATTAAATCCACTTTAAATTTTTGTCTGCAAAACCTTTGAATTAGGACAGGACCAAAATTTTGTTCAACAGGAAAGCGTTAACCCTTGTCATTCTAAATTATTCCTGTTTTAGCAGAAGATAAAGACAACTTATACAGCTCATTTTCATATCCTTTTTTGCCAAATGTCTATTTTGTCTATACAGGTAAAATTGGCCTTTGATCACTCACTCAAACTTATGCATTTATAATCAATAAAAGATTTAATAAGTATTTGATATATTATATTTGTTTGAAATAAAAAAATATTGACAAGGTGGCAAATAATTACAATATACACCTTTTGACACTGCTTCATGTCCAAGTATGAAAAACATCAAAGGTAAATAACTCAAAAATTAAGCTAGGTAGAGTTACGGTTCTTGTGCACAGCACTCCATAATAAGTGTTAAGTCGATTGGACATAAAGTGACTCAGTTATACTCATGACAAAGAAGTGGATGCAGCCTATCAACCGGACGCCACAGGTGATTACATAATAAGTCCCATCTCTCAAAAGGCGTATGATAAAGAATACATATCAATCTTTGTTATACAGAGGTACTTAAAAAATATATTCAAATTTCATCACATAAAGCAATGCAAATCATATTCAGATATAAGAGACAACATTTTATCATAACATCAAGCATTTCTAACAAAGCAATGAATTTTACTTCTCTGTACAAAAAGAAATTCATAGAGTAAGACAAATACAGATTGATATAAGCTTATATCATAAAGTGAGCTACATGTTTTATACTTCTTTACCAAAGAAAATAATTTGTAATAATTGTTACAAATTACTTAGCTTACCAATCAAGCTCTCAAAACATCATTAAACATAAACACTGACACAAAACACAAGCTTTTAACCCTTATCCCTTATAAGTTATGTAGCCTGACCTTAGTTTTAACAGCATATTATGAGAAAAAACTTGAGCCAGTGATGTTTTAATGTCCTGAAAATTAACATTTTTGATTTAAACTGAATTTCCATTCATTTGGATAAGGGTTAAAGAAAGCAATTTACCTTACCAGCAAAAATATAGTTCAGATATAATGAAATGACAAAATATTGTAATTTGCTCATGAATTAATCTAAAAAAGTTCATGCTGAATCCCAAATATCCCTGCTTTGGCATGAGGTATAGACAAAGATTGAATCTTAGTCTTTATTCCTTGGCTTATTTCGCCTGAGACTCTGTTTATTTTCCGTGAGTGAAATCGGAAAACACCGATAGTCGACGATTTCCGCTAATTTGAATTATGAATTAAGTGTTTTCTGGGGACTTATAGACTAATCAAACCGGTGGTGTAGAGGTTAAGACACCCGCCCCTGGTTCACGAGATCAAGAGTTCAAACTGAGTAATAGATATAATATTTTTCTTACTCGAATGTTCTACATTTTTTCTGTATTGCAATCACTTTTGACTATTTTTACCGACGGGGTTGGCGTTATTCACTTATTTGGCCAGTTAAATTAAGAAGCATTTTTTTTCAATTTTAAATTTATTTTCTAATTAAGTTATCATTTTATCCTACTTAAGGCTTTATCAAATTCATTCCAAAAAATAAATGTAATAACCTATTCCTATGTGAATGTAAACAACTAGTCTCTTCAGCTCCTTCCAACACACACAAACAAAAATACAACTTCGCCTAATACTACCAAAATAATAATAATAACATTTAAACAACAACTACAAACAGAGCTCTAGCGATCTCGGGTACCTATGTGGTAACTTTGCCAGTGTTTTTATTCTTCCTCGTGTTTTTTGGGACAGGCTCGAAACAAGAATTAGCAGGAAAATTCTGTCCTTTTCTCAAAAAATGAGAAACATATATTCATCGTGACTTAAGATATATAAGTTCAGTGAATAATGCACTTTTATACAATTATAAAGGCTTCTTTGCACCTGAGATGTCGCAAAATGATTAAGCTGAAAGCGGTCATTTACTGATATCAAAAAGAAAAAAATATTCCCTTAGTGTGAGCTTTGAAGGGGGCGAAAAATGTATGAACAAAAAAAAAAAAAGAAAAAAAAAGAAAAGAAAAAAGAACATAAAGAAAGCGCGTGGGTGATTTGAACTCATAGATGAATGATTGTAAGTGTGCACCTTAACCGACTGAGCCATCACTTCTTGCTTTCATTCGCTGGATAAATTATGTATGTATTAATAAATTACTAACGGTTAATGCAATTAACCTCGGAAATTTTCCGAACATTTACGGAATATGCACAGAGTCTCAGGCGAAATTAGCCTAATAATACCACCTGATGTACCTTTGTAAACCACAAAAGTTTATAAATTATATCTCCAAAATAAATAATGACTCATAATAAAGGCATCCAGTACTTTCAGCACTTTGATTTTAATTCCATTTTTAAGGCATAGACTGGTAGTCATCTCTTAAATAGAGGTATGTTATAGTAAATATATTCAATAAAGTCATGTCTAGATTCTCAAAGACTGATTTAAATCAGCTTAAACTGTTTCTTTGAAGAGAAGCTAACCCTTTTTAAGTTCTGAAGGATTCAGTTTGGTTATCTACCTTGTTACAAAAACTTCTAAAAACAGGGCCTGAATCCCAGGCTTACCGAACCATAGTAATTGTTCTTAACCCTTGTCATGCTGAATAAAAATCTCGTCAAAACTGAATTTCAATCAAAGTACTTAAAGCACTGGTAGAGCCATTGTGAGAAAGTTATTCTTTTGGAAACACAATTTAAACTTTTCTGGTTTAGAAAGGATGATAATGTGGTATTGACAGAGATCAGACTGCACATTTTTGCAGGCTGATCTTTTCCTATACCTCCTGCCTAAGCCGGAATATTCAGGGCTCAGTATGACAAGGGTTAAGAGCCATTAAGAAATGGTACTTTGCCTCAGAAATGCGCAATTTTACAAGCATGCAAAGTGGGCAACTTTTTCTCAATGTTCCCCATTGGTCATCATGATCAAGGAGTTTGAAGCATGTACAACAAGTTTATATCATTTAGAATTTGGACAGAAATAACTTAATCATATAAGCAATAAATATATACATATGTTTACATTTAGATATAAGCTGAAATAAAGATATACTGCTGAATTTGACTTATGCATACATATTTAAGATCCCATGCTTGAAACACAAGATTGGGCTTACTTTGTCTCAAGATCTTCTAATTCCCTGTAAACATTGGAGTTTTAACCCATTACCATAAATTCTGTGGGTTTTGAAAACATCTTATCTCTATACAAATTAAGGGAAACTGCACCTGCCTTCTCACTTATTGGAACCTTGATTTTTACTTGGCCCTAATTGGATGCACTGTAGGATATATGTTTTTACTGTTCAAACATATTGTTCAGTCTTCAAAATTTTTGTTGATAGACAGGACTAAATTTGTAGTTTCATGGCCTACTAATGTAGCAAAGAAACCTTTTACAATCCATAGAGGATATTTCACATGCATTATACACATATATGACTGGTCAGTCAAAAAAAGAACAATCTGAAAACTCTGTAAAATAAAATATTTGAAAAGGAGATTAGTTCCAAAAGTGTTCATCCAGAGATCAGATTTCAATTTTAATTAACCCTTGTCAAGCTGAGCCCGGAATATTCCTGCTTTGACGGGAGTTATAGACAAACATCAGCCTGCACATATGTGCAGGCTGAGGTTAGTCTATACCACCTGTTTCTCAATTTCAAACCATAATTGTCAATAGAATTATATTTTCAAATACAAATTGACCTACAGTTGGAACTTTCAGTGCCTTTTGCCCTTTGATTTTGATGCACATTTTAGCCAAAATTTATTCGGCATGACTAGGGTTAATACTGATAAATAGAATAATCTTTCTGGATAAAGGTAGTAGACCTATAATAGTTCCACAGCGTTTCAGAAGACATAAACTTTAACAGTGCTAACCAAGGTTTCCTAATGAATCATTGGGAAAATTTGGTTAACACTGATTTAGATCATGAGTTCAGAAGTGTTGAGGAAATACCAGTATTATGTGTCCACTACCTTAAAGAAAATCAGCTATGTAAAAATAGTTTCAAGCCTAGTCTGTCTGTGCAAGCCCGAGCAGTCTAAATAGGGTCAACAATCTATTCCTCACCAAGATTGTCCCTTTTTTGCCTGATGACAGGTTACATATTGTAGTTTTTAGAAACTCCATGCAATCAAGCCATCTATTCTAATGCACATGTACATTTTTCCTCACTAAGAAAAATTCAAAATAAACTTCTGTTTGATTTTTGTCCTTAGTAACAGTTTGAATTGAAGTTTAAGGAATTACGATAAACAATTGTAAATAACTAGGATCATATACGCATTTAGTATCGTTAAATACTTAACCATATTTTTTTTTTTCATTTTAATTGAGTTTTTTTTTTTAATTTTTGAGTTTTTATACTCTTTCATGGAAAAGGGCACCATGCAGAATTGATATCCTAACTAAGTCAACTACATATGAAATTAGTAAAAACTTAGTCCTTAGTAGCTACATCATCAAACTAAATGGCTACTTTCATATCTCACATTTGGAAGTGGAAACGTAAATAAAAGGTGGCTCATAGGCAATCAATATTATTTGTGACCCGTTACACGAAAAGGAACCATCCAGAATTTATGCAATACAAATAATAGAAAAAGATTTGATCCAACATGGGTCAACCAGAAGTCAAATTTCAAAAATTCTTTCGCTGGAAGGTAGATTGATCATTCTAGATTTAGAAAATAAGCAAGGTGCAAAAATTTTTGCGCAAGTCAGTATGCGCAATCCACGCAGTCTGGCTAGAATCAACACTTTACACGATACCCAGATGGTCCCTTTCCGCGTGGCGGATCACATTTACAAAAATATTGAATCAATCTCCATTATGCAGCTTAAACACAATCAATAACATTGTCCAACAATGGGATTGGCAATAATGTGGATCATGAATTGGTGATATTTTGAACCACCAAACTCTAATATTGCCGATACGAGATCAATAATAATGTTAATCAATAAAATTGAAATATCATTGATTACCCATTAGCAATATTGATGACTGTGTCAATCAGGCTACTTAAGGTAGTGGACCCATAATTGTTCAGCAGCGTTTTGGAAGACATAAACTTTTACAGTGATAACTGAGGTTTCCTAATGATTGTCATTAGGAAACCTTGGTTAACATTGTGAAAGATCATGAGTTCTGAAATGTTGCAGGGTCTTTCACGGGTCCACTACCTTAACAGTTTGTTTACCTATCTAAGGCACCTGCCCCTAACCATCTCTTCACTATTTCACTGGTAAATCTTGTCACTGGACCTAAAAAGTATAGAAAATTATAAAAATACATCATAAATAAGTTTACTTTAGTTCAATAATTTGTCATAAGCCTTCATCAAGATAATCAAACAAAATGAGTATGAACTAGAGTAAATGATTTTTGATATTAATTCTGTTCCCTTAAGGGGGGGGGGGGGGGGGTATAAGAATTATTTAATTACAATATACACACCAGTAGAGGTTTTTTAGCAAAAATGACAAATTGAAAATGCATCTTCAAAGTTAAGCTAACTTATAATCAAACCAAACATTCTTTTTCAATATGCAAGCTGATAATTAATCGAAGAAATAATGGAATCTTGGAAATCTTATCCAAAAACAACCTGTACAGCTGAATATCTAGTCTAGCCAAGTGTTTATTTTTGTTTAGGATGATTTATGGTCTCATGTTGAGATTCACTGACCACTGAGAGATTTTACAATCTGATAAGCACTTGTTAATAGTTTGATTATGTAAAGTCTTGCGGTACTGGCTGCCTCACTAGTGAGGTGGTTTCTTGCAGTAAAACGTAGGAGTGTACCCACAATATAGGAATTGTTGAAGTATAGTGACAAACCGGTATTTTAATTTGAAATCCATGATAACCCCTCTATCTGTAACTTTGTTTTACTGCTATATTATTACACAACATGGATCTGCTTTACAAACATTAAGATCTGTATCGTAGCTAATATTACCTGTGTTAAATGACCTTTACAAATAAGACACAGTACCAACTTACATAGACAAAGTTTATGGTAAGACCCTGAGCTT
The DNA here is from genome assembly GCA_948146395.1 of Fragum whitleyi. NCBI lineage: Eukaryota > Metazoa > Mollusca > Bivalvia > Cardiida > Cardiidae > Fragum > Fragum whitleyi. The sequence goes on from OX411544.1 coordinate 29,610,760, forward strand.
GTCCAGCTAACTATAGGGCATTGGAATCTGCAATGGAATCTGCTATAGGGATTTACTATACCAAAATCAAATCTGTACCATTTCTTACAGTTTCTATGTAATATGTCTATGCTCTACAAAAAATAGTTTCAAGCGGATGCGGATCATTGAGATCTATCATCATGCCAAATATTAGCTTTGTATCTTGAATAGGCTTGAAGATATTGGCAAGGTTAAGTTTTCGGGTTAAGTTTTCGGACAGACGGACGGACAGACAGACGGATGGACAGACAGACGGACGGACACGAGTAAAACAATATGCCCCCGATCTCTCATTACGGGGGCATAAAAATACTGTTGGAATATTAGGTTTTAGGTAAAAAAATATTTTCATCATACTTGTAAAAACCCTAAGTTGTGGGTTGTCATAAGAATTGTCTCATTTTGACAATCCAAATGAGTAGCAACAACTAGATTTGCATTCTCCCCTAGTAAATGTACCTTACATATTTTCTCTCGAACTTTCTAAGCATATTGTAGTACTAATATTTTTAAAGGTCCACGCGAAATGAATACTTATGTTAATAAAATGTCTTTTGCTAATAGCATATTGGGTCTGTCAGGAAAAGCAATACTGAATGTCATCCATTTCATGATAGACTTCTTTTTTTTCTAATTACAGAAAGTTCAAGGAATGAACATTAACACACATAAACATTTATTCCTATGGCTTACTAATTTCTGACAATAACTTTAAGATTTATTTTTTGCTGAGTGAACAAGCATTACATTTTGCCATCAAAATGGTTTAAATTTTAAGAAGAGTGATTCCTTTTGTAAGATATAACTCTACAATGATCACTCTATTCCACACCTATGAAAGATACATAGAAAAAAAAATTATAGTACACAAACATTAGAGATGAGCTAATTGATAATCAAGAATGTAGGATCTAATTTAGTTAAATTATATTTTTTCAAAAGCTCAATATCATTATGAGCACTCCATATGGGCGCCAACCCTAGCTGGATAATGCAAAAAATTTAAGCCAAAACTCAGCTGCAGGTGCTCAATTATGTGTTGGTAAAGAGGAATGACTCTTACTGAAATGCCTTTAGAGTTACCCCCTTGATAGTCTGGATAGCTCTCTTAATTGTGAACACACATGCCAAGTTTCATATAGTTATCCTCAATAGCAAAAGAGATATGACAAAGATTAAAGTTTGTCACATCAACAACAATGCCAACGTCGAAAACACTGCCAAAACCGATATGAATGATGCCATCATGATGGCAATACCCATTTTTTCTCTGAAAACAACTTAGCTTAAATGGATCAAATCAAACTTAAATTTTATATTTGTGACACATTATATGAAAAGGGACCATCTGGGTAGTGCTTAAAGTGATTACCCTAGTCAGACTGCACTGATTGTGCAGATGATGAGGGTCAAAACTTTTTCGCACTTGGTTTATTTTCTGAATCTAGAAAAGAAAAATCTACCTTCCAGTGAAAGAATTTTTGAAATGCGACCTCTGGCTGATCAATGCTGAACCCAATCTCTTTTTCAAATATTTATTTGAGTTCCAAATAGTCCATTTTCATGTGACATGTCTCATTTATTTAAGTTTTTCAGGGAGAACTCTCTTTTCCTTATCCAAGTATGAACCATTATGGGGAACTGGTGACTTTCTATTTAATTATTCATATGCTGTTATTTTTGTACAAATATACATGTAGATTGCCACAAGCCATACGTTTTTGGTTTACAGTATTATGAATGACATTATTTACAGTAAATCTGATTATTCATGACAATTGTATTATAAGACAAGCTAATCACACAGAGAAAGATCAGGAATTAGAGAAGAGCTTATGAAGCAATTAGAAACAGGGATGGACACTAACATCAGTCCTCAGGCCTGAGACCTGTGGATTTTAGGGAGGACTGGACTGGTAGATTTTACCATGCTGCAGATCCTTCAGGCCTGTAGTTAATGACGGCACTTAGTATTTCAATTCTGTCCAGTTTCGAAAATTTTAAATTGCCTTTCCAAAAATAAAATTTGCATTACCAGATGGAAAACGTTGTAGAAAAGAAGAAATTGCTTGTCAAAAGCAATTTCTTCTTTTCCAACAATGTTTACTTTGCAATTTATCCCTTAAATTGCTAAAATTCAAACATGGTTTTCATCAAGAGAGGACCTGTTATATTTGTGTTTACAGGCCCTTGAGGCTGGTGGCAAAAAGAAGTTAGTGTCAAACCCTGATAAAGGTTCACACAAAGTTTATAACAAACTGTGAATATTTTGATTTGCAAAGACTGATCGTTTGATCGATCAAGGGACAGACTGACAGAGAAAAAAAAATGAGATTTTGAAACAAAAATGCCTGTTTAATAGTCATTGAAAACCACCTGATTTTATCACTTTTAAAGAGATAGATTTTGACATTTTCTGATGACCTATTGTCACATGTTTATTATGCAATGAAGCCTTTGACATGATATCACCTGCCTGATAACATAAATTGTTATAAGACAGTCTATTTATAGAAGCACTTCGCAAATTTATGAGCTCAAGCAGAGCCATTTCTCAAAATCATTTATTATAATACAAATTTTTTACCATATTAAACTTATATGTAAAGATACGTACAAATATTTATCTATACATGTATTAGCAAAGCTGTTTATTCTAGGTGAAAAAGAATGGAATTACCTTTTCTAGCTGAAAGTAAAAATTTCTTTCTAATGATGCAATATAACATATTTAGACAAACTAGATACCATTATAGTCAAAATGAGAACAAGAAGAAGCTTTCGAAGACAATGAAACAAGAAATATTTGTAAAACAATTATGCCCCCCATAAAAACTGGTCCATGGCCAATTCTTTATCAATCAACAAAGGACAATAATTCACAAAATATGATGAGTATAATGATGGTTCTTGTGCACTGCACTTCTCCTGAATGAGATCTATCCACCAGTGAAGTTTCATGATTCTAGCTTGCATACTTTTTGAGATATGCTCCAGACAAAAAATAGTATTACCTACAGCCCAACAGACCAACCGACTAACAGACAAGTGCAAAGCGATATACCCCTCTTCTTCGAAGGGGGCATAATGACTAAAAGATTATACCCTACTCTTGTTCATTTCACCCTATTTGCGTTAATCTAAGGATGGCGCATGCAACATATAACTTCATGACATTGCCTTTCAATCACTTGCAAAATGACACTTATATCAAGATTCATTGAAAATTTCCTGTCTAATCTCATTTTTGTACATGTGAATTAGAGAAATAGAATAGAATAGAAGTAAGTTTTCTATGCAAGATTGATAAAACTTTTAATTTGTGGACAACAAAAGCTATATCTTCACCTTAAGGCTATGAAACTCATGAAAGTATACATTTTTTGCTCATTCAATGAAAGATTAATCATTCATTTGCTGTAAAAAAAACCAATTTTCCTCTATATAAGGGCTAAGACTTTCTCAAAATTCAAAGTGTGTGTAGACTTTAAAGAGTTGAAACTAGAGCTGTTTCATAGTGGACTAATACCCCCACCCGAGCTTTGTCAAAGTTCTGGAAATGGACAAAGTTCAGTTGCAACCTTGACTTTTGAACTTTGTGAACTAAAAACAACAGGAAACTTCCTTGGGTCAGCAAGTTTGCACAATTATTTGATTCTAGGTCACTTTGTTCTTGATAAGAGTCCAGAAACGAAAAAATTCTATGGATGGATGGAGAGTCGGGTGGACAGATAATAGATATGGTGAAACACTTTACTTCTTAGGTAAGTGGCATAAGATAAAAATGTTTTTTAAACAACAAGAAATCAACCTAATCAAATGTGTAAAATTTCATCAAAATGGACCCATTTTTTTTTTAATTTTGTCCTAAAGTGATAGAAAGAAGGATTGAAATATTCATGCAAAATTTCCTAGGACTGATTTCAAACAATCCATATTTCAATGTTCTACCCATATTAGAAACAAGTATACTTGTTGCAATGTGGACTTATACCCCCAACAGCACTTGTCCATACAAATTATTTTCATTTAAATGTTGCAACTAGAACAACATTTTCATCAAAGGGCCATAGTTCTGTCATAAATCAATGGACAGTAAATGACATTTATATCACTGCTTGGTACTGACCATGTCTGTGAAGTACCAATGAAATCCTTCCAAATGTAGCTAAGAAATTGAGTGGACATGAAAAGGATTCAGTCCAACGGACCGGACAACCAACAAACTGACTCCTATATACCCTCCAATCATAGTTTTGGGGGATATAAAAAAGTTAAAGGCTTTTTTAAAGGCTTTTTCAGTGCAAAGTTTACTTTAAGGAGATATTGTACTGTTGTTATCAGGGAGGACCTATAATATTTAGGGTTAACAGGTCCTTCAGGCTAAAGGCAAAATGTAGTTGTTGTCAAACCCTGTGGCTTAAGTAATTCCTTGAGTTGTCACTGAAACAGCTGAACTAATTTATATATTTGACCTGTCACACCAAAAGGGACCATCTGGGTAGTTAGTTAAGTGTTGATCCTAGTCTGGGTGTGCTCTCCACCCAGCTTCACTAGGAAAAAGCAATATTGAAATGCAACTTCCAGGTGATTATCTACTGGAACATATCCCTGTTTCAGAAATTTATTTTAAATTCCCAGATGGGCTTTTTTTCATGATGAGTCACATATATAACAATATGGACAATGTAATTTTACTAATATTGGAAATAGCATTCAAATGAAAATTGCATTATGGTTAAATGGCAGGTTGACTATTCTACCAGTATGGCCAAGTCATCAATAAGCAATATAAGGATGTTTAAGCAAAAGCATATATCACATGATAAATAAAACACATTTACAACAAAAGGCAATTTACCTATGGCCTTTAACCCATGCTGAAGCTCCAGTGTAAAGTTAGTTAGAGGGACTTCATTTGAAGCTGGCAAGATGGCAACTGTGGCAAGATTTGTAACTGAGGCTCTAGTCTCTATCCCGGGCGTACTCTCTGAAAACATAATACATCTTGGTGTAACATATTAGGTTTCAATACTGATGGATCTGCGCATCACTATTGTAAGTGCTTATATGTTAATAGGCACTTACAATACTTTTGTGCTTAACCATTGTTATGTATTTCCTAATATTTTGAGGGACTTCAGTTAAAGCTGGCAGGATAGCAATTGTAGCAAGATTTGTAACAGAGGCTCTTGTCTCTATACCAGGCGTACTCTCTGGAAATATAATACACTTGGTGTAACAAATTAGGTTTTTATAATTATCGGTCTGCACATCAATATTGTAAGTGCTTATATGTTAATAGGCACTTACAATAGTTTTGTGCTGAACCCTTGTTATCCATTTCCTAATATTTTTAGGGACTTCATTTGCAGCTAGCAGGATAGCAACTCTGGCAAGATTTGTAACTGGGGCCATGGTCTCATTACCAGGGATTCCCTCTGAAAATATAACATGTTTTAGTGAAATAAACTAGGGATCTGAAAATATAACATGTTTTAGTGTAATAAATTAAAGTTTATATCAACAGGTGAGCCCAACACTGTTGTAAGTGCCTATATAATTATAGACACTAACAATAGTTTTGTTCTGAACCCTTGTTATGCATTTCCTTATATTTTGAGAGACTTCATTTGAAACTAGCAGGATAGCAAGGTTTGTTACAAAGGCTCTAGTCTCTATGCCTGGTGTCCTCTCCAGAAATATAACAGGTCTTATTGCAAATGCAGTACAATATGTTTCAAATTGCTTTTCCTCATAATTCTTTACTTGGCCATTCAAAGACGATCCCACTTTTTATACATTTATGTAAGAAGATTGTGAAAATGATTTGAATATGCAGAAATTGCTTGTAACAAGCACATTCATTTGATTTTTACAATGTTTTCTACTTAGAAATAACTAACAAGAGACCCATGCACTTAGTGTAAGCCAGTATTTAAAGTACAATTCTTTAAACTATTTTGACTTGTACAGGACAATCAGGTAGCATAAGACTAGGCTGATCTTTGTCTATACTTCCTGCTGAAGCAAAATATCCCGGGTTTAGCATGACAACGGTTAAGATGTTGTACCTCTGGTTGTGAACATGCCACAAGACTCAAATTATGAGTGTGTACCCTTAATTTCATGACTATTGCTTGAAATGCTGCCCATCTGAAAAAAGGTTTAAAGACAATGTCAGAAAAGGATAGAGGAAAATAGAGCATAACTGGTCTAAAGGAATGATTCTTTTTTTTTTTTTTGAACAGCTATGATCTTTGAATTGCAGAAACTATCTATGATATTATACAGTAAGTAAGACAAAATGAGATTACCAGCAATATGGAATGCATCTTTGGCCCTCATGGAGCCAATAATTCTCTGTCCAAGTAGATGAATCAGTCTCGTTACTACTTGAGGATGTTTTCTTTTTATCACATTTAGTAATTCAGAAGGCAACTTGGCTAATTCAGTGTCTCTGAAAAATATAGAACAACAAATGGATGGCTAAGTGTAAAGCAGTTATAACTGCCTATAAACATAAAGGTAGTTACAATGGTTTGGCACTTAGTGATGTTTTCTTTTTATCACATTTAGTAATTCAGAAGGCAACTTAGCTAATTTAGTGCCTCTGAAAAAGATAAAACAAGCTAAATGTGACCCGTCATGCGAAAAGGGGCCATCCAGGAATTTTGTAAAATGAATCATTGAAGAACAGATTTGATCCAGCATAGGTCAACCAAAAGTCGCATTTCAAAAATTCTTGCACTGGAAGGTACATAGATCATTTTAGATTCAGAAAATAAGCAAGGTGCAAAAAGTTTCGACCCTAGTCAGCCTTAGCAGTCTGTGCAGTCTTACTAGTGTCAACACTTCACACACTACCCAGATGGTACCTTTTGCGTGACGGGTCACAAATTATTTGTTTATCTTATAAGAATATGTTCTTTTATCTAGTTGAAAGATTGGCCACTGTACACATGTAGTTTTTCATTTACACCATTAAACTCTATAACTTAAAGCCAGTCTTTTGAAACCTGTTGGAGAATCGTATGATACAACAATTTCAGAAAAAACATCAATATCTGTTATTACCTGAACCATTTTAAGCCAGTTTAAAGTAGAGAAGGTGGAAAATGTTTGGATTTTACTTGATGTGATCTATCTTTTAAAATTCTGCTAACAAAAAAGTTAATCATTGTCCAGTTCCAAGTTAAGGTAGTGGACCAGTAATAGTCCTGCAACCTTCTGAACTCATGGTCTTTCACAATGTTGACCAAGGTTTCCTAATGAAAATCATTAGGAAACCTTGGTTAACACTGTTCAAGTGCATTACTTCTGAAACCTTGTGGAACTATTACCGGTCCACTACCTTAACTAGAAAGCCATGAACGGCTTGTGTCGCTTCACAGGCTTTAAATTCTTGTAAAAGGAATAAAAGTTTTGACTAGATTTTTACATATTTTGGGTTCTACTGATGTTGAATTTGATTTTCAAAGTTTCAACTATATAGCATATAGAAAAATGACCTCCGCCCATAATAAACATATTTTTTATCCTATCAAAATAATGTTTGGCTGCATGATTATGGGTCACCCTAAGATCATACCAAAAATGTTTGATTAAGAGAAATGACCTCTATCCATAAAATGCATATTTTCCATCCAATCACAATGATTTTTGTAGACTGATAAAAGGTCACCAAAGGATAATTCATGTAAAATTTAATTGGTATCCATTGATTAGAATCTGAGAAAAATCTCATTTTTACCATATTTGGAAATTAGCTACGCCCGTTAAATCCATGTTTTTCATTGGATCAAAAATTCTTGAACAACTTTGAAAGAGGGTCACCCAAGGATCATTCCTGTGAAGTTTGGTTGAAAATCATCCATTAGTTTCTGAGGAGAAGATTTTTAAAGAAAAGGGTTACGACCGGACGCACATACGGACAGACAGATGGACGCTCAACGGACACAACGCCATGACAATAGCACCAGTAGCTTTCAGCCAGTGGAGCTAAAAACAACATGGTTGTCAATAACAGCAAAAAACCTATGTGAGGAAGTACTGTACCTAACAGCTATTCCAGTGGTGACTCTTTCTTGTTGTGTTAACACTTCCACAATACCCACAAGTTCACCACGACCATATTCTCCAACCATCTCCTTCTTACCACCACTCAATGTCAACACAGTCCTTAATCGTCCAGTCAGCACTATATACACAGAGTCTGAGTGGTCTCCTTGTCTGAAATCAACCAAGATTTGATAATGTCTATTATTCATTCTAAATTAAGACCATTAATCAGGGTTCCATGCTAACTTTTTTTTAAATGGGATCCTGCAGGAATTCCTACTTGTTCCTTTGAGTATTGATACCTTAAGACAACCAGGGATTCCTTTATTTACATACATATAATTTTTAAGAAAGAGGATTGATTGATTGATTGAATGGGGTTTTACGCCGCTTTCAACATTATTTCAGTTATATCGCGGCGGCCGAAGCACCTAACAATGGATTCCTGGTATTTCTCACGCCAGTACTACCATTACATCCTTTCCTAGCCTCCGACTGCTATTTCACATAGGTTTACGATTATCTACCCATTGGTGAAAGACAAACGTCGGAAAGGATATTTGCCGCCACCGGGGATCGAACCCACGACTTCCAGATTGGAAGTCTTATGCCTTACCAACTGCGCTATGGTGGCGGCCTTTAAGAAAGAGGAAGGAAAAGTATAGGTTTGTGAAATATTCAAATTACTTTACCAGCCAAGGATTTTAATTAACTTTGTTCCTTATAAATGTAAGGACAAAATTGACATTTGATTACTCCCTTTAAATTTAAGCATCTATATTACCTAAATAAAGCTCTTCCAGCTTCAATCATCATCCAGTCCAGGGCAAAATCAATCTGTCTGACAAACGGTGTGAGTCTGGTTAAGGTGGTACTAGCAACATTTAATACTACTGATGGTTGTTCTCGCATCATTCTGAAAATTGAAAACAAATTTTAGATGATGGTATTATGCAGGGAATTGATACTAAGGGGAGTCTGGGAGTCCGAGAACTCCTTGTTTACTGGTTGAGACTCCTTACATTTGCAAGTAAGTCCAATGGACTCCAAGAGTTGAGAATATTTTGAAAAACAAACACATGGAGCAGTCTTCATACTAACACTTGCCAAAATTGTAGATCTTTTTATTACAAAAGTTGTTGAAGAAAACCTTGCTTCCACCCAAAAGTATTTTGAACAAGAGCACCGCCTACGGGTGCCTACGCTCGGCTGTCGAGTGCTGGATGGTGGGAAAAATCTAAGTCGAAATAGGGGCATAATTTGCACAAAATGCATCTAGAGTTATCCCCCTTGATAGTATAGGTTGCTCTTTTGAAGGTGAAAATGTGTGCCAAGTTTAAAGTGAATGCCTTCAGTAGAACCAGAGATATAACAAAATGTCAAAGTTTTTGCACCACAACGACGACGACAACGACGACGACACGAAGGCTATAGCAATACCTCGGGTTTTCTCCGAAAACAGCCGAGCTAATAAAACAATCTTCTTTCGAAGAGCCTTTTGGAAAAGAAGAAATTGCTTATAACATGCAATGTCTTCTTTACCACAATGTTCTCCAATTATGAAAATTCAGACTCCTTAATTTGAGCTTGGACTCCTTTATTTCATGAGAAAGGAGTCCAATGGACTCCTTACTCTCCAAAGTTAGTATCGACCCTACTTTATGGGTCTACAGAAGAATCAGGGCCCGAGGTTATAAAATTTTTCTCATTCCCAATTCAAAATTTTCTCAAATTTCAATTTGAGTTTAAAGAAATAGTTCTGTTTTAATACTCATTTTATTGTATCAACATAAAAGATAATATTATTAAGTTATTATGAATAACAACCTATTAATATCATGTTTTATTTTCATACATTTATCTGAATTTAAGATTTGAGAAAATTCTCAGTTGAGCATGAGAAAAGTTTTATAACCTTGGGCCCAGAAGTGCATATGCTTGTATGTCAAACATATCATTTTTACTAATGTTATACTTTTTAAATGGTTTGTTCAGTCATGCCAAGTTTTAAATTTCAAATTGCAATTAGCGAAAGTGAATCACCCTGTAAATTGTTAATACTTACAAATAGAAATCATTTTTAGAGATGGAGACTACTTTTGATTCTACTTTTGATCTCAGTGTGAAGAAGGAAGGTTCCCCTGTTAATACAGCTAATGCTCCAACTATCTCTCCAGGCTGGGCAGAAAACAGCTTTACCTGTAGATTGATTGATTAAATTTTTTTTACACAGCTTTCAAAATTTTTTCAGTTATATCGCGAAGTCTGGGGCACCTAACAATGGATTCCTGGTATTTCTCTCACCAGTACAACCATCACATCCTTTCCTAGCCTCCAGCTGCCATCTCACATAGGTCTATGCTTATCAATCCATTGGTGAGAGACAAATAGTCGAAAAGAATGAGTGCCACCGATCGAACCTGGGACCTTTAGATTGACAGTCTGACGTGCTACCAACTGCACTATCATGGCGACTTGCTTTACCTGTAGAAAATATATTTGAAAAATAAAATATACTACAGGGGTGACACTAACTGTTTTTAATGGGGTCAACCTTACTTGTTACCGTGACAATCCATTCGGTAATCGGAGATTCCTTCTTTCATTTATATAGGTAGAATTTTTAGAAAGAGCAAAGAAAAGCATAGGTTAGTTATATATTCTGGAATTTTCGCAAGCCAAGGGCTCTCACTTCATTTTGTTCCTTGCAAACCTAAGGAACAAAATGGAGTGAAAACCTTTGCTTGAATAAAAAGGTTTCTGATTGAAGAATCTAAATTTGATAGATTTGATGGATATTGATTGAATCCCTAGTTTTGAACTAAAGGGATTCCTTCCATTAATTTGGGACTGTCGGGATTCAAGGATACTGTTTGTCTTAAACTCAGTACTATTTCGTTTTTTTCGTTTTAACTGCATATTACATTTTTTGTATGCAGTAATGAAACCAGTCACAATCAAAATGACCTATTTCCAGTATATCTTTTAGAAAACTAGGTTTGGTTGATTAATGAAACATTCAATACAAACCTGATCAAAGTAGGATTTTAATATTCAAATTTTATAGGCACAACAAATGCATGTTTTTATTGATATTAATCTTTTGAAATTTTAACAAAACATAAATTCAATTCAATTTTAGCTGATCTTAATTTGAAGAATCTTATTTGTGTGTGACTGAGGAATCGTCATGACGTTATAATTGTGTCTAGAAAGGAATTAACTTCTCCTCTGTCATGTTAGATGCTAAAATATTCCCCTGACCTCTTTTGTAGCTTCTCCAACATACTGCTGCATTACATTCAATCTACCACTGACCAAAAATATCAACGAAGCATCCTGTAAAATAAATATGATAAATGATGATTTGAGAAGAGGAAATCAATCAAGTGTTTTAGTAATACAATAAACAATACTACTAAGTTTAGACTTTAGGTAGTGGACCCGTAAAAGTTCTGCAACATTTCCGACCCCATGAACTTTCACAATGTTGACTGAGGTTCCATGATGAAAATCATTTGGAAACCTCTGTTAACACTCCATAAGTTCATTACTTCTGAAATGTTGCAAATCTATTACGGGTCCACTACCTTAAAAACTTACTGAAAGGGTCAAATGTAACAGAGCTTCAGATAGAGGGGATATTTTGGTTTTCAAATCTAAATACTACATTATTCTTACTTAAACACCATGTTAACCCTTTGCTGTTTAATCTCTGCTTTTTACGTGCCTGTGATTTTGTGATTGAGAAAAAATTGTGAAAAAGAAGAAATTGCTTCTGACAAGCAATTTCTTCTTTTTCCACACTATTTTCTACCCTACTGAATGGTTATTTTTCAAATTAAATCCACTCCAAATTTTCGTCTGCAAAACCTTTGAATTGGGACAGGTCTATAGTTTTGTAAAACAGGAAAGGGTTAATGGTACTCATTTGAATTGTCTCATCTAGACAATTCAAATGAGTACCCACAACATGGGGTTTTAATGTGAAATAGAGATTTTAGACTGGTTTTGACAATCTTATCTGGACCCCTGATTGAATAAACAAATTTTACATGGAGATGGTTACATTTTGAAACCTATTAGATCAAATCCATTAACTTAAATTTGTGATTTATTTATTCCTTACATCTTTACAGATTGACAAGAGGTATACAAGTAACATGCTCACCTGGTCCCCCTGTTTGATGAGATTAACACCAGCCCTATATGTATGTAAATGACATCTGTCATCTAGGAGAGTTTCATTCTGAAAAGTAATTGGGCCAGTTTGTGACATTTCAAACAATTTCATGTGTGCGTGATGGAAAGACATTGAGTAGTCTCAATCACAGACAATCACACAGTGCATTTTAATTAATTTTGGGTTTTGAATAGCGATTTAAGGTCAGTAGCCATCTATTGAGCTGCACAGGCTGATCGGCGTCTCAGCATTGCGTACAAGTAAAATTGTGGTAAATGTCATGCACAGGCTCAATTGTAAACACTGAGGGGTATCTAGGAATATTATCTGAAATATTTCAACATATTTGCATACGATCATTACTTCATTGCTCTGTTGTTAAAATTAACTTATTTGTTTATCAAAATAAGTCTCATTCATTATTGTTTTCAAATCCATCTTGAGAATGTGTACAGATCTAATAATGAACAAGAGCTGTCACTGTAAGATGACAATGCCCCCGACACCGCTTTGATTTAGAAGTTATGGCCAATGTTAAAGTTTTTGGACGGAATGACGGACGGACAGACGGACAGACGGACAAGTCAAATTTATGATGCCTCCCTATCGGGGGCATAAAAAGTTATTTTCCATTACTTGAGGAATTTTTTAACTCTACCCAATCTTTTAATATTTCAGATATGTCAGAGGTTGTTGACATGAATTAAGAGTGGATGATTTTTTTTTAAAAAAGGGCATAACTCTTACAAAAATACTTTCAGAGTTATCCCCTTTGATAGTCTAGATACCCCTCATGGTGGTGAACACACATGACAAGCATCATGGAGTTATCTTCAATAATAACAGAAATATAACTAAGCTAAAAGTTTGTCACAGGAACACATTGCCAACACCAACACTGATGCCAATGATGCCAAGGTAATGACATTACATCATGTTTCTCCAGAAACAACTGACCAAAAAATTTGTCAATTTGAACCATCAAAAGTCAATCAAGCCTATATTTGGCGTTTACATACTTGAACCACTTACCTTTAATTTTAGTATTTTTGTAAGATCTTTCTTGGCCAGTTCTAGGATTGCCTCATCATTCAAATACTCTGAAGTCACTGATGTGTCCGATGCCCTCTTCATACGTAATCTTGAGCCTTGTGGCGAACTTTGGTTCAGTCCTGCATCTTCTGACATCTTTAATAGATAAATTAAAGAAACATATTGATGGTTCAGCTTAAATAATCAGTTACTGCCTATATGTTTATAGGGAGTTACAACTGTTTCATGCTGAACCACCAATAAAAAATCAGCCATGTTTAAAGATCAGATGCGCCTGGGGTTTATTCATAGGAGAATTTCTCAAATTAGAATTCAAATAAATATATGAACATAAAAGATAATTTAAACAAGTTGTTCTTTATTACAATTTATCAATATTATCTATTATTTTCTTACATTTATATTAGCATTACAGAATTATGGCTTTCAAGTTGAAATTTGAGACATTTTGAGTTGACAATGAGAAAAGTTTTATAACCTTGGGTCCCGATCTTGACAACGTCATAAACAGAATATGAGCCTGTGCATGGCATTTCCAAAAATTTCAAATATGCGTCAAGCAAAGCCTATGACCAGCTTGTGCATCTGCACAGTTTCTCCAGGATCTTTACTTTGCGTTTTATGGGTAGATAAGGTCTCAAAGTATCTTTAGACAGACACACAATCTTTTAATCGCAATTTGTGACTGTCTAGATTGCTCTCAAACGAATGTCAAATTGTTGGAAATGTCACACACTGGCTCATATTCAGTTATTCAGCTTGTCTCAAAGAAAATTAAGAAGTAGATTCCTTTACTCAAATGAACAACAGTTTGTCCCTTTTAACTCATTTTCTAAATCCTGGATCCATTGAAATACCAAATTCATGTTCATTTTTAATGTCATTTGAGCATGTGTGTGACATTTTCAACAATTTGAGACATGTGTGAGTTTTAATCACGGAGCAGCATAGACAGTTTCAATATTGGCTGTCTGTCTTAAGACACATCTAGACCTGATCTATCTGTTAAGTTCAAAGTGAAGACTCTGGTCAGACTGTGCAGATGCAAAGGCTGGCCAGAATCTTTGCTTGGCGCACATTTCAAACTGTTGGAAATGTCATGCACAGGCTCATTTAAAGTAATTTAAAGTGTGATCTTACTCATGTGTAACACAAGGATTCATGCTCAAGATTACATAACTTTTTCATTACTAAACTTAAAGATTTCTCATATTTCCAATTCTAGTAACAGATTGAATTTAGCTTAAACATTCCCTTGAAACGCCTAGTTTAACATTTTTGCTTTATCATCATTTATATAGAAAGCTTTCTAAAGTGATCAGCCAGAAATCTAACAAATATTTCAAATTAAAGTTGAGTAAATTCTTTGTTGAGTACAAAAAATGTTTTATCATCTTGGGCCCTGATGGTTTTTGCTAAAAAAGCAAGCATAGCTATGTAAGAAATAATATATCGCATTAATTGCAGTTATCAAAAAAAAATTCTAATGGTTCTGATTAACGCAGCATCTATAGACAAGTAAGTCTCATGCTGATTATTTCCTCATGAGTAACCAGTCCACCAGCCGGTGACAAGGTAAACAAATCCCTTTCAATTTTAGGCAGAAAGAAATCATCCTATTTAAAATGAAAAGCCCTTATTATGGCACAAGAAATAAAAGATAATTGTTTGATACAGTTAACCCTTTCCTGTTTTATCCCTGCTTTTTACATGCCTGTGATTTTATGATTGAGAAAACAGTTTGAAACAAGATGTGTTTGTGAAACACAAATGCCCCCGGAACATCATTTTTTTTTAAGTTTGACCTTGACAGATGACCTTGACCTTGTCACATGACCTTGACTTTGGTACCAGCAGATGCGGATCATTGAGATCTATCATCATGCCAAATATGAACCTTGTATGTCAAATACTTTTGGAGAAAAGGCAAAGGTTAAGTTTGGTTAAGTTTTCGGACAGACAGACGGACAGACAGACGGACAGACAGACGGACATGAGTAAAACAATATGCCCCCGATCTCTCGATACGGGGGCATAAAAAGATGAAATTGCTTCTGACAAGCAATTTCTTCTTTTTCCACACTATTTTCTACCCTACTGAATGGTTATTTTTCAAATTAAATTCACTTTAAATTTTCGTCTGCAAAACCTTTGAATTTGGACAGGTCCAAAATTTTGTAAAACAGGAAAGGGTTAAGAAGAATGTGAATGATTTTGGAATTATTTCAGAATGAAAGTGGTGAGTTTTGAATGTAACTAAAGGGAGGTAAACCTATATTGCTAATTTTGTTCAAGATGTACAAAATTAGAAATGCTCATTTACCCCCTTTAATAAAATTACATACAAGTTCTATAAATAGCTGTAGTTGTTGATCCAAGCTTGTTCAGTGATTTCAGAGCATTCTTGAAGGGTTTGAGTGAGTGTTTGCAAAGAATGAATGGAGTGCTGAGTGAGCAATTTAGAATGGTTTTGTTAGAGGTTAATGTAAATTTCACAATGTTACTAACTGTACCAGTTTTTACCTGTTTTTTCACGCCCTGCACTCCAGCTTTGTAACAAGCAGCATCAAAGTCTGACAATCTCTTCTCTGAATCACTTTCTTCTATACTGCTAACAGAGGTCTGGGTCTTTACCACTATAAAAAAAAACACGAAAAAAACTTCCATTATCAAGATGTGTTTGTGAAACATAAATCATACTCTAGGATAGAAATTTTAATAAAATATGATTAAAATCGTCCGTCCTTTAGTTTCTAAGACAAGTGACTTCTTTCAAATATGAAAATTAGCTGTGATTTTTAGAGTATTGATTTCCATTTGATTAAAATTTTATTAACAAATCTGAAAGAGGGTAAACCAAGAATCATCCCTGTTGAATTTGATAGAAACCAATTTATACTTTTTCGGGAAAAGATTTTCATGGAACAAAATTTGACAGAACACACAACAGACACACCATGATACCAATAGGTAATAGCCCTGGTTGTCTGTTGAGCTTAAAATCATTCATCTTTACTTTGAATGAAACAGTCCTTAACTAGAACTGTCGTAAAGCGGACTTATACCCCCAACAAGCACTTTATAAATTTTCTAGTGCTATTAGTGAAGGATGTGTTTGTAACAAATATTGAGGTCATATGCAGCATTTGCAGGAGGTTTGTGATTCTTGGTTACTTGGTTCTTGAGTTAGAGTCCGGAAATGAAAATTGAACAAAGGCTGTCTGTGACCTTGACCTTTGACCTATGTCATCCAAAAACAATAGGGCACTTACTTGGGTCATAAGGAACATTTGTATAAAGTTTTATGATTGTAGGTCACACTTTCTCAATTTAGAGTCCGGAAATGAAAAGGTCTGCAGACAGTCAGACGGATAGATGGTCAGACAGACGGACATGGTGAAACCAATATACCCCCCTCTACTTTGTAGGTGGGGGGAATGATAATTAAGTCTGTCATAGGTGTGATTTAGGCCCAATTCAACAGGGATTGAAGTTTATGAATGGACACACAGATGGACAGACAGATGAATGCATGATAGACACTTAGACATGACAATAGCCAACTGGCTTTAGGGCTAATGGAGCTGAAAATGGGAAAGAAATAACCAACTTACAAGGTGGATCTCCTCTCTCGCTATCATTTGTTTCGTAAACTCCTGGTACACTCATATGTCTCTTTGTAGGAATTATTTGACTAGCTTGTACGGCTATACTGTGTATAGATAGACTCTTGAGGTCTACATCACTGTGCTGTGAATAGTTGAATACAACCCATGTTACATTATCATTGATACAAGAGATGTTTGTAAAAAAATTATGCCCCCCCCCCCCCCCCATAAAAGCAGGTCAATGGCCTATTCTTTGTCAATTAACGAAGGGCAATAACTCACAATATATGAATCTTGTGCACTGCACTTCTCCTAAATGAGATCTATCCACCCATGAAGTTTCATGATTCTAGTTTGGGGGCATACTTTTTAAGATATGCTCCAGACAAAAAGCAGATGGACAGACTGACAGAAAGACTAACAAGTGCAAAGCAATATACCCCCTCTTTTACAATGGGAGGCTTAAAAATGTAACACATAATTATAACTAAGCACAATGTTATCTAAATGAAAATGCATGTTAGCCATTTCCCATACAGTCACTAGATTTTAAGTCACAGTAATTAAGTAAAACTTGACAAAATCTTGTGGAAAATGAAAAAATTGCTTGTCACAAGCAATATCTCCTTCTTCCACAATGTTTTCTACCATGTGAGATGGTTTCATTGCACCCACTTAAGGCTGTCATCTGCAATTAATTTCAATTTGGACCTAAAGTCTAAAATATCAGACTAAACCCACTGCATGTGAATGAAGTCTAGGGATGTGCCAAATAAAAGCCAAATGAGATTTCCTAACAAAAGGCTTAGCTTGGATTCTGAGTTCATATCTTCTAAGGCTAGGGAAGAAAAGCCCCTGAAAAAGCTTTTTTCAAAACTTTGACATTGAAAGATGACCTTGTTATATGACCCTTACTTAGGTATCTTCAAATGTTACTCATTGGTATCTACAATCATGAAAGATATGAGAATTGTGCCTCGAATGGGCTTGAATATATTTACCAGTTAAGTTTTTTGTTAAAGTTTTGCAGCCAGACAGATTGACTGACAGACAGGACAATAGACAGCAAACTGTAAAACAACAGGCCTCTAATCTTATTCATGTGAGGGTATTTAAATAATCAGAATGGTATATTACCCTATTGATGAGTTCACTGCTCAGGCCCAGATAATTATGTAATGCTGTGAATGTTACTCTCTGTAATCTGACCATGATCACCTGAAGTAAATATATCAGATAGATTTCAAATTAAATATATGAAACCTATCACATGAAAAGGTACCATCATGAAATTGCGTAAAATAATCTTTAGAAAAAGAAATTTTATCAAACTGAAGCGAAAAAGATCTCATATTCTGAAAATGGTCTATCAGCTATTGAGGATGGATTCATTTTCATGGATGATAATACCTGTCCCCACACGGCCCGTATAAGAGTATCCCCAAGATGAGGGCATTCCACATCTGGACTGGCCAGCTCGCCTACCGGACATAAATCCAATAGAGCATATGTGGAATGAGCTGCAGGTCAAAGTTTCGGCTAGCAAGGTCCAGCCAAAGACACTCCAGGAGCTCGGCCAGATCCTTAGAGAAGAATGGTCTGTTATTCCCCAAAGAGTAATCCAGAACTTAATCAGGATTATGCAGAGGTGCTGTCAGGCTGTTATTGACAGAGCCGACTCTCATACTCGTTATTGAACGAAATGCAAATGAAAGAACACCTTTTTTGGTCAAATTCAATTTTTTTCAATTTTCAAGAAAACAGACCAATTTCTAGGATCTCCCTCTTTGGTCTACATTTAAAGTCTTCTTATCATTATAAATCTTTATTTTCTTCTTAAAATCTGATAAACTGACAACAATCGACCATTTTCCAAAATTCTTATAAACAAATTTCATTTTTTCCTGAAATCATAGTATGAAAAAGTTTTCATGCTTAGCAAACTTTGAGTAGCATAAAGTAATTGTTTGATTTCCAAGGAAAATCAATTAGTATTTCATTTTGTAAAAATAAAAAGCTCTATTTTCACCAGTATCAAAGCTACTCGTGAAAATATTAATTCTGTTGTTTCAATGAAATATAAATTGATCTTTCACTGAGAAAAGCGATTATCCTCTATGTAATTCTAACAAGAGGGCCTTTGGCCCTGGGTCGCTCACCTGAGAAAAAAGCTTCATTACCTAGGTATGTCCATGCAACCACAGAAAAAGAGATTTTCACTTATTCAATAAGATAACATTTGAAATAATCCCCCCCCTCTGCTCCTCCCCTGGTCATTATTTATTTAAGCTTTTTTCATAAAAGGTCTGTGATCAGCTAATCTATGCCAGATATACAGGCTGAGTCTGAGACTTTTAAAGTTTTCTTTAATGAGCTGATCAATCCATGTCAAATATAAAGGCTGTAGGGACTCAAAATTCTCAACAAAGCACCCCCCTCCCCCAAGATGCTCTGCACCTGGTGAATCTACAGTCATGATTTTAGCTAATTCAATTAATGTCCATAATTATGCTGATCATCCATACCAATTTTCAAGTCTGTAGGACTCCTGGTTCATTAGAAGAAGTTTAAAGATTTCAAAAATGATCCAAAGTACTACCCCCTCCCCAAGACACTCAGCACCTGGTGAACATACAGTCATGATTTTAGCTATTTTAATTAATGTCAATATATTGATCACCCATGACAATTTTCAAGTCTATATGGTTCCTGATCCAGGAGAAGAATAAGGTTAAAGATTTCAAATTTGATCCAAAATACTATCCCCCCCCCCCCCTAATGCTCCGCATCTGGTGGCCCTACATTCATGATTTTAGCTATTTTATTTTAGATCCATATGCTTATCATCCATGCCAATATTGAAGTCTGTAGGGCTCCTGGTTCATTAGAAGATGAAGGTTAAAGTTACAAAATTTTCACAAAAGTACTATCCCCTCCCCCCTGGTCCTCTGCACCTGGTGGCATTACAGTCATGATTTTAGTTATTTTTATTAAAGTCTATGAGCTGATCCTCCATGCCAATTTTCAAGTCTGTAGGGCTTGTGGTTCAGAAGAAGAAGAAGATTAAAGATTACAAAATTTTCACAAAAGTACTACCCTCTCCCCCCTGGTGCTTCGCACCTGGTGAATCTACAGTCAAGATTTTAGCTATTTATATAAAGGTCCATATGCTGACCATCCATGCCAATATTCAAATCTGTCAGGCTCCTGGTTCAGAAGAAGAAGAAGATTAAAGATTACAAAATTTTCACAAAAGTACTACCCTCTCCCCCCTGGTGCTCTGCACCTGGCAGCCCAGGTGCTCAGGTGAGCTAAAAATGACAAGGTTTGTTTGTTTAATTTTTTCCCCTTTTTTATATTTTACCTGTACCACCCTGACAAGTGATTCTGGAAATCTATCAAACAAAGACAGGAATGCTGAGGCTGGTAACCTACAAGTAAATGTGTTACATTATTAATAAAAGCACCACCTTCAAATGCCTACACTGGGCTGTTGGTTGCTGGATAGTAGATAAAATAATCTAAGCAAAAAAAGTTACATGACTTGCTCAAAATATATCTACAGTTATCCCCTTAACAGTATATGTTACTCTTTTGATAATGAACATGTGTGCTAAGTTTACAGTGAATGCCTTTGTTAGAAACAGAGATATCACAAAATGTCAAAGTTTTTCGCAAAAGGAAGACAGCAACCAAGCCAAGGCAATACCTCAGGTTTTTCTCCAAAAGCATCAGAGATAACAACTGTTAGTAGCAGAATCTTGACCTTTTCCTATGCCTTGAAAAATTTCAGACTGATTCAGATTGAAAGAAGTAGCAGACAGTAACTAACAGAAGCGGTAATTTGAAAGGAAGCAAGCCTGTGTTTCATATTACATATTTGGAAAAGGAGAAATTGCTTGTTACAACATCTTGCTTATTCAACATTTCTCAAGCAGTTAATCACATGGAATGTTCAAGAATGGATTCACATCATCAGGGCATGTGCTTTTAAAACTTTTTTTGAGATCAACTAAGCTAACACTAATATAAATATATGAACATCAATAGGTTGTTATGAATAACAATTTATTTATATCATCTTTTATGCTCATACATTTATTTGAATTCTTAGTATGAGAAAATTCTCTGTTGAGCACAAAAGTCTTATAAGGCCTAGATCAGTGTCTTAACTCTGTTCCCTGAACTATGTGACTGTCAAATCTGTTAAATACATGTTTTGAGCACACATAAAGTTTATGGAAATGGCATGCATTTGCTCAAATTGTCTTACTCTGCACTCAGACACACTCTATTTTATCAGACAAGTACATGTAATAGTGTCTACCAACATCTGTGTTATATTTTCACAAAGAAATGCTAGTTGCATCTATAAACTGAATTGTTTTTTTTTCCAAATACAGATTAAATATGGTGAACTAAGAAAACAATGCCCTTTATATATGGTAAAATAAGATGATTTTAGACTTACTTTAAAATGGTAGAGTCTATTACTGCCCTGGCACAAACAGTTTTGTATGGATGTGGATTACCCTGTGAGATAGAGAATCAAAGGAAATATGACAAATATTCTGAGCTTTCCAATTACCATTATTAGATTATAAATGGCTAGAGTTCTATTTAAAGAGTGTTTAATCATGACTTTATACATGAATAGCTCAAATTTAGTAGTGTCCATCACAATCATTGCATTCTGATTTAATTTTTTTTTCTCATTACACAATAAAAGCAATTCTGAATTTCTTCAAAAATCATGAAACAATAGCTTTTTATAATTGGGTTTTAAGCCGCTTTAAACATAGGTTTATGATTATCAACCCAATGGTGAGAGACAAAAGTTGAATAGGATCAGTGCCGCCATCGGGGAATAAACCCGGGACCTCTAGATTGACAGTCTGATGCACTACTAACTGCGATATGACGGCAGCTGAATGTAAGAAATGTCAATTTAAGACTCAAACAAACAATTATCCTCTATTCAAATTAGACTGTTTTTTTTTTCACCATAAATCAAGTCATAATCAATTTCTATCAATAAAAAGAATACCGGCTATTGGTGCAACGCTCAGCTGCAGGTACTGGATAATGCAAAAATTCTAAGTAAAAAAACCTCTTACAAAAATGCTTTCAGAGTTTTCTCCCTTGTTAGTCTTAATAGCTATTGTGATGGTGAACACATATGCCAAGTTTAATGAAGATATCTTTAATAACAACAGAGATATGACCATGGTTAAAGTTAAAATTAAAGTTTGTCAGGCAAACGCGAAAGCCGCCAAGTTGATCATTATACTTTGGGTTTTCGGAAAACAGCCGGGCTAAAAATAATCTTCTTTTACTTACTGTTAAACAATCCAAAATACTTAGTAGACTGTGGATACTGTCCCCAGTAATAACTTCCTTTACTAAATGCTCTGATCCCTGCAAATGTAATGCCATATTTTCTTTCAAGACTTATAGGGAATTTTATAAATTACAACCTAAAAATTTCACTGTTAGAGACTAGTAAAATTATGATAAAAAATAAACCCACTACCAAATGTATATTTTACACAGTTTATAATCATTCTACTGGATATATCCGAACATTCAAAAAAGCCCAAAACCTCAATTAATACTCCATCATGGATTCAATTTAACCTATCTTTTCGAAAATAAAATTTGAAACTTTTTTGTCTTTTTTTATGGTAGTGGCATTTTTTAGTATGTCATATGTTTTCGACCTATTTCAATTTTTTATCTATTTTATACATATTTGTTATATTATTATATCATTTCGAGTGTCAAAATATAATATAAAATATAGTTTGAAATCATGGCTATTCGACCCAAATTACAAAAAAAATCCAAGATAAATTTAAATAGCTTAAATATTATTTTGAAAATAAGCACCTACTTTTTTGTGTTTTTTTTGTTAGTCACTTATATTTGTTTTGTAAATATTCAATATGAGAAAATTTAGAAGGCCAAATTAAAACAAGCCATGTCATGTGGTGATTTGACATCGCTTTCAATGCCAAATGACTGTCATGTGATTGCTGCTAGTATACATAGTTTTCGGTTTGAAAATGGCATGTTTCTTATATTTTTCTAAGAAGACTAAATTAAGCAAAAATTTATAGCAAATTTATTTTCACTTGTTAAATTTTTGACCACTCAAGCTCGTGATAAATAGATATCTATGTTGTTATGAGATTTAATAAATTAAACAAAAATATGTATATGCAAAATATTACTATCTCATAAAGTCATTTTGCAAAAGTACCAAATGATTAGTGGAATTCCGGGTACATGAATATGAAACAACAATAGCATTTTTCAATCTGTAAGAGTAAATTTGTCATATTTCTGAGCAAGGAGAATTAAAGTTAGACAATGAGATGTGGAATCTGATTTCAAAAGACAGGTGATTTACATTGTTTATTCTTGAGTCCTTCACATCAATTGCTTATTTCTTAAATATCATGTTTACATCATTTATGCATGATTAATCTATTTATAAAAGTTTGAATAAAAATGCTTATGAAAAATTGTTATTAGGACAAAAACCCATACAATGAGGATACAATATTTAAATAATTTAGAAACTGCTGCTTGAAAAAGATCTACAAACCTCTATCGTTCCCTATGCTATTTCTGAATTATCATCCCTGTGATTTTTTCACTTAACAAGATATGAAGGGGAAAAATGTCTACCTTTTCAATTATTTTGCTACCAAATTCCATTGCTCTAGTTCAAATTGCATACATTCATACATTATTTTGTCATCTACCCTCTGTGGAAAAGCTATATCATTATACATGTGCTGAAGGTGCTGGATGCACTGATTGTGACTTAGTTTTTATTTCGATTTTTTTAATTTTCTGATTTAAAAAAGGAAAGTCAGGTGGTACAGACTAAGATAAGACTGCACATATGTGCAGTCTTATCTTAATCTACACCTACTGCTAAGGCAGAAATATTCTGGGCTCAGCATGACAAGGGGTAAACTTTGAACGAAGGGAAAGGTTCACAGCTCATTTTGAAATTGTCATCAGTAACTTTATGATTACTTCTATGTAATGAGTTAAAATCCTACCCCTTCTTGAATGTAGACATTGATTTTCCCGCTCTGAACCACATAGATAGAGTCATCACTGTCCCCAACCTTGAATAAATAACTACCAGCTGGTATCTGCTTGGCTTCCATATGTTTGCATAATTCTAGAAATAATGGCTTCTCAAAGTGACCAAAGACTCTGAAATAAAACAGCAGGTGAAGGATTACTATGAATGGAGAAAATTTAAGTTTACTACTGCAATTAACAGAAGTGTTTGATAGCTCGGGTATCAAATTCTAGTGTTTCCCAATGTGTTTTTTTTCTTGTTTTTCCATAACTTCTACTTAATTGCAAATACAAAGTAAATCTTTCGGTCAATTACTTTTGAGAAAATTCAATGCTTTTCTAAATAATTCTTTTTAGTCAATTTAATTCCATAAAATACTTCACTAAAAATACTCAAAAGGGAAGGCATTAATAAATAATTTACAATTAGGAGCCATGTGCTACTAATGCAGGTCATATCTTGTCAAATTATTCTTATTTACGATTCAGAACTTAGTCCTTTCAAGAAATTCCCTTGTAACAATATTTTGTTAAACAATGTAATGTGGTCATAACATACCTAATGATTTCATTTTCAGAATTACAATGTTAGGTAATGTAATGTCTTACACGACATTAAAGTAGAAAATAAGTCAAATTCAATTTCTTTAATTCAAGCATTTTACTGTCCTAAGGCAACCAAATGATCATGATTACAGCTTGAACAAGAATGGCCCTAAACTGCTCACCTGAATTTTACTTGTCAATTGACTCTAACCTAAGTAACTTTCTGGCAAATTTTCATGAATTCAAAGTGAAAATATGCAGTCCATTGGTTTCTGAGGAGAAGATGTTTAAAGATTTTTGGCTCAAAACAAGCCCTGCCCTGCCTACTTGGGGATCAATAC
Organism: Fragum whitleyi; assembly: GCA_948146395.1. Lineage (NCBI taxonomy): Eukaryota > Metazoa > Mollusca > Bivalvia > Cardiida > Cardiidae > Fragum > Fragum whitleyi. The sequence continues at coordinate 29,635,677 of OX411544.1, forward strand.
AATTCCACAAACAACTGTATTGGGAAGGGTCACCCACAGACTATTTCTGCCAACTTTGGTTTAAATCTTCTCATCAGTTACTGAGGAGATGATATATAAAGATTTCCAACTCAAAATAAGCCCAACCCTGCCATGCCCAAATTTGGGGGTCAATCAAAATTCCACAAACAAGTTTTGAAAAAGGTCATCCAAATAACATTTCTGCCAAATTGGGTTGTAATCAGCCCACTGGTTACTGTTTTTTTAAGATTTAAGGCTGAAAATGAGCCCTGCCTGCCACACCCAAATTTATGGGGGGCCAATAAAAAATTTGTGAATCAATTTTTGAAGAGGGTCACCCAAGGAACCTTCTGTCAAAATTTCATTAAAATCAGACCAGTGGTTTCAGAGAAGAAGTATAAAATTGTTGACAACGCACAACAGACTCAGGATGATCCTAATAGTTTCCCTTGAGCATGTTGTGCTCAGATGAGCAAATAAATCTGCATAATAATAATAACAATAACAAGAGCCATGTTGGACATGGGCATAAGTCCCCTACCGGCTTTGTTTGTCTCAATGTTTTCCCATGCCAATTCTATCAGGGACGTCAAAACCAGGTCTTGTTAAAGGGTTAAAGAAGACTTACATGAGTTGTTGTCTCTGCTGTGCCCACTATACAATTCATGGAAGCAATAGACAGATGCAAGAAATAGTATCAATAACAGTTACCTTGTCTGATCCAAGATGTTTTTTACATTTTAAAACAGGTTTCATCAAGTTAGCTTGCTTAGTTATTAAATTATTGCAGGATCCATTTTTTGCCATATTTTCACTATTTCTGTTACCATAGCAACCGCACTTTTTGTCAAAGAACAAAGATAAAATGATGTGCATAATCTACACATTGACATCTAGTCATATACCAAGTCTCATCAAATTAGCTTGCTTACTTATTAACTTATCGCAGGATCCAATATTTTTTGCCATATTTTCACTATTTCCGTAACCATAGCAACAACAATTTTAGTCTAAAAACAAAAATAAAATGATGTGCATAATCTACACATTGCCATATAGTCATATACCAAGTCTCATCAAACTAGCTTGCTTAGTTATTATCTTATCGCAGGATCCCATTTTTGGCCATATTTTCACTATTTCTGTAACCATAGCAACCTCAATTTAAGTCGAAAAACAAAAATAAAATGATGTGCATAATCTACACATTGCCATCTAGTCATATACCAACTTTCATCAAAAACGCTTGCTTAGTTATTAAGTTATCGCGGGATCAAGATTTGAGCGGACAGACGGACGGACGGACGGACAGACGGACGGACGGACGGACGGACAGACGGACGGACAGACGGAGGGCAAACCTATAGTCCCCTCCGGTGTGAACACCGGTAGGGGACTAATAATTGCTTATATAATATTGTCAAACAGTTACAACTTTCAATATAATTGCAAACAGTTACAACTGTTTAGCACTGAACCATCAATATGTGACTTATGTATCCCTACCTGACACTTCTAAGCATATAGAGAACTTCTGAGGGAATCCTGTGATCACTGTCCTCCATATCATTCCCATCTTCCTCAAAAAAGGACTTTGGAGGACCTTTAATTTGTAACATCGGCTGTGAGGGGTCTTTTTTTAGCCTCAGTATCTTGGAAAACCTGTGAAAAAAATAGTCATGGTATTAAAGGTATGAGATATATGTCCTATGAAATCACAAAAATGCTTACATTTAAGGTAGTGGACAGGTAAAAGTTCTGCAACATTTCAGAAGTCAATGAACTATAACAATGTTAACCGAGGTTTACTAATGATTTCATCAGGAAACCTCAATTAACATTGTGAAAGATCATGAGTTCCGAAATGTTATGGAGCTTACTATTACAGCTACACTACTTTAAGCAGTGTTTTAAATGGAGTCCAAAACCCATTTTTAACATTTAAGCAGTTGAATCGCCGGTGCATCCATCAATGTTTTCCTGTCACATCTCACAACTGTAAGACCCAAACATTTCATCCAACCCACCACCAACTGCTCACCAAAATATGTTCAACATCGGAATAAACAAGAGATGTGTAAAAAATCTATGCCCCCCCATAAAAGCAGGTCAATAGCCTATTCTTTGTCAATCAACAAAGGGCAATAACTCACTAAAAATGATTCTTAGAGTTATAGTTCTTTGGCACTGCACTTCTCCATAATGAGATCTATCCACCTGTGAAGTTTCATGATACTAGCTTGCATACTTTTTGAGATATGCTCTGAACAAAAAAAGTCTACGTACGGACCGACCAATGGACTGACCGACCGATAAGTGCAAAACAATATACCCCCTCTTCTTTGAAGGGGAGCATAATAAATTGCTGATGTCAATCATGAATTCAATCGTCCAATCAAATCACTTATTTACAATAAGAAAAACTGTTTGCCTCCACCATTTTGTTTAAAATGTATTTGTGAATGGATTTGTTTGTTCGGATGGGGTTTTACCTTGCTTTCAACAATCCTTAAGATAAATCGTGGCTGAAGCACCTTACAATGAGTTCCTGATATTTCTCACACTAGTTAAACCATTACATCCTTTTCTAGCCTCCAGATGCAATCACTTTCAGGTCTATGATTATCGACCCATTGGTGAGAGACAATTAGTCAGAAAGGATGGGTGATGTTGTCAGGAATTGGACCTGGGACCTCTAGACTGACAGTCCGATGTGTTACCATCTGTGCTATGATGGTAGCTGTTTTTGGATGGAAGACTTAAATGTTCTAACAATAGCTTGAATAAGCCGTAGTAACAAGTTTTAGACCACCCACCATCTGCTTGTTCTAGTTTTTTGTCGGTGATCAAATTCTCTAGAGACAAATGACAGTTTAAGGTCGCTAACCCGTAAAAGTTCCACAACATTTCTGATTAGATGGGCTCTCACAATGTTAACCAAGGTTTCCCAATGAAAATCATTAGGAAACCTCTGTTAACATCATGAAAGATCATGAGTTCCCAAATATTGCAGAACTATTAAAGATCCACTACCTTAATTTCCGAGGCAGTACACATGACAGAGATCAAGGATCGGGCAAACATTCCTATTATTGCAGGACTAAGATTAGTTTGATACCATAGTTAAAAATGCAGGTACTTACTTTTTGGCTAAAACTAGAATTTCTTTTCTTTTCAGATTTAGACCTGGTCTAGCTTTCCCCTGCCCAAGACCAGCTGCATTTATTGTGTTCCTGGAAAAACTGCTCACCTGAAGTAATAATATGCTGTGGTTTTTTACAAGGGTTGACATTAACAGTACACTGCAACTCCATTAAAACGCTGTGGTCGGGGTCCAAGAAATGAAACAGCGGAAGAAGTGGATGTATCTGCTATAACGCTGTACCCCCCCTGCCGCCGCCGATTCCACCCCCCCCCCCCCCCGCGGTGAACAATAACGTACCGCGTACAGACACAGGGTCAATATTGATAACGATATCGGATATCTAAATAGGCCTATACATGTACATATTTAGGCCATCGCATTATATATTTTTAAAACACGGCAATGAATTGAAGAACAAGCGCGGTTTATTACTTTGATATTTTTTATTTTAAGATCGTTTTGTTGTCCCAAAGCTAAACAAAACTATCTTTGATAAAGTAATCTAGTTTGTAGGGTTAAACGATCGCAGACTCCTCTTAGTTCTCGGAATCCCGATTTCTCGGGCCTGCCCGCCCGACAGCTGAGAAACACCGAAAACGACGATCTCAAAAGGGTAAAGTTAGTAAAATCCATAAAGTTCCATAAGATCAACGAATTTCATATTTTAAATGTTGTCTTCTCGAAAATAATTATCTACGCAATCAAAATAAACAATACCCTACGTCTGATCGAAACTCTATCAAAGTTATCGAATCTCTCGGAGTGCAGGACCTCATTCTTCGATGAGCGAGAAAAAATGCCGTAAATTCAATTAAATGAATCTGTAGCTACGACATTTGGATCGCCGATTTGCAAAGATCATCTTCACGAGTCAAGGGGTATCGAAAGCTTCTCGAAAACCGTATTAGTAAAACGTTCGTAACCCCTGGGTTTGACAAGATGTTATTTCACGGCTTTGTTAATTAGATAGTTGAGCGTCAGGAAAGAAGTACAGACAATTGCGAAGCGACGCGGTCACCATCAGTTTCGCGCCATTTTCAGATTCTTTGTTCGACACACCGAATCGGGAAATGTAGGTTTATATATAGCTTCCTGTTTAAATTTCAAATAAGTTGTGTATTTAGTGAGAGATAAGAATCAACGATAATAATTCAATCGGACTTTAAAACCTTACTATAATATGAAAAAGTTTAATGAAAAAGAAACAAAATTTTATCATATATTTACAAAAAACGTAATATTTATAAGAAAATTCAACGGGATTGGCAAAGGGAGGTAATAAACCAATAAATTGGGTAAGGGGCGAGTCGCTTTTTGAATCGTTTGTCAACAGCGGTAAATGTTCAAGATTTGAGAATATAAAACGAGATAAGCTCATTTTGAGAAAACACGGCTTCTTCTGAAGTTTATTAACTTGGATTTAATCGCATCCGAGCTAGACTTTCTTTGTGTTCAATTGCGTCCCTGCCGTCGACACAGAGCAGTTGGTAGCGCGCCGGACTGTCAATATTGGGATTCCGTGTATCTCCGACGGCGGCACTCATTCTTTCTGACTATAAGACACTCACCCATGGGTTAATAATCGTAGACCTAAGTGAGATAGCAGTTTGGAGTTAGGGAAAGATTGTTGTACTCGTGAGTTTGGTACTCCAGCGGTAGTGATGTAACTATACGTCTGTCAGCCATCAAACTAGCCATTTCTCTCTGACCAGAGGCATTTATCGCCACCACTGCCCCGCGGGAGGTGTGAAAAACAATTGTATTGATTTACCTGGCTTCGCTCAGTATCGATTTTTATATCAGTGGGTTCACCTTTCGATCTAAAATCGCGATCAAAACAGCGTTAAGTGCGGATCGGGTAACATCGCCGCAGCATCCCAAAATGGTCGACCCCCCCAAATTTCGGGAGCCAAGCGGACCCCGCGTTATATTGGATTTAGCGCTCTAACAGATTTCGTTATAATGGAGTTGCAGTGTATTCCTTGACCCCAAAGAATCACAAACGATAGGAAGTGATCCAATCAACTTAAAGCAAAGGATTTCATTGGGATTCCTAAATATTTTTCAATAAGTATCCTTTTTTTCAAGCCAAAGGTTTGAAATTCACTTAACAAGTAAGGATTCCTGCAGATTCCAATTGAAATTGCAAACTATCAGGTTCTTGTGCACTGCACCTATCCTCAATGAGATCTGTCCACCTATGGAGTTGTAAGTTGACAGCTATTATACTTTCAGAAATACTACAGACAAAAACTAAGTCTTTAAAATGGCAAAATTATGCAAACAAGAAAATGTGGTTCATGTTCTCCTAAATGACAGACGGAGAACATTACTATATCCCCTTCACTGAAACAGGGGAAGGAGGAAGGTGGGGGGGGGGAGGGTTGAATAAGGTATATGTGTAAGAAAACATTGTGGGAAAGAGAGAAATTGCCTTTTAAAAGACTTTCATTTCAATTAATATTTTTGTAGTATAAAAATTTAGTATAAAGTCATTGCACTGTACAGGAAGTAGTAACAAGTAGAGAAATCATAATTCAGCTAGAAAAGAGTTAAACCAGTTGTATGTATGTTGTATAGAACAGCAGCCACAGGGACTAAGTATGACTTAGCAGGGCTTGTGTTTTACCCTTTAATCAGTGTTTGGACCCTCAAAGGAAATAACCATTTTTTGACTACCAAATTTTCTGCCAGACAGTCATTTTTACTCTTAACTTTCAGTATTTGTTTTGATACTGATGTAAATTATATGTTGATGACTCAGTGCACAACAGTTGTAACTGCCTATATATGTTTATAGCTGAGCCATCAATGAATCAAAATTAATTGTCTCCTTCCTATCTTCATAAGAGATTCATATGAAATATTAATCCTTTATAAAGATTGGAGGGAGACAATTAAAGAAGTAAACCAACATAAGCAAATGTCTTAGCTTATCATTTACCAGTTTGATTATTTTGATCCCTTCAAAAACACGTATAAACCCTGGAAATTCACAGTAAAGGGTCAAGGACTCTTAAAATTGAAAAGGGTACAAGCCCTGCCTTACCTGTCTTAACATTTTTCTCCCATAGAACATTACTTTGTCCCTCTTTCTGAATCTGTATTTCTTTGATCCACCCGGCTGGCTGGGTGATGCTGTTATTAAATGTAAAGAAGAAGTGTTTGTGAAAAGAGGGCTTTCAGAGGCTATGAGTCTATTGCTATCATAATTGTGAAAAGAAGAATCAAATCAGACTTAGCAGATTCAACAGCTTATCTGTGTTTTAGGGTTGCTCCCATGTCAAATTATTTTGAAAAAAATGTTTGTATTGGGTGTAATGCCACTTTCAACATTATTGCAGTTATACTGCGGTAGCTGCCCTGCGTTCAGGATCACTTAACGGCGAAAACAGTTTTCCAATTGTACCCACTTTGCATGTGCACTTGCATGCAATGCGGGCTACAATTAGAAAACTGTATGTATCATTTGGTGATCCTGAACGCAGGGCCGGTGCACCTATCCATGACTTCCTGGTGTTTCAGATACCAGGACAACCACAATATTTCATCAGAGGCACCATGTACCCTTCCCACTTAGATGTACCACTTATTATACACCCATTGGTGGGAGACAAATGTCTTGTGTCAAAGTAACAGGGTTTGACATTAATAACTTTTTGCCACCAGCCAGATGGACCTTTCAGCCGTAAATATCATGGGTCCTCTCTGAATAAACAGGTCATCCAGGCAAACTATGTTTATTAATTTTTTTTTCATTTAGGAGTAAACTTTTAGGAAAGCATTGTTAGAAAAGAAGAAATTGCTTGTGACAAGCAATTTCTTCTTTTTCCACAATGTTTCCATAGGAAATAGAAATTTTAGTATTGGAAAGCTTATTTTATGTTAAAATGAGGTTATTCCTTACAGGCCTGAAGGACCTGCAGCATGAAACTTCTACCAGTCCTCCCTAAAATCAACAGGTCTCAGACCGGAGGACTGGTGTTAGTGTGGATTCCTGAATAACTTTTGCATATATCAGATGAAAGTTGTCTGCAAAACTGTTTGAAATGACAAATTATTAGAAATGTCACACGGCAGGTCAAATCATTCCTTTAACCTAGAGCACAAAAACCTTGTGCAAGTGAAAGCAATTCATTTGTTTAAATTTCACTTAGATCTATTTAAAGTGAAAGTTTCCCAAGAAATATTTTGTTATTATTTCTAAAACATTTTAAAACTTACCTTTCTGTCTTAACTTCCATAGTCCAAAGCCAACGATTATCAGTGTTGTTATCACAGCAACCGATACAGCCACCACAATATTCTACAATAGAAAATGGCTAATACTTTTAAGGATAAATAGATAAGTGATATATTTTTAGCACATAATATATATTATTTTCCCCAATGTTATAACCATAAAGATCATTTTCCTGTGAAATTTGGCGGATCTTTTCAACTACGAAGGATGGTTGCTTTTATATTTTCACCAATTTTCATTGTAATAGATCTGCTACTTCTTTCATTTAATATGGACCAGTCCGAAATTTGGGGGGGAAAAATGGAAAGATCAAAGGCTCTAGCCCTTCTTTTATCTTGTACAAACCAACTGTGATTTAAATGCTCCATTTCCTCTATAGTCAGGCGGCCATATGGGAATAAGTGCACTAGAAATCGAGTTTGTGGGCACTTTCGCGGCATGAAGGGCAACAGGGCTTAAGTTGAAGAGTTACATCTGCTCTTTCAGAATCTGCCTGTTGCCCAACTGAAATATCATTATTAAGGTCAATAAATGAGGTCAAAGGTCATTGGGTGCAAAAAGGTGTAAAATTCAATAATTATGACATATAGGCTATGAATGACGGGCATTTGTAAGATGTGCGTATCAGAATCACATTGAAATGCATTTAATCTATAGACCTATTATTTTCTCAACGCCATACACAGTTTTCTTGATATATTCGTCCACCTGTTTGTTAGTTTCATCAGTTTTTAAAGGAGTAAAATGAAGAACTGTGTTCCCTTTTTCAGTTGACCTGTATAAAAAATCAAATTTGTCGTAAGCTTTTCTTGTGCGATTTTTTGTGATATTTATCTGTTTTAGGCAAATATAACTTTTTCATGTGGTCAAAAATAATATCTATAATTGCAAGCACTTATCCTCTGACTATCCGCGTAATGGTAAAATACGCTACTTTAAAAAAAACTCCATATAGAAAACTTTATTGAGGCTAGTGATTTATATTCTTTAATATCATTTTTGTGTTCTTTTTATTTTGGGCAAATATAACCTTTTCGCGACCTAATATCATGTTTATTATTGTTACAAGTTATACGATGACTACCATGGTAATTGTAAAATATGTTACTTTAAAATACACACGAGAAATATCATTGGGCCTTTCACCTGACAACTCTAGCAATACTCTTGATTATAATCATACTTATCAATTAAGCCACAGCTAAGAAAGATTTAATTAATATTGAAATGGCCGATCACAAATAAAAGATGTAACGAAAATACTGGTAAAATACGCTATATCCGAGAATATTGGTCTTAAAGTTTGCCTTTATTTTTAAGTTTTGACTTTCATTTGATTGTCTTTTTGTTCTGTTTTTGTGTTAAGGCCGCTTAATTTCTCATAGAACCGTTGTTTCAAAACGCGACAAATCATGAAATAATATATAATACCTTTGTAATCGACAGATCTGCGTTACCGCGGCAGAAACGTAACGAATGTAATTATCTATGTAACGACATGTGATCCTACCATTTTGTAAAACCGGTTTAAATCTTTCTTCTGTATTTACAATCTCTTGTTCTATTGCTTATTGAGTGGGAATGAATTTCTAAAAGGACAGAAGAGTAAAAATGAATCTTATGTTACATCATTTTATACATCTATATAACTATATGAATGCAACCTACATGTATCGCTTGTTTCGTGTAAAAATGAAATTGGTAAATGTAGACGAGAACAATTAAAAGTTATGTCAATGCATATCACTGAAAATTGCCATTATTTGCATCAAGAAAATTATCACTGATGATAAATCTATCACTTTCTGCCGAAAGAATATATCTAACGGTGAAACCTTGGTAGCAAAATACGTTGATCATTTAATGAATAACGATATTTGAATTCCGCAATAAACAAAAACTTGGTCTTTATGACCAAACTTTTCCCTTTCGGACAAAAATGGAACTTTAGAGCAATATGTATCGATACAATCTACATCGATACAAAATTAAATGGCATTTTGAAAAAAAAATCAAAGTGTTATATCCTCGGTTTTATACACGAATAAGAGTTATAAAATTTGGGCCACAATATTACAGGTTGTGTTGAAAATAACAATACTCATCGTTTAATAAGAAACAATTCTGTTAAAATGCAACTTTACAAAGCAGTTTCAATTTTAAAAACTTGTAACTACCAATGGTTAGCTTCTGATTTCTAAATGTAACTTACGTTCCACAATCAATTGTCTAAGCACTCATCTTGATCAAGTCAAACTAAGTAACACTTCTTTTGTAGGAAAAGAGAGAACCTGGAACTAGCATCGTTGAATTCAACACAATGGTTATATATAATTCTAACCAATTTTGTTTTCAAATTATACATTTTCCATGGAAACAGATCAGTTTCATTACTCGGATAAATTCATATGTCCCTTTCAAAATGCCTAGATTTACCACATAGAACAGCGGCCGCTCAATGATTTAGAAAAACGTATGTTGGTTAACGGCTGAACCATCCCCTGTTCATTCGTTTTATTAAACAATTAATTAGTTTCAAATATTTCGAGTACCAAATTTTCGATCGACTGATGCACCCATCTATCCATACCCACATAGTGTAACTATACAGAAGCAAGCTTGTGGTAAAAATATATTAAAGGTTATAGTTCCGTTCGTGTCCGGACTTCTGTCAACAAGTTGTTCGTCGTTATCACATCTAGCTTTTCATATACTTGAAAAACGTAGATGCTGTTGGGTTTATGAAAAATATATGATACACGTATAGAACAATGTTTGTCAAAACAACACATTATAACAGATATTCATTTCAACAGAAAGAAAGGTTGGTGAACATTGTTCTAAATGAAATGAATTACCTTCTAAAGCTTTGCTGATTTGATTATTATTTACTAGTTATCTATTGAGTATGTTACTTTTTCGTCTGTGTATTCACATTATATATTAAGTGGTGTCATTGAGATTGCCTTATGCAGTTCTCAATTCTATATTATTGCATACCGCTGTAAACTGCTAACTAATACATCTTGGAAATCGTTATACTTTTCGTAACATGGAATGTAGTAGCAATGAATATTTGAAGAAAAAAAACGGAAAAAAAATCGAGTTAAAGTATCTCAAATTTATCCTTTTACTGTCTCGACTTCCTGATTTGCATTATCACTTAGTATGGGTGCTCGACTAGTGACCGATAGATCCGAATTTGAGCCCAACATCACAGGGGTTGTTTGAATAGGTATGTTTAGGGGAATAAAGTTGGAGAGGAATTTTTATGCTTTCAAAAACTTAAAATAGGTAAATAAATAAAACGTATCTTACAAATAAATAGTTCACGGCAATATAAATTGTGGCGCGATACCCCAAATAATATAGATTTTGAAATAAATGAACGAAACTGTGATATGCATTCCGTGAAATACAATACATATCTTCTAATGATCAAATTAAGATTTTATGGGTAACGTATGTTACATATATTTGACTTCACAAAGAAAGATTCTTATGTTGTTGTTTCATTCAATGCATAACATGTACTTGAAGACGTTAATCAATTCCATTGATATTTCACTTAAATGTAACATACTTAATAAATGAGCTGCGAGTCACTTTTGAGATGCCAATGTTAATAACCAGGGTTTCAACAGCGTAAAAATATATTACACTTATATTTCAATGATATTCGAGTGTCACACAATTTTCTTATGTTCGAGATATATTGAAAATGAAAATAACCATTAAAAATTAGAAAATGAAAGAAGTTCTAATCTTTGATAACTCCATATATTGTATTTTCTTTTAAAAATATTCTAAATGGGTAACGTATTTTTCATATTGTTTAAAAAATTGAAACATTCAAGAATAATTATCTTATTCTACCAGAGTCTTCAAATTACAACTTGTCACAATGTTTTTGTTATACTCATGTACTTTATTAATTACACAATCTCATGTTGTCGTTTGTCCCAACAAATGTGTACTTAAGGCCGATTTAAAGGCCGATTTATCCCTTTTATATGCTGAAAAGTATAACGTCAATGAGAAACAAAAGATTAGTAATTATTTGAGACAGGATTGTAATTTTATTAATGAATCCAGAACATCCATAAAATATGAAATAAATGTTATCATAGGCTAACGTAGGGTTAAACAGCGCTTTCTGTCTAAAATCATAAAGCAGTAGACTGTTTAGCAAGGTAAGTCAGCCTTTGAAGTCGAGTTAAGGGTTAAAATATGACCTAACATAATATAACTAAACACCAAATACTTTTGAAATTAAGAAAAAATGCCCCTATGTTATTAACTGATGTTTTTAGTGTCTATTTTCTATTCAAAGACAAATCTCATATCATTAACAATTATACCCATAGAATTTGCTTACGTGAAATGTACTTGGTGACCTTTGACCCCGATTGTGACCTCATTTATGATTTTATTTTTGGGCAACAGGGCAAAATCTGTTCAGGGGTGGTTGTCGAAGCTATTTAGCCTAGCGAGACCTTATGCCGCAAAAGTGCCCACACTTCGAAAATTTTCGGTCTAAACCACCAGTCTACTACCGTGGCAGGGTTTGACACCAAATACATTTTTCCACCCACGTGAAGGACCTATTGGCCCTAAATATTATAGGTCCTCCCTGATAACCACAGGTCCTTCAAGAAAACTATGTATGATTTTAAGCAGTTTAAGGGATAAAATACAAAGAAAACATGGATGGAAAAGAAGAAATTGCTTTTGATAAGCAATTTCTTCTTTTTCTCAGGGTTTTCACTAGCATCCAAAAGCCAAGAGTCAATGACCCTTGAGTAAAATTTCCAAGAGACAAAAAGAAAATCTCAAGAATCAAACTGTGTCAGAAAAGTGTATTGCGTCCCCTTTCATCCTCCCCCCCCCCCCCCCCCCCCCCAACAACAACAAAAAAAGCCAACAAAACCTGAAGTAACAAATTTGAAATAAGAAAAAAAATATTATTAATGTATTGGAGATGAGATAAAATTAAGAATGTTTATACTTTTCTATCAACATAATACTTTTTTTTCAAAAGGTGCCTTAAAATAAACTGTCAATTTATACTCTAACAGTTCAATACAATTTCTTTAATGGAATAATTTCTACTCAGCTTTATTTTAGACAAAAGGTAAACATTGCCTTAACCTCTTTAAAAGGAAAAGAGCTTTGAGGTTGCAATTAATAGGAATAGATTACAATTATCTTTATTTTTCCCAAAAAGAAGTTGAGTTCAACCACGAAAACCAATGACAATTCACAACTGATCCTCCTTTTAAATTTATTGACTTACTATTCACATTTTGTTTGCATTATAATGAATTTTGTCAGTAATAAGTTGGTATAAGTGAGATCCGGGTATAAACGAAGGGGTTTCAACTGAAGTTTTACAGGTGTCAACAAACTGTTACCTAAGATCGCCGACGCATATAGAGCACCGGAATGTGTTAATTTCCAATCAAGCTCGGTGTAATTAGACCATCAATTAACTGTTTTCCAATAATATGACATACTTCTTATGACCTTTGATGCTTGGCAGCATTCCCACTACTTTTTTTGAAAGTGGGTACATGTACCCACATGTCAAGTGAAAAGTGGGTACATAGCCCAAAACTGTGGGTACATTGCTGAAACATTTTTTCCATTGTAATAAAACAATCTGTAATTGTATGCTTATTAATGTACAACTTAAATAAACAAATAAAAACACTATGTTCATTTATTTTGTTTTCTTTATCAGTAAACTCTAGCAGAAACAGAGTCACTCAGTGAACAATGAAAATCAAGGGAATGTTAAAGGGTTAACCCATTCCATACCAATAAATTTTAGATCTGTCAAATTTGAAAGGAATTGTAGACGACAATTCAAAGTGAGTGAAATTCAAAGTAACTATCACGTACTGTATAAAACATTGTGGTAAAGAGAGAAATTGCTTGTAACAAGCAATTTCTCCTTTTCCCACAATGTTTTCCACAGCTATTCTTCTTCAGTGAATAAAAACGTGACATTGGGTGGGACACGACATAAAAATTAATTAATTTAGATATCTAATTCCGAAAGTCAAGTTAAAAATGTTTTCACTCGATACTAGTGAGGCCTTCGTCGTTTGCATGAATGGAAAAATGTTTCAGAGTTGGTAAGATAAAAATGGATCAAACAATGGACACAATCTAAAAATAGCTAATCAAAGTGTTAAACAATATGCCAACTTACTGTTACTCTCCCTAGCCAATGTTGTTAAGGCCGAAGAAAGTATTTTTTACGAGACATGCTCAAGCAAACTTGTATTATTCATTCATGCAGACAAGAAAGTTCATTTTTGCTTTCACAGTCAACAGTAATAAATCTTAGTCTACTGTCTTTGTTTGAGTCTATTTACCTGTTTACCTGTTCCTAGAGACCTTATATAGGCTAATTGCCTCTATGGCCAATTTCTTGAGATTCTTGTCTTCTCTGATTGTCCTTTCAATATGCGTGATGTGTTTGTATGTCTTTATTTTCAAAATTAAGTTAACCGTAGATGACAAATTGAAGAAATTTTCGAACACAAACACACAAAAAAAAACACGTTACAGACAGGGCATAACAACGGGTTTTTGGGGATTGAAATATATGCTTCTGAGACCTTCAACGACTCTAAATTTCGCCATGAAGGGTGTAAAGGTTGATCATTACCCCTTTTTAATTTCGTTAATAGCTTATCATAAGCAATTACTCGATAATCGCTGTTTGTTATTGACTGTCAAATTGTTTTACGGGCACACGCTAACTTCCATCCACAGATTATCGGATACTGCTTCCTCGATAAAGAATTGCGCGTTGTGATTGGTTGACTTGCCAATTTAAGTCCCGCCCTTCTTCTCTACTGGCTGTAATTAGTTATGGCCTTCGTAGGTTGCCTATACGCATCGGCGATCACGTCAAAGTTTGCAAATAGATCGAGAAAAAGCGTTAGATTTAGATAATCGCTGATTTGACATGTAGAGCTACAATTATCAGATACACTTGGATGGGATAGATTTACGGCGATGTTTGTTTAATTATCGATATATCTATTCTTTGCAGAATTTGACTCTTTTTTTGTGCGTACATGTACGCAATATGTAAAACAAACCAGCGTGCAATTTCATTTTTCTGTGTGAATTACGCTGGTTTCTGCGTGAATGGGAATGCTGCTTGGCTGCTTATTTTTAAGTCAAAATGATGCACCAGCTCAAATTTCAAAGAGTCAAATTTGCATTACTTTGATTTCTCGAGCGTCAAAACGCGGGGTCCCGGGTCAAACGAAAACTCTGTTTTCTACAATGTTTTCCATTTGGTAATACAAACTTTAGTGTTGGAAATTGAAACTGGACATGTTTAAAGTGGTATGTAATGCCATTAACTACAGGCCCGAAGGACCTGCGCCATAGTAACATCTACCAGTCCTCCCAAAAATCCACAGGTCTCGGGGCCCGAGGACTGGTGTTAGTGTCGATCCCTACCTGTGGCATTCATAAAAGCGTTGTCAATCATGTAGTTATGACACAAAATCTTCATCCTTCAATTTCTTTCCATGTTTTGGAAGAAAATTCTCATGAAGCTGATTGTAAGATACAAGATACAATACAACAACATCAACAGTATACAAAATCTTACTCATATTCGGATCATGGGTAACTTAATACTGTAACATTAGCGATGTATTGCTATTTACCAACTTGTTCCCATCTTAACTGAGATTGATGGTTCTCCTGGAAAAAAACTCCAAGATAACACAATATTTTGCCAAAAAATGACACAAAAAAAACTCTACATAAACTATACTGAGCCAGTTCTTTTTTGTTTGGTGACCGAGTTCCTAGCTGTCAATGCTTGATTTATGAATAGTGTTTAAACAGTCACTTAAACTTACCAAGGTAATGTCATGTTTAGCTAAGCGCTCTGCAACTTGTCTTTTTATTTCCTCCTCTAACTCTGCTAAGCTCTCCTTCAAATCATCAAGGGGCATTTTGTTTGTTATTGAAACTGTTCCAAGTTCTATTTTCTGTTGTCTGCCACTTCCTCTTTCAGGGAGAGCATTCTGCAGGGAAGGTAACTCTTTCATTGACGATTCATTAGACTGGTAGCCTTTGCTGTCAAATAAAAGAAAAGACAAATAAAATGTAGTTCTATCATAATAAAAAAGACGAAATTTTATAGAAGGGAAGGGCAGCAAACCATCAAACAAGAATGTTATGAAACCTTTAAAAACACGTTTGAACAAGTTTAATTGATATTCAGTTATTTTACTGAATTACAACTTGAGGCCGGATCACTTACAACTCGCTTCAATTCTAGCTACTGAAATTCGAGATTAAAGGGGAAAGGGTAAACTCAAGACAGTAAAAACTTGTTGGAAATTTTTCTCTACTTCCGTGCCGTCGCCTTATTATCAGAATCTTCTAACCGTTTTTTTCTAAGTTGAGAACTAGTTAGAAAATTGAGATTTGAATATCTTTCTTACTATGAATCCTACTACTGTACAGGGACTTGTTTGTTTGTTTAAATGGGTTTAACGCCGCTTTCAACAATCTTGCAGTTATATCGCGGCGGCCGGAGCACCTAACAATGGATTCCTGGTATTTCTTTCACCTGTACTACCATTACACCCTTTCCTAGCCCCCGACTGCTATTTCACATAGGTTTACGATTATCTACCCATTGGTGAAAGACAAACGTCGGAAAGGATATTTGCCGCCACCGGGGATCGAACCCACGACTTCCAGATTGAAAGTCTTATGCCTAACCAACTGCGCTATGATCTGAAACAGGGACTAATATTATGTATATTTAGGGTCCGTGCACTGAAATTCATTAAAAAAGGAAATAAATAAATAAAAGTTCCACCCATGCCACATTAATCTTCATTATCACGGACCCTAAATATACAGAGTCCCTGTTAAAATTCATTAAATATTCTTCGCGGCAAAAGCAAAGCATTTTTTTTTATATTTTCACTTAGGACATTAATGACAATATCTTGATCTTTTTCAAGTCTATCGGCGGGGCGCAAGGTAGGTGGAATGATATAGATATGTAGATAACAAGGTCGTAACTCCCATTACGCAATTTCCGCAAGTGCGTTAAAGAAATAATCATCTGTTGAAAATATCGTTGATGAATGATCATAACATCGAAACTACAGCTTATTCAAGCTGTAGTTTCGATGTCTTGATTATTCACCAACGCTCAAATCATAAAAAGGGAGCGAACGGAGGGCATTGATTCATCTTTAGTCGCAGTCCACACATCGCCTTTATCCTATATAATCTTTGGTTGTCGCCTCCTGAGTGCGTATAAATTTCAAAGCCACGGTCCTAGATACGCCTATGGATACTCTTGTCACTATATTCCAAGGATTTCTGATAATATCCGACAGTTACAGTTTTTTACTTTTCATTAAGGTTCCGAATTTCACGGGTCGGCATATTAGCCTGGGATGCGTATCTTAACATTCTAAATATTCACTCAAATCACTTTAACAACGCTCAAAAATTGTTTTTAAAAAGCGTCTGATTTTCTGCGAAGACCGTCAAAAAATTTGAAAAGCACGTGGGTTTTGTACAAAGTTAGGTAGAAATTTATCGCTTATTTCGTCCAATTATTGATAATGTTCCCCGAGAAAATAATTTTGAAAGTTTTCTCTATAGTCCCATACCCGTTGTGGAAAAGTCATCTACCCGTTTTTTAGTAATGATTTACATCAAGTCAAAATATTTTGCAGTACGATAAACTTGGTCACCGTCAAAGAGCATTCCTGTGGAATAGGTAGGAATCCATTCTATTTATTGCTGAGAAAGTTACTTTTTACTCCAGGCCTATACGGAAATATGCTCCGTCCATAAATATATATATACCATTACACCTAATTCTTTATCAAAAAAGTCTGAAAGAGGGTTGGTTATCCAAGGATAGCTGAGAGGAAACGGCATATTTTGGAGAGTACAAGGACCGTTTTTAAAGAGACCGTGTATTACATGTCCTGCGTTTAAATTGAAAATGTTTGTAAAATGTTGCAGAAATAGCATCCCGCATTGCACGTGTACTCACGTGCAATGCGGGGTACAATTTTTAAACGTTCGCAAACGTTTTTGTATCCTGATCGCAAGGTTGGTTGTTTGATATTTCATACGAAAGAAAATGAAGACAACGGGATTTTGAGTTCAACGGTTCAGCCTTGGGATCAAGCACGTGATCAAGAGGTCTGAAGTGGAGCGCTCTACCGACTAATACAGATAACTAGGCGGACATTTTATCAACAATATAGGCCGGTGGGACATATGTAGGTCTCCCCTATAAAACCGCACGTGGCAATCGTCTAGGGTACTACTTGAAGGTAGAATGACTACAGAAGTACAAATGCTCAGTATACAGCCCGCCCCGGTTAGATTGCGTCTGATTACTACTGAAACGTTCTGGAAAACGATATCCCGTGAATCCGGGTGCGGGAAAAAGTCCCGTCGTATACAGTAAAACTCCAGCAGTGGGATAAAGTTAATAGTTTCCAGACAGTATCATATCTCGCAGGTCCCTGATCATCGGAAGTATTGTTATTGATAATTAATGAAAATTAAGTCAAATTTAACACGCACTTACTTCCTTGTTTGTAGGGCATCCACTTGAAAAACCAAATGTCAAATGACAGGTTGACACTGGTGAAGTTCAAAACGGTCAAACTTATTTCAAAATTTTCTAAACTGCTGTCTTTTTCTGTCAGATCGATCTTACTACAAGATCTACTTATATTGTCAGAAAGATTATCACAAATATTTTAAAGATATTAAATATTCAAAATTGCATAGATCGATCTTTGGGGTCTATTGAATTTTACACTTATGACATGCATATGTTTTGCGGGTCTTCCGTATGTAGATTCTATTTCAAACCAAATGGGTTATGACCGAAACCTTTATTTTACCTACATCTACTTCTAAAATGTTTTTTTTCTTAGAATTTTCAGTTATGTAAATTAAATTGCATCTTTTTGTGTGTATCAGACAGATGCATCACTCCACGATTTAATTAAAAGATCGCAGCTGTCGATCAAGAAATGGGCCGACTTCTCACATCAATCATTTATATCGCCAGTCACATTTGATCACATTTGTCACATTTTATGAAATATTTAAATGGTGGACGACGTATACGTCGTAACTACAGCTTATGCAAGATGTAGCTACGACGTTTATGTCGACCAACATAAATTCTCTTTTTGTTGTATATCGTCGGACTGTCAATCTAGAGGTCCCGGGTTCGATCCCCGAAGACGGCACTCGTTCTCTATGTCGATTTGTCTCCAACCGATGGGTTGATAATCGTAGATCTATGTGGGATAGCAGCTGGAGGCTAGAAAAGGATGTAATGGTAGTACAGGTGTAAGAAATACCGGGAATCCATTGTTAGTTGCGCAAGCCACCGCGACATGACTGAAAGATTTCTAAAAGCGGTGTTAAACCCCGTGTAATCAATCAATTACTTTCATGTCCACAACCATACATTTCGCAGTCAAATGCTGTGATTATATCCGAGACGTGTTATACCGGAGTTCAGGATCCAATACTCCCTTGATTATATGGCCCGCCAGAGACGTCTGCATATGCAATGTCCAGACTTCGTGGACTTTTTTAGCAGCTCAAATAACGGGAATTGTCGTAGAAAATTAATTTACCGAGTATTAATTTTGCTTCGATAAATGTGCGGTGAGCCGTGATATCTATATCCATGTAAAGATTCCCGAGCTCAGTTTTGAAAATACACCTATATATATGCATTGAATAAAGTGATGCGATGCTGCGCAGAGACTCGTAATAAAGCACAATTTGAAAAAAGGGTAAAGTGCTCTTTTTTAAAGCCCATTGTTCAGCGGAGGATTTCTGTAAAGGGAATTCGAATTATACAAACCAGAGGGCCATAGTGGCCCTTTATTGCTCACATGAATTAATAATCTTAAAATATTCCAAGGTTTTTCTTAATTTTGTCCCTAAGACCTAGTTTTTGACCCCAATTGACCCAATCTCGAGCTTGTCTAGGTTTTTCATCAAGATAATCATTCCGATACAAAAATAAGGTTGGTTGAGCTAAAAATATGGCCTCTAGAGTGTCCACAGTTTTTCTGAAGTTTGATCCTGTTTCATACTGATATATTTCTGCAAAGAAAAATTCATGATTGATGAATAACATATAAAAATTGACCTCAGCCTGTTAAATAAATATTTTTGATCCAATCACAGTAATTTTGTGCAGCCTGATAATGGGTCACCAAAGGAACATTCCAGGGAAATTTGGTAAATATCCATCAGTAATATTCTAAGAAAATGATTTTCAAAGTGTCCACTACATAACTTATACAGAAATGACCTCTGCCCATAAAATACATATTTTCCATCTGATCACAATAGTTTTTGGTAGACTGATAAAAGATTACTAAAGGCTCATTCCAGTGAAACTTGGTTGATATCCGTTGATTTAATTCTGAGAAAATGATTTTCAAAGTTTCCATTATATAACATTTAGAGAAATGACCTCCGCCCATAAAATACATATTTGTTATCTGTTCACAATAATTTTTGTTGGACTGATAAAAGGTCACTAGAGGATCAATTCAATTGAATTTGGTTGATTTCCGTCACTTAGAGTCTGAGTAAATGATTTTCAAAGTTTCTACTATATAAATGACCTCCGCCCATAAAATGCATATTTTTCATCCGATCACAATAATATTATTTTTTACAGACTAATAAAGGCTCAGACAAGGCTCATTCATGTAAAATCTAATTGATATCCATCCATTAAAATCTGAGAAAACTCACTTTTTACCAAATTTGGAAATAAGCCAAGACCATTAAAGCCATGTTTTTCATTGGATCGAAATTTCTTGAACAACTATGAAAGAGGGTCACCCAAAGATCATTCCTGTAAAGTTTGGTTGAAATTCATCCAGTAGTTGCTGAGAAGATTTTTAAAGAAAAAGTTTACGACTGGACGCAGGGACAGATGGACGGACAAACACACGAGGGACACAACACCATGACAATAGCCCCAGTGGCATTGGGCCGTTGGAGCTAAAAACCTGCAGGCTTTGTACAGGGCTCGTGTTTGACCCTTAAACCAGGGTTTTGACTCCCCAAATTACCATTTTGCCCCACTGAATTTCCAATGATGCAACCAATCATGCATTATAAAAGATTATATAGATCAATTGTTTTCATCATACTATTACAAAAAGTCTATAAAATTGAAACAACTTAAACAATAAAGTGTGTATACCCTTAAGTGTTATGTTGTTTTAGTTATATAGATTACTTAAAAATCTGATTAGTTCTCATGTTTTGTTCTTTTTTGACCCCTTTAAAACCAGTTTTGACCCCCAGAATTTTATGGCCATGGGGTCAATGACTCCCAAATTTAAAAAGCAAGCACAAGCCCTGCTTGTAGTGTGGAAAGAGAAATTTGTTGGTACTTCCTTCATTGTTTTTATTAAAAATCTGATATCCCACAACAATATTATTGTCTATATTCAGGAAAATGAAAAATGATGAAGCACAAGTGATTGTATCTAAAATGGTACCCTGTGTAACAGAGTGACCATCACATGATAAAGGACCATCTACAGTCCAACCACAGTATTCTAAAACGCGGGAAAATGTAGTATAGCCAAGAGTAGGGGTGGACTGAACTGAAATTTAGCAAGCATGAGATAACGGTAATTTATTACAAATGTTATCACCTATATACTGAAAGAGTAACGAAGCTCATCACGATAAACACTTTTTTTCTCCCTTTCGATATTCAATGCTTTTTGTTGTTTCAATGTTAGTTTCTTCATAATGAAGTCGGTTTCAAATGCATGTTAGTTTTACGCTATGACACATGACATTTACCGATGTAATTCATAGAATGGAAAAAATGTCAGTACTTTTGTGTTTCTTTGAACTTTCAGTATAGTCAGAGATCGTGACAACAAAAATTTCGTTAGTCCGAATATATCTATATCAACTCGTTGAAAGTTTGTTTATAAACATTGGAAATGTGTGGTTTACCTATAGGAACTTGGTGAAATATATATTTGGAAAAAGGACTGAATCCAGCATAGATCATCCAGAAATACTAGAAAAAGCATTACATAGGAAGGTAGAATAAACATTCTAGATTCAGAAAAAAATGTAATTTGTAAAACACTTCAATCCTGATCAGTCTGCGCCGATTACCCATTCTGACCATGGCCAACACTTTTTGGTAGTTTTTGCATTTACCACTTGATCCCTTTTTGCATGACAGGTCACATATGTTATTTTGGTTTCAAACTAACCCAGGCTCATGTTTGACCCTTAAACCAAGGTTTTGACCCCCTGAATACCTGATTATATTTTTTTTGACCCCTAGAAATTTCTTTCAATGGTGTCATTGTGACCGTTTGAGAGATATTTCTTAGGGTCTAATCTTATAAAAATGCATCTGATTTACTATCTTTAAGTTAAGAAATCAATTGTTTACATCATATCTGTAAAAGAAATGGTCAAATGACTCTTAAAACTATGAATTCTTGCTCATGATAAGCTTTTTCTCGTCTTTTGACCTCTTTAAAGTCTGTTTTGACCCTCAGAATTAAATAGATAAGGGGTCAATGACTCCCTAATTACAAAAACAAGCACAAGCCCTGCTTAGGATGCTCTCATGTCCTTTATTTTCCTAAGGGAAGGCTGTTTAAAGGCTATGAAAGACCCCTTATCGCATAACTGGTTACAAGCAATATCTCAATTTCTAACAATATTTTCTTTTTCATATAGCTATTAATTTATATTTAACATGCTCTTTCAAATGTCATCTATGACAAATTTGAAATAGGTCAAGTGTTACCTCTTCTCTGGTTGTTCATGGCATTTCCGTGCTTTAGACAATGGCTTTGGCAGACAGTACAGTCAAGCAGCATGATCATAGCCTACACTAGCTAAATTGCTTGTTACAAACAATTTATCCTTTTATCCTAATATTTCATAAGCTATATAGGTACAATTAATACTTTTTTCTGAAATTTCACACACCTTGCTACATGTGTCATATTCCTGCTTTGGCAGGAGGAATAGCCAAAGATCAGCCTGCACACATGTGCAGTCTGATCTCTGTTGATACCACCTGATTTTCCTTTATAAATCAGATAAGTTTGAAAAATTATATTTTCCAATCAGGGAAACCAGTAATTTCAGCACTCTTTTAATTCTATACATGAGAAAATATTGTGGAAATACAAAGAAATTGCTAGTATCCTCCTTTTCTAAGAATATTTTCTCCAACACAGGATGATTCCATTTCAAATCAAACCTAAAGTTTAACCCTTGTCATGCTGAATAAAAATCCTTGGCAAAATTATATATAAATCAAAGTGCTGAAAGCTGTGTATTTCCTACTTGTGAGTCAGCATTTGATTTTAAAAATATGATTTTTAAACATTTTCATATGTGCAGGCTGATGTTTGTCTATAGCTCCTGCCAAGGCAGGAATATTCCGGGTTCAGCATGACAAGGGTTAATTACCATCTACAACTGTATTCAGTTTTGACCAGTCCAAAGTTTTGAAAAAAACAGGAAATAGTAAACTGTTTTCACTTCTTTAAATCATCACTTCCAGTTTTGTTTTTCCACTCCCGAAACTTTCTAAACTGTTCACTATACCACTCTAACTCTTCCCTATAAAGTCTGTTCTTGAATTCTGTCATTGATTCTCCCTCCAAGGGCTTTTGGAAAAGTCCAGTTTTGAATAAGTAGAAATATAAGTTTATAGCCATGACTGAAAAATAAATGAAAATAAACTTGGATCGCTTTGGCAGACACTATAGGCTAAAATCAGCATGCACAGACATGCAGTCTGATCTTTTCTTTACTGCATGCTTTCTTTTTAATCATTTTGCATATAACTTGTGCCAGTGTACCGTAAAACTTGTATTAAGCGACCATTTACAGGACCATCAAGTGTGGTTTTTTTTTTTGGTTTTTTTTTTAAAGAGAATGGTTTGCTTAGCACACATATTCTTTACAAATTAAAAAATGATTTTATCTCAAGAAGAAGATTCTAATGAAGTTAAGTAATATGGGATTCTTTTACAACATTTTCAAACCAGAAATATCTACTTGTCTATCTAGTTATTTTGATTTAAAGAAGAGGATTTTGAGAACAGTGGCTTAATAAAAATGGTCATTTTATAGATGTGGTCACTAGAGCAAGATTGACTGTAGTTAAAATAAGATAATGTCTCAAAAATTTGCAATTTATATAGTCGTAACTAGGATTTTGAAATTTATACGCACACAGAAGGCAACCAGAAGGCAATACATGAGTCCCCCACAGGATTCAATAAAATTGTTTTTTTCTATAGGGACATCAAAACCAGGTGGCTTGATGAGTGCAAAAGTGCACAAGTAATGATCAAATGATATTGTCAAACTAAATGATAATCCAGACACATCCACTTATCATGGTTGCTTTAAAAGTCTTGAGAATGTAAAATTAGAAATATCAAAAGGACAACAACTTAAATTGGCCTGACGGACAAATGGTTCTTGTACATAAAGCTTCTCCACATTGTGATTTATGAGTGTATCAAGTTTTAAGTTGGTAGCATGAATTGTTAAGGAAATATGCTCTGGATAAAAAATCAAAGGTAAAATCAACAAAGGTAATGTGTATTGAAGAGTAAAGGTTCTTGGATATTTCATTTCTCCATAATCTGATCCATAACTGTGTAAAGTTTGAAGTTCAAAGGTAAGATAAAACAAGAGCGTGGCATTATACGCCCGAAGCTCAGAAATAAATGGGTGATGTTTTGAACTTTTTATTGATCCTCAGGATGTATTTTTCAAACACCCTAGATATGAGTTCTACATACATGTGAAGTTTCAACTTGTAGTCCTTGTATTTTGAAAGTTATGGACTAGACATGAATTTGCAAACTGATTCAAACAAAGGGCAATAACTCAAAAATTACAAATGGTAGAGTTGTGGTTCTAGCGCTCTGCACACCCTAGCTATGAGATCTATACACCTGTGAAGTTTCAAGACCATAGGCCTTATATTGAAAGTTATGAACCGGACAAAAATTTGCTATGGACAGACAAACGGACAAATTTGCTAACTGAATCAAACAAAGGGCAAAAACTCAAAAATTACAAATGGAAGAGTTATGGTTCTTGCGCTCTGCACATCCTAGCTTTGAGATCTATACACCTGTGAAGTTTCAAAACCATAGGCCTTATTGGTGGAAAGAAATGGACCGGACACGAATTTGGTAACTGAATCAAACAAAGGGCAATAATTCAAAAATTACAAATGGTAGATTTGTGGTTCTTGCACTCTGCACACCCTAGCTATGAGATCTATACACCTGTGAAGTTTCAAGACCATAGGCCTTATAGTTTGAAAGTTATGGACAGGACACAAATTTGCTAACAGACAGACGATAACATAATACGACCCTTTGGGCGTATAAAAAGGGGCATAGCTAGAAAAATAGGCAGGCTAGAGTTACAGTTTTAAACATTCTATTAGTGTATAAATATTCAAGCTGCTAGCACTTACAGTTTAGGAAATATGCTCTAGACAAAAAATCAAAGGTAAAATCAACAAAAGTTAATAACTAAAAATAACCACAGTTTCTGTTCTTGAACATGACACTTCTCCACATTGTGATATATAAGAGTATAAAGTTTCAATTTGGTATCACTTACAGTTTAGGAGATTTACTCCAGACAAAAAGTACGACAGATGGATGGACAAACAAAATCAAGCAAGACGAAGAAAGGGCGGATACACAGACTGGCCAAAATCTTTGCTTTGCGCACATTTTATGTTGTTGGAAATATATATAATACGTACTTAGTGTTGTGTATGAAGAAAAATATCTAACGAGGTTGGGAGAATTGAAAATTGTCGAGGCTCTGCCGAGACAATTATCAATTTCTCACAACCTCGTTAGATAGTTTTTCATACAATACACTAAGTACGTATTATATTTATCTTATAACCTCTATTTGTCTTGTTATCATCAATTGTTTCTTACTGAAATGCAAGTTTCTAAAAATAACCGCTTTATATCTTTGTTCTTAAAATAACTATGTGATATCATAAAAAAATATCATATGGGATGTTATCATACGGATATTTGTACAGTTATAAGACAAAACACACACAGGCTCACTTGTTCCTGGATAATACTTACAGATAGAAAAAGATACTTGAAAACCTCTGAAAGACTTGTGAGCTCTTCTACTTAGCTCCGCCCCTTTCGCGAGTCTGTCTATGTAAACCATAACACCAACATAACCAGCACCAACTGTGGTAGTCGTAACAAGTCTACACTGAGCACATTCGTCTTTCTCTGCTGGTATATACTGTCTTAACCAATTTTCTAACTTATCATTATACTTTCGAAAAACGCTATCATTTTCTGGTAATATTCTAAGAATATCAATGTTATCTGTACTTATACTGTTATTAATCTGTGTGTTCTCTGCTTCATTCACAGCCTTAGATGTATCCAGTCCTTTTTCTAGTGTCGTATTGTCACTCAGTGAAGAATCCAACGATGCATCTGGTTTTGGATCTGGCCCTTGCCAGTCTTTGATGCCAAACCACTTTTTTAAATGGTGCATGTTGATTTATCTTCAGCCTGTGAAATAAAAAATATCAGTTATATAAGTTAAATAAGCCTGCGCATGATTTCCACGATTTCACATGCATGCACTGTGAAGACTCCGATCAGCCGATGCATCCACACCTTCTAATCAGAGTCTTCACTATGCCATAAGTAGATGGTAAGATAGTCATGGTCTTACAGTCTCTGTTCCCAATCTTGTCATGCTAAATGTGGACTTTTCCTTCTTTGGCAGGAGGCATATACACGGATCAGCCTGGACATATTTACAGCCTGATCTTAGTCTATGTCACCTATTTTTCCTTTTTACATCAGAAAAGTTCAAGAATTGTAGTTTCAAAATAAATACAGACTCAAAATTTGTGTATCCAGTGCTTTCAGCACTTTGATTTTAATACAAATAGCAAAATTTTTTTTTCAGCTTGACAAGGGATAATACACTGTGTTCATGATGGCTGACCAGCCAGCCAAATGTCTTCCAATTATGTACAAAAGATATTCTTTAAAATGTCATGCACAGGCCAATTTTAATCTTTAATCAAACAACTGAGCCAGTCTGATTGACTAATCTGTACCGGATTACAATGCCAGCCAAATTCAACTGGGATTAAAGGTCCTATCATTGTTAACTTTATTTCTAAGTTTAACACACACAGAGGTCTGGCTAGCCAAATTATTGCAGTACAAGTTAGTTATTTGTGAACAGATTTCAATTAAACAAAGAGGGTCTGTATCGCTCCACTTGCACAGGGGTGTCACACTTTATCACTTGTGAGCAAGTACATTTTTCTAAGTGGACAAGTGAATACTTGAGCAAATCTTGTAACAGTACTAAAAAGATATACGAGAAAAGTCATCCTATAGTTTGTATCACAGGGGAAAAATATTGTCTTTAATGAAGCAAATGCTGGGTTACAGCATTTCCTTCATTAAAAACAATGTTTTCTCAATATCTATCAATTCATTTTTCCACACAAGTTCATTTTGATCCTGGACAATTAGGAAATCTATTTTACTTGACCACTGACAAGTGGAGAATAGTTGTATTACCACACCCCTGACTTGCATTCTTTACCTAGCAAATTTACTTCCCATCAGAAAGCAATAGCTGATAAAAAAGCAATAAGCTGGAAAACAGCAAAACCTGCCTTTACAATCAACCACATTAAGCAGTTACATGTGTCAAGGGGCCAAGTCATAATACTCTCAAACATTTTCCTACATAATTTTATTGCATTCAGTCACAAACCTTCAGCTGGTAATGGTCATTTATTTCCATTTAGTGTGCTAGTAAGAGTGTGCTCTGTTGTAAATGATAATTTTACAAATGTTTTTGAATTTAGTCTATCAAAATTTACAATTAAACATCTTCAAACAGGGTTTGATACTAAGAGGAGCCCAGTAGTCTGAGACTTCTTCTTTTCCAGAATGGAATCCTCTATTTTTCCAATGAACTCCCTTGATCTTACTAAAACATTTCAACATCTAAATACATCTAAATATTTCCTTTTTAGCCCTTGTAAAATTTGTAGATCTATTCACTATATTTTTTTCCCCTTTTTTTTCTTTTTTGAAGATAATTGCTTGCATCTAATAGTATTTTGAAAGAAAACAATCTTCTTTGGAGGATAATCTTGTGGAAAAGAAGAAATTGCTAGCAACAAGCTAGTAATATGCAATATGCAACAGGAATATACCGAATATTGGCAAAAATGTGTAGTTTTTAACAAAAAATTGTAAAAATATTTTGACTACGGCTCTGGACAAACATTCAAGTTTTGTGTGCAGTTTTCTACCAGGATAAGGTTTTCATTGGCTCAAAGTAGAACTGAAGTAGGAAACAACTTGTTAACCCTTTACTCTAAAGACTTATCTTCTTTTTTTCCTAGATTTGTGCATTTAAAAGTAACATCGATATTAAA
The DNA here is from genome assembly GCA_948146395.1 of Fragum whitleyi. Taxonomy (NCBI): domain Eukaryota; kingdom Metazoa; phylum Mollusca; class Bivalvia; order Cardiida; family Cardiidae; genus Fragum; species Fragum whitleyi. The sequence continues at coordinate 29,663,655 of OX411544.1, forward strand.
AGTGAACATTAAAATATATTTACTTAACCCTTTGCTGTTTAATCCCTGCTTTTTACGTGCCTCTGATTTTATGATTGAGAAAACATTGTGAAAAAAGAAGAAATTGCTTCTGACAAGCAATTTCTTCTTTTTCCACACTATTTTCTACCCTACTGAATGGTTATTTCTCAAATTAAATCCTTTTTTAGCTTTCGTCTGCAAAACCTTTGAATTTGGACAGGTCCAAAAATTTTGTAAAACAGGAAAGGGTTAATTTTCTAGTGCAGAGTTATGTTATCTAATGTAAAATAAACAAAAAATAATCAAAGTCAATAAATAAATTTCAAAATTTTACTCAAAAGGGCACTGGTGTGGCCAGGCTAATTCTGACTAGAGTTTCTCATTGGATTGATGCATCTGACTGATGGAGGTTGGGGGGGGGGGGGGCAATGACAGAGAAAATGTCCTGTTCATTCCTTTCTTCACTTTCTTTAACAAAATGTTTGTCCACATAATAATTTTCAGCATTCAGATCTGCACAAGTTGCAGACACGAACATTCTTTCCAAAGATGGTATGACGAAGCTAGTCAGACATTAGACTGGTTCCACTGTCGACTATCATAAAAGCCATACATAAGTCGACAGTAGGACCAGTCTAGGAATGACAGACGTTTCACTATTTAGACGTTTCCTACCCAGACGTTTCCTACCAAGACGTTTCACTACTTTTTGGTAGTGAAACGTCTTGTATATTGTGGAGTTTTATATACATAAAGGTGTTTATATTTTAACATTTATTTTGTATTTTCTGGTGTGTTTTATGAGCAATCAAGATTTATTCTCCATAGAAAAAGGAATAGATCTTTATTTGCAAGTATTAACTATCACAGGTATATGTGTATATATATCAATCAATTACCTGAATACAATTAGAAAATGTGTGAAACAGTTTCATTCAATTCACACCAATCGTTATATGTTAGATATCACGCCTTAATGGGTAAAAAAGGAAAAAGAAGTTAATGAGCGAGTGTATGCAATATACATGTAATTTTCTCTTTTTTTACCATATACCTATAAAACAAGACTGTCGAAAGATAGTGCTTAGCCAAACAACATTGAGGACACACCATTGAATTAATTGTATTATATTACCAGTATTTATCAGAGTAAGAGCATGATTTTATTTCCTAACTCAAAATGAGAAGAGACTTCGGTCTTATTTCATTTACTGGATTTTATCATTATCAAATTATATAGAATGATAATTTCGTTCATCAGTTCAATTTGCAATATATTGTGCACAAAAATGTCTAAATTGAGAAGAAAATATTTTGAGAAAAAGAGATGTTAGTTAAAGCAAATTTTAAATTCCCCAATGTTTCCAACTGCATTCCATTATTTAATATTACAAAATGTTAACAATTTGCGATATTATATAAACTCTCTTCCAATGGGGGTCCCTTCAACCATTCATAAGTTTTTGTATGATATTCTGGTTCATGTTGGTAGAAATAGATAATCAATAACTGAATTGGTAGATGTATGGATTCAATAACTTTGAAAAAAAGACAAATACTCACAAACTAAAGACATGTCTATCGAATTGTCTTCTTTGATATTTCAAAGGCTGGTACTAGATATCTTCTAGTGAATTTTGCAGTAATTCAATTTTGATATTGAATTGTAATATTACAGCATGACTGGTGATAAAGCCATATAGCCTGTTTCAGATTAAATGTGTTTGAAGTGTGGCAAAGATAAAAAAAAGGTGTCATAATCACTACAGTAGTTAAATGCAACTACATTTACAGTATACTAATTAACCCTTGATTACAATTACTTAAGTTTTTGATGTGATGAGCTCCAGTTGACCAAAGAAAATAATTCTCATGCAATTTGCATTAAAGAGAAATATATATTTGTCAAAAGCTGCTCCCATGATTTTTGGAATACCAGTGTTGACAATCTGCAACCTCTTTTATAATTTAGAAAAGTGACAATTCAAACTGTCTGTACAGTTTATTTCTACATAAGATCTGCTTATATTTTTTTCCATTAAATCACTAGTCAGCTAATTGTCTTTAAGTTCCACACCCTATATTCTGTAATCAGACCCTAATTCAATAACCATGTGCATTTTATAACAATAATAAAACATAACCATTAATGTCTCATCATGATTTATAAACCCTCCATTGATCAAACCAGCTATGTTGTACATGATATAATTCAAAAATAAAATTATAGATTAAACATAAACACATCAAATAGATAAATTATTTATTTTCAAAACCACAAATTTTTTCCTTCTATATAAAAAAACCCCAAATCATGGTCATCCTATTGATATTTAATAACCTATTTATAAAAAAGGTAGTGAAACGTCTATACAAATACAAACAAGAGCTGTCACTGTAAGATGACAATGCCCCCGACACCGCTTTGATTTAGAAGTTATGGCCAATGTTAAAGTTTTTGGACGGAATGACGGACGGACGGACGGACGGACGGACAGACGGACGGACGGACAGACAGACAGACGGACGGACAAGTCAAATTTATTATGCCTCCCTATCGGGGGGCATAAAAAGGTAGTGAAACGTCTGGGTAGGAAACGTCTGAATAGTGAAATGTCTCAGGTGTGAACAGTCTCAATAGTGAAACGTCTGACACCCACCAGTCTAGTCAGCCATTTTTGGAAAGTTGATAATTTCTTTAAATTCATTAATTTGGGGTATTAATTAGTTACTTTTACTGAAAAAGAAAGCATAATTCTATTTTTTTCTTCATATTTCACTTAAAGCAAATTTTAGCAAAATCAGGTTTTACAAAAATCCTAACCAGCTGCTCATTTAGGTATAAGGGAACTAATTCATTTTCCTTTATCGGCCATTATAACCGTTCTGGTCATAGCTCAGTCCAAGAGAATGCGAGAGTGTTCAAACCTGTCTTAAATTGAGGCCCGTTCATTTGTGCATGAAATGAATTGAAAATTAGTATGGCATGATCCCTTTTCTCTACGACTTTTTGGGCCATTTTTGAGATGACCCTTACCGCGAAGCGGTTTTTACCGGCCCCTCAAACAAATATACCCATGTTTATACATAGCTATTGGACCGGGAAAAAAGTTTAAAATCTTTATTTTTTCGGTTGTATTTCATCAACAGATTATAATCGCTGAAAAATATTCAAACAATTTTGAATTTCAATAATATTGACCAATCAGAGATCACCTTCAACATTTGAGTATATGGACCGGAGTTTCCCTAAAGTTTTCTACCAGAGTGGTTGGAAATGAATTAGTTCCCTTAGACCTAAAGAAGAAATTTTTTGCCAATGAATTATAAAAATTGCACATATTTACGTACAATTACCTTTTTTGGATTAAATCTGAAAATTTCAGGCGCTTACGTGTTATAGTTAATGAGTAATGGTCGTTACCCTTAACCCGGTCGGGGAAAAATTCACATCAAATATAGTCCCAAGCGAAAATTTGTTCTTTGAAAAACGTGAGTTCTCTATACACAAAAACTGAAGGTTGTTTTCTATTTAGGAGTACTTTTTCATCACAATTTAATTAAATATCTTCTTTGCAATTCATTTAATGGTGTTTTGCGGGTGAAAATTGTCATTTTCTATTTTTCATGGATTTTCTTTTGTCGTAACCCTTATCTTTCATAAGAAATTTACGAGTTTTCGCCTTTTTCAGCCTACACGGTGTTTGTTTATCAGCTAATTCCTCAATATAACACATGGAATATTACACAAGCATATGCCTGATAACCATGCAAAAAATAAAAGAAATCGGTCAAATAGGTTTTGAAAAATCAACGAACTCCCTTAACCCTGTTAAAGTTAAAAAGCTATCGCTCTGAGCGGTTAAAACGCGCCGGACATAACCCCATAACATTCAAACTGTATTTTCTTTACATGATCATGTTTTCCAGAGTGCATTTCACTATTTTGAGACACCTCGCGCAAAATGTTTGTTTTCGGTTGCAAATTATTATCAAAAAACCCTTATCTTTTTGTGCAAAAAAAATCTTGTTTTCTCTTATTTTGGGGCTAATGATATATTTTTACAGTATAACTAATCCAAATTAAGAATATAATAACATAAAAAAATGTTGTTTGCCACATTTAAGAAAAAAAAGTGCAATTGGTTGAGTAGTTTTTGAAAATTAGCGCTTATCTTTCACTCCAGCCAGGCAAACATCAACTTGGTTGACCCCCGCCCCCCCCCCCCCCCGGCAAAAAAGCCGAAATTAACTAAAAATATTCCAAAAATACCATTCTCTTTTTCACTATTGTCTATTATTTTGTTTCAATGAATACTTAAAGCTCATATTTTGCAAATCCGATATAATTCAACACGGATTTATTTGTAAAATTAACCCTTATCTTTTGTTGAAATTTTATTTTTTTATATACTTTTTGTCAAAAATATTATTTTTTTTCCAATGTTTCTGTCAAAAAGTGTTAAATTAGACCGGATTTTGTACGGTTTTCTTTAGTTCTACCCTTAAAATAAATTTTTGTTGTTTGTGACTTAAAAATATCCAATCAATATCAAGTTACGACGAACCAGTGGAGTAGATTTTTCCTTCTAGAGACGGCCCAAGATTAAGTTTATCTTATTACGTAATAGTCCTAATTACTTCCGGGTACAAAAATCGACCGTCAAACTAAAAGAAAACTATTTTGCAATATATACATGCAAAGAATGCAAGGCACTGACACACATTCAATGACTAAAAAATGCAAAAATGGGTGCTATTGTCCCGCGAGCGTGGTGTTTTTACTGTCAAAAAGCACTAAATGAATACCGAATTGGCCCTTTTAGCTTGACATATCATTTAAAGAATATTTTTCTCGATATTTGGTGATTAAGTAACCTAAAATAAAAACTCTAAGCGGACGAGGTAACTCTTACAAGACCATTAATAAGAGAACATGCACTTATTTGCATATTTACCATTTAGGTATAAGGGAACTAATTCATTTTCCTTTATCGGCCATTATAACCGTTCCGGTCATAGCTCAGTCCAAGAGAATGCGAGAGTGTTCAAACCTGTCTTAAATTGAGGCCCGTTCATTTGCGCATGAAATGAATTGAAAATTAGTATGGCATGATCCCTTTTCTCTACGACTTTTTGGGCCATTTTTGAGATGACCCTTACCGCGAAGCGGTTTTTACCGGCCCCTCAAACAAATATACCCATGTTTATAAATAGCTATTGGACCGGGAAAAAAGTTTAAAATCTTTATTTTTTTGGTTGTATTTCATCAACAGATTATAATCGCTGAAAAATATTCAAACAATTTTGAATTTCAATAATATTGACCAATCAGAGATCACCTTCAACATTTGAGTATATGGACCGGAGTTTCCCTAAAGTTTTCTACCAGAGTGGTTGGAAATGAATTAGTTCCCTTAGACCTTTACATTAGAGATTTGACAAGCACGTAACCAATGATGAGGCACAAATTGATAAGAAACAGGGATAACTTCTAATATTTGGCAAGGTCCTCAGATATGTTGAGAAGTTTCCTTATTGTGGAAAAATGATACTCTTTTGAAAAGGGGACCTTTTAGGATGTTAAAAGGAAAAAGAGGCTTCTCAAAGGCCGTCGCGAAAACCAACGAAAAATAAGGCAAATAGTTTATCGAAATGGTTTTTAGGATTTTTTCATGATGAACGAAGATCATTCAAACTCTGAAAATTAATCGTATTACTTGATGTTCACGTTTATATCATTGCGATCTACTAGAAGCTTATTTTCGGTTTGAAAGGTCATGAAATTTAAGCCGGTCCCCCTTTCCATTCGGGTCCGGAAACCATGAATAGACTTGAGCTTTGTCTATTTAGATCGTAGACTGGTACAAGATAAAAGATACATAAATTTTATTTTGTGTCGGTTTCAAAGCGGTCTTAATATTCACCCCGGGACGCACCGGGACACCCCGGGACTCAATGAAACACCCCGGGACGCATCAAATATTATTTATATGCAAATAAATAGATGGATATTATGTATATTACTGTTTTGTATGAGTAATTTACATATCTTGATTCAGTCCCGATGTGTTAGCGAAATCGATTTGTGAACTCGTACTTATTAAAATCAGTCCCAGGGTTCTTTTCTTATCGTGTGAGAAATCGTTTTGTGCGATCGTATTTGTAATAAGTCCCGTTATTTTTTTCTTATTTCACGAGAAGTCGTTTACTAGGATTTCCGTACACTTGACTATAAAGTCTCGGGGTGTTTCTTATCATATCATGAAGAAAACGATTTATGACTTCGTATATCCATATAAAATTAGCCAATCAGTCTCAGTGATTTTCTTCTTCCATGAAAAATGTTTTGAAAGTTTAATGTTCAATTGAAAAAAAGTTCCGCGGTGTTTCTTATCCCTTTCTGAAACGTTTCATGAGTTCTTTTATGCGTATAAAAGTAGTCCCGGGATTCTTTTCTTATGCTGTAGAATTCTTTTCTGAGCTCGTATATCAATTATATTCAGTCCCGGGGTGTTTCTTATTCAAAGAGAAGTCGTTTACTAAGATTCTTGTGTAATTTAATTTAGTCACGGAGTAATTCTTTTCCTTTCGTTTTATGAGTTTAAATATGCATATATAATTAGTTCCGGGGTGTTTCTTCTGCAACGAAAAGTGGCGTTGTTAGATTTCTCATGCATTTGAATTAAGCCACGAGGTCGTTTTTATAAATATCCTAAAAGAAAACGATTTTTGAGCTCGTATATACATAAAGAATTAGTCCCGGGGTGTTTCTTCTTCCAAGAGAAATCGTTTTGTATGTTTTCTGATCAATTGAATTTAGTCTCCGGGTGTTTCTTTTCCTATGCGAAATCGTTTTATGAGTTTGAATATGCATATAAGATTAGTCCCGGGGTGTTTCTTCTACCAAAACAAATCATTTTGAATGTTTTCTGTTCAATTGAATTTAGTCTCCGGGTGTTCCGGGAGTTTGTATATGCATATAAAATTAGTCCCGGGGTGTTTCCTATTTTACGAGAAATCGCATTGTAAGATTTCTGGCATTTGTATTTATTCCTAATGATGTTTTTTTATTCGATGATAAATCGTTTCTGAGCTAGTGTATGTATTTTGATTTATACTCGGTGTGTGTCTTATTTTAAGAGAAATCGTTAGCAAAGATTTCAGTGAAAATTAATTTGGCCCCGGGTGTTTCTCGTCCTTTACGAAATTGTTTTGTGCTCGTATTTGCATAATTTGCATCCCTTTTTTGTACTACATTAAATACTTGTTTGAGTCCGTTTTTGCATATAGAATTAGTCCCTATATGTTTCTTATTTTACAAGAATCGGGTACAAAGTAAGTTCTATCTTCACTTGCATTAAGTTCAGGGGTGTTTTTTTCTTATTCAACGTAGTCTATAAACATCGACTTTTTAATCTTATTTCACTATGATACACTTTGTATTATTATTTATTTCATGTAAAAAACCTTTTCACGAAACATCGATCTAATTCTCATTAAACTGATAAACGTGTCCCGGGGTTAATGAACGTACTCTTTACAAAAGGTAACTTACTTTAAGTGAGTCCCGGGGTGGTGTCACATCCGTAAATTTTTAATACTCATTGAAAAAAATCCAAACATTCCCTATTCTTATTTAATGGCAAATTAATCATTGTAGAATTTGTAAAAGGATTTTTTTTAAAATAAAATTGCACGCTTTTCCACGATCTGTAAAGGTAGGGTGTCCCGGGGTGTCTGTCTCAATACAATGATATCATCAAAATTAGTGTAATACCAATTCAACAAGTTAAAAATCTTATTTATATTTAATCAAATGTACATTTATATAATCAATTTCTTTTTGCCTAATTATTTTATAGCCTAGTTTTCATATATGAACCGTCCCGGGGTGTCCCGGTGCGTCCCGGGGTGATTATCAAGACCCGTTTCAAAGTAACAATTTTAACGTAAGCGATGTATCGCTATTATCCGACGTAAACCTGTCCCATCTAGGCCACCCTCCGATAGTCGAAAAGTAACCGTTGAAGTTAACTAACTAACTGATTGTTGGTCCGTCTTGCGATAATGGTCAACCTACGACGTTCTCTTTTATATGGCCGATTTTAGAACGTAAATCACCGTTTGATATCACAAATTGGCATTCACACTATTGACCGGTTTAACCTGAAAAGAGATCCAATCGACTAACTAGACCTCTTTCGCACTTGGCTTTCTAGTTACGACTCTTTAGGCTAAACTGAAACCAATCTTGTTTTGCGGGGTTCGGGCCAAGACGACATTTTCAGCCATCAAAAGAAAAATAAAAATGATAATATATATTGGGAAAAAAAATAAACAAAATGAATAAATTCTGGACTGGATGATCCCTTGCTTAAAGACCGTCGGCATCTACGGTCAATTTATATACCGTCGCTCTACTCTTTTACACGGCGAAACAGATCATGACCCAATCAAATGAAATGTAGGCCTACATTACACTCGTGTCGGGTAATCCTGCGCGTCGTCTACAGCTGCGCAGCAATATGACGTCATGTAAACTAAGAAAATGGCCGCTAAACATAAAAGCAGAACAGCCAATTTTTTATACTCAAAATTTGATCGATTCCACCATTTTAAACAAAAGGTTCATGTGCGTATTTTAAAGCAAAAAGATTCCCGTTTTTGCCTCAGTGTTTTTCATTTTAATTTTAACCGATTACGGACATTAATTTTAGGTTCCGCTTTTCTCGACTGCGCAGGTTTAGCGGACGAAAACTGCGTTGATAATACGCGAAGGTGCCTCTGTTCATCTCTGGATTGTGTAATTTTAGTGACATTTTGTTCTAGATAAAATGTCTTTTACATAGCTGAAATGGTCAACGAGTACATTCGTGTATTGATTTTTGTTGTACAACCGATATCTTTACACGAATTTTGTACTTGTCTTTCTTAAGTGCGCAGGGTTAGCCGACAGCAATATACGTACGATTGTACATTTTACAATTGTACATCGTGAAATTGAGGATCATCAGTCACGATAAAAAAAGATTCTAAATCAGTCACTCAGGTAATATTAGGAAAAGGAACCCATTGTGTTTTTGAACGGCCCTCAGCAAAATAGGGTTCCAAGAACTCAATAGTAAGGCTCATGAGTGTCCACTCTAAAGGTGTCTGAATCCCTGCGTTAAATGTACTATTCGTTAAATCACCCTCGTGCTTTTGTGCAAATATTGAAATATTCTCTGGTTTAGCTACACATGGTGTAAGTTCAAATGGCCGACTCGAGGATCGCGTAAGACGACTGATAATCTAAAATGTGCAGTGCGCAGACAAGACATCCACGTGAACGGAGTTCTCGACTGATGGAAGTAAACATGATCAAATTATACCATTGCAAGATCGGGCTTGCACGTGAGACGTCTTCATCGTATCAAAAGATGTGATAAACCTTTGAAAAGCATGATATCAAACAGAACAAAAGTAAATATTGTCAAATAAAACATCCCCGATTGTCTAGGCGTTACTTATTCTAAAAATACAAATACATTTAATACCTTTTTAAAAAATGGTTATTCTTAGAGCTATTGTTAAATTCAAATTCTAAATGGGATTTTCCAGGTCGACGGGTTACAGGTTGTAAGGAAATTCGTTTCTAGAGCCAGTTGAAAAGGGTAGTGACATTGCGTGATCATAGACGCTTATCAGCTTGATATTTAAACTGTCGGGCTCTACTTTTCATTTTGGAACCCTAGTATGTGTTCACCGACCTGACCCAGGTCCAGAAGAATCGAGGATTAATAATGACGTCACTAAAGTTGATCCCGAGGTCATTCGAACGGAAGTTCGGATTTACTAGGATCGATGTCGAGTTCCATGAGCTTACCGAAGGTGTTCGATAATTATGTACCCTAGGGGATAAAATCCAGAAAAGAATTAAAGACTATCTAGTCCTTCGGACTAACACCATGTAAAAAGAAAAAAAAAGTATCCACATTTCTTTTGTTAATAACTTTTACATCTATATGATCAAATTATCAATTAAGGTACCTATAGATGTGTTAACAGTGCATTGTTTTCTCATGCACACATAAATTTCTTTCAAACAACATGTCATTTTTAATGTTTTTCAGGAAAAGTAGATATCTTTGTTTTCTACGTAGACGTACGTCATGTGTTCGATCCTGATTTTTTTCTCTAATGAATTTAACCTCTAAACCTCTATGGTTAAGAAAATCAAGCGATTGTTGTATTCCGTATTACACAGACTTATAATGAGACTGAGAAAAACTTGACCACATGCGTTATCAAAACTCTTCAAACGTTAATTAAAATTTAAGGACTTTAGTTGAAACAGAAGAACAATAAAGACATGTGCTGGCCATTTCAGATAGAGTTGTATTGCTATTTTCCCTCTTCAAGTCGATAGGGCCACTGGGAGGGCGTCACGTCAAACTTCCCCATTCACATTGACGGATATTTTAACGTGGAAGAGATATAAATGTCGTTACCTTTAAACGTTCCTCACACCTTTGCGTATCGACCCGAGTAAGCGTGGTGTATCACGATAAGAAAGGAACGTCTTGACAATGTACCAGGGACGCGGATTTACGTAGCGCATACGCCTCGATACGTAGCATGATTTCCTCGTACACCGAGGATCGACTTATTTTTAAGTGTGCACTTAAAAATACTTAGCAAGTACGTGTCAGCCCTGATACGCCGCGCTTACGTAGTGGATACGCCGTAATAACGAAAACAACGTAGCAGTTACGTAGCGAGAACGTAGCTCTTACGCCTTGTGACTCGTACGAAAAGCCAATCAACGACGTGAAAAAAAACAGTTTTATACCCCAAAGTAAACAGTATTATTCGTGATTACGCAGCAGCAACGCCGCGCGAACGAATGGAACGCCGTGCTTACGTAGCGGTTTCGCCGCGACAACGCCTTATACGCCACACTTACGCCTCAGAATGTTGTACTACGCCGCCGGATCTCCATACAAACACGGGAACGCAGGAGGAACGCCACAGGAACATAGTACATACGCCCCACCATTGAGACCGAACAAAATACGCTTTGGTCATCTGCGTTTGATCCTCGTAAAACATTTTTGGCTCAAACGCCGCAGATACGCAAAGGTGTGAGAGCAGCATTAAAAACGTCATTTGCCATTTATGTCTTAACGAGTGTAAGGCGTTCAATTTTCCTTGATATTCATCCGGATATAGTTTTGACCCATCTGAAACTCTTAAAGTATGAATAACATTTGTACGGTTGTAGACAAGATGTTCATATTTCACATGTGGACCCTTTGTGACAAAGCTTTTCTACAAACATAGAGTCAAAATCAATTGTCAAAGTTAAGGTCAATGTCAAATTTTAAGGTCATTGTTATCAAGAATCTTCATTTAGCTTTGATAACATACTGTTGCAAAAGTAATGAATGGGGATTTTGATTTTCAATTATTTTTTTCTTTTTAAAAAACTTATTTTAGTTTGTTTCTTACCCAAGGTCATTTGTCAAGGTCAGTGCCACGTATTGGGATAGTTTTTAGGATTTGACACTACGAATTTTCTGTCATAAGCCTTTAGAAGTTACTGGTTCTATGTTATACACGTCCTCCCTAGTAATAACATGCCTCACCAGAAAACGCAAAACCTCTGAGAAATAAATGAAAAATTATATTGTAAGTTATGAAATTCAAATTTTTGGAATGGAAAAAAATGCTCATATTTATGGGCAAATCAAAGTTCCGAGAACATTTTTGAAAATGGTTACCCAAGGATACTTCTGGCAAAGTTTCACTGAGATTGACCTAGGCGTTTAGAACGAGAAGGAGTTTTAAGAAAGTTGAAAACGGACGACACGCGATGCACCACGGTTTACGGATCTAAAAAGCTCACCTTGAGAATGTTGTGCTCAGGTTAGCTAAAAATCAAGAAACAATACAATTCCATATTGATATATAAATAGCATCTAAATATAATATAATCAATATGAATATTATATAGATATTTTACGAACAAATAGAGCTTATTGGTTTTCAAACTATAATCTTGAACTGTAGCATGGATCTTAGTCATTATCTATAGGCTTTACGGTACATGAAAGACTATGCACAAATTGATAAAATTATACCCCACTCACTTATCTCAATGTGGATTAAGACAAGGGGCTGTAATTCGATCCCTTTTTGGGATATTGACAAATAACAGAATACCTTGATCTTAAAATTTTAAGATGGTTACTGACAAGATCTATTTTCATGACAAATATGAGCAATCTATTTTGAAAGGACTGACTGCAATTATAAAATGAGGAGATCTTTGTTAGGTTTTGCAAAGTGCAGCCTTGACTGATGACCTTGACCTCAGAGATTACAGATGTCAAGTGATTTGATTCATTATGATTTCACATATTAGTAGTGAATCTTGAAAAGGATTGAAGTTATATGCAAATATTAGGTTGTTTCTATGATGTGCAGACGGATAGGTAAATTTCTAAAAGAAAGACAAACAGGTAGGTAGACCGGCACTTGTACACAATATTTTCCTAATCTTTTCAAATCAAGCAAATACGAGGGTGGATCAAAAAGTACGTAGACTTTTACTATAACTTTGGAATTTCCCGACGGAAATAAATGAAATTTTGTACACTTCTTAAACCATTTAATGTTGACATAATACTAGATTTACAAGAGTCTGCTATGACTATAATGTAAAAAAATCAAACGTTTTATATTCCTTGGTAGGTGCCACCGGCGTAACCCATTTTGTAACGTTACTTCCTAGTGTTACAACCCGTAATTGTCCCCTCAATTTGGACCAAACCCTTCCAAACTTCGCCTATTTACGTGTTGATGTAATCTGTTAGGATGTTTTAAATAGAAGAATAATCCATTCGGTTATTTGTAATTCAAAGTCAGTAAACTAAGAGCGCGTCAATTTTTAACTAAGAAATGACGGCACCGGCGCAGTCATAGACAACCGGGCAATAATAAGTTCTACTGGACCAATGGAAAACCTAATCGAGAGGTTGACATATTAAAATATGCTAGAAGTTCTTCAAATATAAGCAGATACCTTCTCTTTTAATGGTTTAAAAAGGTTTGTTTTAGAATGGAGAGCGTTTCTGAAGGATGACACACGGAGAGTGGAAAACGTCTTATCGACGTTTGATCTGTATTTGTCACAGATCAACATCAGTTGAGTATTCTTAAGACACAATACAAATTTAAGTTCATCATTGAGGATCAGATGGATATGAAAATAGTACTTATCAAATGGGTAGGCGCTACAGAAATTGTGTTTATTGTTGAGTTGAGTATTTTGACAAGTGCTGACTTTCAACAGGAGTTAACAATACCGCAGCGTCATAATGACGTCGCTACCGTGCGCCGGTACCAAATGACAACATATTTTAGAATGGTTGCTACAGATGACCAACTAGTTGGATTTCACCCAAATTTACATGACAAAAAGAAAAATGCTGCAATTTAATAACAGTGTAGTTTTCTTTTCAAAGTCTTTGAAATCATTTTTTTTTTGTAACGCAAGTCTACGTAATTTTTGATTCACCCTCGTAAGTACCGAGGAAGTCGGGCGCAATATAATTGCTATAGTCTTTGCAAATAAGAAAGAAAATTTGTGAAATTTACTTTAAGACGCAATTGAAATTTTTACAAAGATGAAAGGAAATTGAGTAAAATATATTTTCCATTTTACCCCACCCACTTTTTCAAGATGGGGGTAACGCAGGGGCTGTAATTGACCCATTTTAGTAATACAAAAAAAATCTTATGAAGTATATCCTTTGACTAGTATTTTCTTTTCAAAGTTGTGTGTTTTTAAGGATATACAAAACGATTTCGGAAGGATTTTGAACTAAAGAATTGTATATATAAGCATAAAAATAATATTACCGGTTTTCAATTTTTTTTTTAAATTTTATACAAGAAAGAAGGGTGGTTATTTTTTGAAGTATAACCGAACTGGACTAGCATCGGGAGGTACTAAACTATGCATTCAAAATTCATTTTCATCTAAATTTGTTAAGAATTTTAAGCATTTATGATATTAAAGAGTGAAAATATTCGCAAAACAACACATGGGTTTGTCATTTTATGCAAACATTTTCTTAACAATTACTAAATACTTTATGATCTTGAAAGAAAATGCATAAATTGATAAGTACATGTATAAAGAAATTATAGCATAATAATTTTCCCCACCCACTTACCTCAACATGGATTTAGACAAGGGACTGTAATCTGGCCCCTTTATGAGATATTGACAAATGAAAATTTATTTCTGTGGTACATTTAGTGTGTGGTATTTATTCGCAAAGTTTGATGAAAATACATGCGTAGGCACTTTTGGAACACCTCCTTTGTATTTTTTTCACAACTCTAAAGATTATTTAGTAGGAGACTCAATATTTGTATTGATTCAAAAGTTCATGCGGGTGACCAAATATCGTCGTTTCAGTAAAAAGCATAGGCGGTAACGGAATTGCAGAAGTAGCACGTGCACTCCGTCTTCACGAGTGGATTCCGCTGGTATGTCATGTTTTACCGACAGGAAATGACGGATGTTTGATTTATCTAAATCACAAAGGCCAGGTTCAGGTCAATACGCTTCAACTATACCCATGTAAAATCAGTCACTTGATTCAGAGACGAGTTGGGGGTTTCTGTTAATTAAGACGACAATCAGAACTAGAAAGCCATGAATGGCTTGAGTCGCTCCACAGGCTTGAAATTCTTGTAAAGCAATAAAAGTTTTGACTAGACTTTTAGATATTTTGGATTCTACTGATGTTAAAAATGACTTTCAAAGTTTCAACTATATAACATAGAGAGAAATGACATCCGCCCATAAAATGCATATTTTCATCTGATCACAATAATTTTTTGTAGACTTATTAAGGGTCACTCAAGGATCATTCATGTAGAATTTCATTGGTATCCATCAATTACATTATAAGAAAATGATTTTCAAAGTTTCAACTATATAACGCATAGAATAATGACCTCCGCCCATAAAATACATATTTTTCATCAGATCACAATAATTTTGGTAGACTGATAGACGGTCATTCAAGGATTATTCCAGTAAAATTTGGTTGATATCCATTGGTTAGATTCTGAGAAAATAATTTCCAAAGTTTCCACTAAATAACATATAGAGAAATGACCTCCGCCCATAAAATACATAATTTTCATTTGATTACTGTAAATTTTGGTAGACTGATAGAGGGTCACTCAAGGATTATTCCAGTAAAATTTGGTTGATATCCATTGGTTTGATTCTGAGAAAATGATTTCCATAATGTAACATATAGAGAAATGACCGCCGCCCATAATATACATAATTTTCATCCGATCACTATAATTTTTGGTAGACTGATAAAGGGACATTTTAGAAATATTCCAGTGAAATTTGGTTGATATCCATCAATTACATTCTGAGAAAATGATTTTGAAAGTTTCAACTATATAACATATAGAGAAATGACCTCCGCCCATAAAATGCATATGTTTCATCCGATCTCAATAATTTTTGGTAGACTGATAAAGGGTCATACAAGGATCATTCATGTAAAATTTCATTGGTATCCATCTATTAGAATCTAAAAAAACTCACTTTTTACCATATTTGGAAATTAGCCACGCCCATTAAATCCATTTTTTTGTAATTGGATCAAAATTTCTTGAACAACTTTGAAAGAGGGTCACCCAAGGATCAACCCGTGAAGTTTGGTTGAAATTCATCAAGTAGTTTCTGAGGAGAAGATTTTTAAAGAAAAAGTTTACGACCGGACGCACGGACGGACGCACGACGGACACAACGCCATGACAATAGCCACCGTAGCTTTCAGCCAGTGGAGCTAAAAACGTGAAAGGGCGCATGCCAGGCGAGCTATACTTTTATTTTTGTATTTCAGAGCATTTGTCTTTTGAGTCTTTTTTTGAAAAAATCCTGTTTGGCTTAATACTGGATACTTTAAAAGCGTAATGCAATATAATAAAATGGTCAAACGTTTAGTGTTTGGTGTAATCAAGAACTCACAACAATGACTTCTATCTCTCCCTGCTCTCTTACTCCTCTCTCTGTGCCTCACTGAAGTTTCCACTTCACTCTCACACAACACTCTCCGCCTCTTTTTCACACCCCACTGTCTTCCTTCTCTCGAACTCTACCTCCTCTCTCATACACCACTGCCTCGCTCCTCTCCACTCTCCCCTTCCCTCTCTCACTCCACTCTCTCCCAAGCTCTACTTACTTTATCCACTCCATTGCTCCGTCTTACACCCCCACTCACTCCCACACTCTGCTCTTTCCCTCTCTCTCTAACGTTCCAATCTCTCCCACCCCAATCCTCTCCCTCTCTCACACACCATCGCTTCCCACACTCTCCCCTTGTCTCTCGTCTGCATTGCACTTCACCCTGCGCTCTCTTAGTATCATTTCTTTCTCACGCCGAAAGCCTTCCTACTCAACTCCACTCTTCTCTTCCCTGTCATACTCCACTCTCTCCTGCATTTTACTCTCCCCATTTCTCTCACGCAACACCACTCTTCTAACCCGCACATCCCGTTTCCTCCCTACACGTCGTTAACTCCTATTTTCTCACTTCCTCTCTCCCCTTTTCTCTCAAGCTTCACTCTCTCTCCTTTCTCACGCAAAATCATCTAGGGTCTAGGGTATTCGGCCCTGGGAAGCGTTATTTTGTAGTTTTGTTCTCAGATTTTTCCAAAGTAGAATTTTATAATATGTATTATATCGTTTTAGCTCACCTGAGCACGAATTGCTCAAGGTGGACCTTTGGGATACTTGCCCATCGTCCGTTGTCAACAATGCAGTGTTACAACTGTAGAGGTCACAATTTTGACTCAATCTTTCTCAAACCTGACCAGAATGTTTGTCTAGGCTTGAGGAAGATCCCCTTTGATTTTGGTGAAATTCCGACTTCTGTCACGGGAAAAGAAGCCTTAAAGACATTTTTCTTGTTACCACTCTAGAGATCACAATTTTAGCTCAATCTTTCTCAAACTTACTCACCATGTTTGTCTAGGCGCGGAAGATTCCTATTGATTTTGGTAACATTCCGACATGTATCATAGGAAAAGGAGCTTTATTGACAATGTTCTTGTTACCACTGTGGAGGCCACAATTTTAGCTCAATCTTTCTTAAACTTGCTCTGGATGTTTGTCATGGCTTGAGGAAGAACCCGATTGGCTTTGGTGATATTTTGATTTATGTCACGGGAAAAGGACAATTTTCTTGTGTCCACTCTAGAGGTCACAGTAATGGCTCAATCTTTCTCGTTCTTGCTCAGGATGTTTGTCTGCTCATAAGGAAGAACCCTTTTGATTTTGGTGGTATTAGGATATTACGCCAGAGGAAAAGGACCCTAAAAGTCAATTTGTTTGTAACCATTCTAGATGTCAGAATAATGACTCAATCAAATTTTTTTCGCATTGTGTTGACTTTCTTAAACTAGAATTATCATACCACGTTCCTATATAACTACATAAAGTCCTTAACTAGAAGAAGAAAAATATGTCATTTTAATGCAAAAGAAAAAAATGACATTTTGTAATATTTGTAGCTACTTATAAACGCATACTGAAGATCCAGATCAGACTGTGCTGATCCACTGGCTGATCCGAGTTTTCGCGTTGCGCATTATGAAATTGTTCGAAATTTCACGCACAAGCTCATATTTCATCAGTGAAATTGCTAGGCGTACGGACAACACTATTCAATAATTCTCGCCTATTGACTTTGTATAAATTTAGAAAAGATTATTTCTGCTTAGCCAACGAGCTATCGTCATGTCGGAGTGTCCGTCGTGCGTGCGTGCGCGCGCCCGTCCGTGCGTAAACTTTTTCTTTAAATAGCTTCTCCCCTTGAACCAATCGGCGTATTTTAACAAACCTAGGTAGAAATAATCATTAGGTTACCCTCTTCTTAAATTGTCAAAGAAATTTTGATTAACCACGCAATATGGGCGTGACAGGGCTAGGCATTTTTTTCACGTTAAAATCTTAAAAAATCTTCTCCTCTTAGACCATTGGGCCGATTCCAACGAATCTTGGCATGGGTATTCCTTGAGTCACACTTTTAATGTATTGTCCCAAGAAATTTTGATTTACTTCCGAATGTGAGCGTGGCAGGTTGGAGCATTTTTTCACGTTAAAATCTTTAATTATCTTGTTCTCCCAAACCATTCGGTCAATTTCATTGAAACTTGGCATGGATATACCTTTAGTGACCCTTTACTTAAATTGTGCAAGAAATTCTGATTGATCCCCAAATATGGGGCTGGCAGGGCGAGGCATTTTTTTCACGCAAAAATCTTTTAAGAATCTTCTCCTCCCAAACCATTGGTCTGATTGCAATGGAAATTGGCATCGATACTCTTTTGGTGATCCTTTACTTATATTAAAAAATCGATTGACCCCCAAACATTGGTGTGGCAGGGCGGGGCATATTTTTCACATTAAAATCTTTAAAAAAATCCTTCTCCTCCCAAACCATTTCACTGATTTCCATGAAACGTGACATTGATGTTCCATGGGTGACCCTTTACTTAAATTGTTCAAGAAATTCTCTATACCCCCAAATATGGACTTGGCAGGGTGGGGCATTTTTTCGCGTTAAAAGCTTAAAAAAATCTTCTCCTCCCAAACCATAGGGCCGATTTCAATGAAACTTGGCATGGATGTTCCTTGGGTGACCCTTTACTTAAATTGTGTATGAAATATTTAATTGACCCCCAAATATGGGAGTGGCAGGGAGAAAGTATGCAGTTATCAAAGCCAGTGTAGCGATGAGGCCCTCTTAGGCCTCTTGTTTTTATATTTTTAGTGATATAAGCCCCACCACGCCACGGCCACATTATTAAGCACCAATAAAAATCATGAAAAGCACATTAAACGATAGTTTGAAATTAAATAAATGTTATAGGGGGAGAAAGCACGTTAAAAGAATTGTCGACGACCACTGATACGCCTCGTTTTGTGATGATCAAAGCCCACATTGAACACGCTGTGTTTACAGTTATCAGTTAACCAGGGCACCAATGAATGCGTTATCATAGATCCATTCCGCCTGATATGGTTGATATATAACATCCCCAAAGGTCGTATTTGGATAAGTGCTTACATATACGGCTTCACCTGAATTAAGACGTACAATCGTCGAACAAACACCACACTCTACAGTATTTGTAGGGAAGACACGTGTAATTCCCATCACAACAAGGCCCGTTGAATACTTGCGAAATACGAAATTGAGTGTTTTGTTGGGATGCCTACACAAACGGCTATATAGCCAATAAAAGCCTTCAATTGGAACTGTGAATAGTCCGGTGCTATTGTCGTAGACATCATTGGTGTTTCTGTTTGTGTCTCCAAATACCAATTTTTCTAAGCGTCCAGGGGAAACATTTGTAACTCGAGAAGCCCAAAATACCACACCAAGTGTTCTAGAACCTGCGATATAATTAAAGAATGTGACATTTTATACAGGCAATATTGCGCAAGCGACCACTTCTATTAAGCGACCAATTTTATCAAGAGACCATCATAAAAAGTCCGTTTACCGTATGCAAGATCTATGGAAAAATAGAATTTTCTTAAGAGAAAAAAATGCTTATTATTTGTCTTATACTGTTTAAACCCATTATAATCGTCGATTCTAATCGGTTTAAACATCATGGAATTGATAAAGACTTATCCAACAATGCATTTATGCTATTAAATTGAACTATTGAATAATTTAACATAAAAATGTTTTAGTCCACCGAGCGACCGCCTTTTTGTGGTCCTCTAAGAGGTCGCATAACACAAATTTTACTAATCGAGAATCATCGGCGATTGTACGGAATGGAATGAAAGCGAGTCATGTCGCACGTGCGTTTATATGACGTCACAAACATCAACGATTCTTCTAAGGATGACGATGCAAAAAAACAAAATAAAGGAAAGACTAAAAGTGGGCATATTATGAGTTATTAACAAAACGCTGTATTTTACTGCGTTTGTTATCAAATTATAATATGCCCGAAATTTCTTGACGAGCTATTGGAAAGAATAAACAAAATATGATTTTCTTCACGAGTATCAAATATCAGTAGTACCACAAGAAACCGAACTACATTAGAATTGGCCCAAAATTACTACACTTACGTCCGAGATACTTTTCAGTTTACGGAAAAGTCCGAGTGATGTTTCTAATAAAATTTTGCTGTATCAAAACCACGAATTCATCAACCATCTTGCAACCAGGATATCTCAAAAAGAGAATAACTTTTATTTAATGTTTTGGTGGGTTATTAAAAACAAGAAGTACAGGCCTAAGAGGACCAAGTGTTGCTCCACTGGAATTGTCCCCATGGAACAAGAAGAAAAATCAATTAGCTTTAAGTGAAATTTAAGTAAAAAAGTTAAGAAAGAAGGTCAATGTCTGTGAAAATATAAATAATGTAATGTAAATGTAAATTGATTTAATACAGCCCTCGACCCTATTGATTTAATACATCCCTCGACCCTGTTATCCTATATTCAAGAAAAGAGGTCGGGGGTCAAGGTTAGGGTCAAGGGATTCTACAGAATGCCAGAATCAGAGACAGTCATAAACTAGCCATGATTACTGACTGAATAAAGTACTAGCACTAATAATTTTATTTTAGAAAGAAGGTCAAAGGTCAAGATCGAGGTCAAACATTCAACATGATAACAAAATCAAATACGACTATGTTGCAATCATTATTATTGACTTTATACAGTCATAGACCTAATAATTCAATATTTAAGAAGGTAGGTCAAAAGTCAAAGTTGGAGTCAAGGGTTCACCATGATACCAGAATCAATGACAAATATCTATTTTCCTTTATTATCGATTCAATACATTCCTATAATTGTAAATTTATGAAAGTAGGTCAAAGGTAAAGATCTGAGTCAAGGATTCAAAATGATACATGAATCAAAGACAATCATGTACCAACCATTATTATTGACTTAACACAGTCCTAGCCCTAATAATTAAGAAAGAAGGACAAAGTTTAATGGTCAAGATCAGGATTAAGGATTCAGCATGATGCAAACACCAAAGACACTCGTCTACCTTTTTTATTGTCTTAATTTATTGTCAATACAGTCCTAGGCCTAACTAATTCAATATTTAAGAAAATAGATCAAAGGTCGCGGTCAGGGTATAGGGTTCATCATGAAACCAGAAACAAATACAATCATCTACCAACTTTTTTCATTGTTCTTACACAGTCCTAGCCCTTATAATTCAATATTTAAGAAAGGAGGTCAAAGGTCGAGATCTGGGTCAAGGGTTTAACATGATGACAGAATCATAGACAATCATCTACCATCCTTTTTTATTGACAAATACAGTCCTAGACATAATAATTAAATAATTACGAAAGTAGGGCAAAGGTCACGGTCAGGGTCATATGTTCATCATCTCCAGAATCAAAGACAGTCATTTACTAACCGTTATTATTGACATGACACAGACCTAGTCCTAATAATCCCATATTTACGAAAGAAGGTCAAAGGTCACGATTAGTGTCAAGGAATCATAATGATGCCAGAATCAAAGACAGTTATCTACCGACAATTTTCATTGACTGAATAAAGTCTTAGAACTTATAATTCAATATTTAAGAAAGTTGATCAAAGGTCAAGAACTGGGTAGAAGTTTCAACATAATGCCAGAATCAAAGACAATCTTCTACCAAACATTTGTATTGACAAAGTTCGCGGTTAAGTTCAAGGGTTCATCATGATGCCAGAATCAAAGACAACGATCTATCAACCATTATAATTGATTTAATACAGTCATAGACCTAATAATTAAATATTTAAGAAAGTAGGTCAAAGGTCACGGTCAGGACCAAGAGTTCATCACCAGAATCAAAGACAATCATCTTCCAATTATCAATTTTGTGATTTCTTTTATATTTCACCATTCGGGGCCAAAGTTTTATGGTGACGTCAGACCGTAGCGCCCAAAGTATCCACCCTATCGGAATTTAAGGTGGGAGAGGACAATGCTTTTTTTAAGATAAGTACACATAAATTGGTAACTATGGAAACGTTGTGTTAGCGCGATCTCAACGGTGTATGTTTTTTAACGTTCAATTTAGAATTTACGTTACCATGACGTCGTTAAAATGACGATTTCGCGCGTTTTTCACAAATGACCCTACGCGTTTTTAAACGCTTACCCTGATCGTATTTAAAGTGATTTAATTTAAATGGAATACACCAAAATGAAGTAGAATGAGTTGGGAGCATTTGCGTGTAATTATAACATTGTTATATTTAAAGTTAGATACACAAGATTGAATTGAAGTTAAATTTTCAATTTTAGCGGCCCGAAAAAATATCTTTAAAATCGTTTTTTTTAAAAAAATGCCCGAAATTTGATTTTGTTTGGTTCAGCTTCCTTTTAATTTGGTCGCATCTTTTTGAGACGTTTTACCGTGCGGAATTTCTACAATTAGAGATTATATTTTATAACCCTTACGTCGAAGGTTGGAAAAAGACAAACGCGATACGTCGAAAAAATCGGTAATTTTTTGACAGACTTCACAGAAAGTATTTATTTGATTTCTTTATATAGAAAAATCAAATGTCAAAAAGATTTTTCGTTTTTCATAAACATGCATATAGGGTTTTCCATTTTATGGAAGCTAAATGAATATGTTTAACAATCACATTCCTATATACGCGATACAGCTGGTTTCATCAATAAATTGAATGGAACAGATTAACCTGTTCCAGACAACACTTTCCTGTTCAGTTGCAAAACTTAACCCATCGGTACCTCGTGACGAAGGCCTGATAACCTGCGAAGAGGCCCTAAACAGAAGATCTAAGCCTCTTATAGAGACTGCTGGTGTAACGGAGATGATCAAAACTCTTCTTGGCGATAACAATGTTAGCCTCGTAGAATAGAATTTTATCCTGAAAGAAGGTATCGATGAAGGATTAAGGCTAGGTGAAAACCTCGCCTGTATTTTTATGAGAAAGTGGGATGGAACTCTGTTAAAAGCGCCTGTGTAGCCAATCTTTTATAAACGTTTAATTGACGAAGTGAAACAGAACTCAACAACATACACCCAAACATTAAGGTAAACTTCTGATACCACGAACATAAAATTGAATTCCTAGACACTTGAATTAAACTGGAAACTGTATATATGATACTGGTACACTTTTCGAGGGAAAAGTCAATAAGAATTACTGTCAAGCCTCATGGGAAAGGGCCATATGAAAATTTAATTAGAAAGGCCTCGTTAGCGCTCTATTTAAGTCCACAGTTTTCATCTGATTGTATTCAAACTTAGTCTAAAGGAAAAGAGGTAAATGAAAATAAGGAAAAGAAATGAAAATTTAATTAGAAAATCCTTGTTAACACTCTAAAGTCAAAAGTTTCATCCAATTGAATTCATACTTGATCAGAATGATTGTACTATCACAAGGGTGGTCCCTTTCGAAACTGGACCCGATTCATCAAGCGTCACGGTAAAAGGGACCAAATAGAAATTAATAAGTTAAGATAATAACAAAAATCCTCATTAACGCTCTAAAGTCCACAGTTTTCATCTGATTGTCTTCAAACTTGGTCAGATTGATAGGACCATCTTAACGATCGTTCTTTTCGAAAATAATTCAGATCCGTCAAGTGTCATTGGAAAAAGGAGCCTTTTGAGAACTTAATTAGAAAATCATTGTTTACGCCCTGAAATTAAGTTTTCATTTGATTGTGTAACGGTTTAAAGGGAGGTAACTTGCATTGGATATGCAAATGAGAGATACCTGTCCTTAGTTAAATGGCTCTTTGAAACCTATATAGACAGAGTCGACCCATTTAGGGTCAAGGATTATTTTTCTCTGAATGGATAACGTCTGTCCATCTGCTCGGTTATTTACTATTGAATTCAATTTTGCTCAGAATGATTATAACTATACAATGATGGTTCCTTTCCAAAAGGGGCCCGATCATGCATCGTAGTTTCGCGACTTTTCAGACGTGTACATTTTTTACGTAAAACGAAAACACGGGATCTTCTGTGCCCGTTTTGCCATGTGTTGATCGCAAGATCATCTCTGTAAGTCTTTACACAGGACCTACATGATGTGTTTTGATGAGTTTGATGTAAATGTATGGGCTACACGAGACCAAGAGCATTGTGATTCACTTTTTGCGATGATTATGCATTGCTATGTGTTAATATGTTCCCCTTCATTTTTGTTTTTTTAAAACTATATTTCAATTTTGTCTATCGAGGTTTCATAAGTTCTGTGTTCCTCGTATCTTTAAATTTTCGCAACGCTCAATAATTTAGATGTTGAAGCTATGGCAACTAAAGATGGCAGACTCCAGAGGCCGAATAAACGTTTTTTTCTAGTATCTAAAAAAGGTAAAGAAGCAAGTGGTGTTCCTCTAATTCAACAGATATTTTAACCAATCCCCATCAGTTATCCGTCCTTTCGAAGAGAGTATCGTGCACAGGGTAGGTAAAATCAAGCTTTTAATCCAAGAAAGAGCACAAGACAAGCTGAAAATAACGAAAAATTAGCACGCGACTTTCCATTTTATACTCCAAAATAACGTTTCAATGACGCGCTACTTCTTCTAAAGGATATACTTTTACCTTTGACCTCCGGAGGTAAATTCCATCCAATCCCTAGGTACTCAGCCAGCAAGGGTGATTATAATTAAACGTTTCATGGGAGGCCAATGAACATGTTTTATTGTCTGAAAAATGTTGCTTGTGGTTGGGCCTGACCTGCTAAAGCCATGATTCCCAATTCATTGCGCTACCGAATAATGCACGGCTGTTGTCTACACACATTTTCACGCGGCTTAGCATCTATGAACTATCACTTCTTCGTAAAAAAGGCAATTTTGTGAGTACGTAGAGGTTATGTTGTAATTGCAATCTGTTATTCGTTGCAGTATTGCATCTTGTATCCTTGAAACAGGAGCCTTCTGTTGGGTTACATGGGTAAGACGATTAACTATGGACAAAGTCGATAGATTTTCCTTCAATTGATAAATGACCACCATTTGTCTATTTTTGGCCGAGGTTTAGTTGAATATAAGAAACAACCCTGTATCCTGGAAATTGCCTAATAAAAAGATAATCGAGTCAAAAACCGAACAACGTGTGTACAACGTATATTTTTTGTGCTTATGCGCGCGCAAAAATAGGTCTAGTATACGTCATCAACTTTTGTGCGACACGAAGTGCGTTGTGTGTTCAACACAGTGCTTGCATATCATTACGCTGTGCTAAAATCAAAGTTTTGGTAGTCTTTGGTTGTCCTTATAATGTATACCAGATATTTTCTTACTTATCACTTCCAAAACCACTGTTGTATTAAAGATACATAGCTTTTATATATGATCTTGACGGATGACCTTGCTAAAAGAGAATAAAGAAAATGCTGCTAACTAACACTCCTTTATCTACCCTTTCTGCTACAAATTTTCTCATTAGCACACATATATTATGTAATCTGAAACCCTTTACAATTTGGACCTGTCTAAACATTTGTTGTCTTGTAATGGATTAATCTTTATCAGAAAAAAATAAAATCCTTGTCCCATCCACAGGCACTTGGATTCAGGATTTTATAACAACTTACCATTATCACTATGATAAATAATACACAAGGTAGTGCAGTCGCCATTTTTTAAGGGAACGGATGTTTTTATAAGCAATTTGGTTCTCGATTCTCACGAGTAAACACGTTCCGTGACGGGAGCCAAGGATGCTTGTAAAAACACCCGTTCTCTTAAACATGGCGGCTGCACTACCTTGTGGATTATTTATTATAGTTATGTACTTTAAGTTGTAAAATCCTGAATCAAAGTGCCTGTGATCCCATCCTCAAACCCTTAAAGAAACGGCAAAAGTTTGGACTGGGCCAATTTGGAACAGATTGAAGACAATAAATCAAAATGAGTGTAATTTGATATATATCTAGGGTATAATCCCAAATTAAAATACAACTTCTTTATGGAATTCAATTCAATATAAAAGAAAGAGCCGACGAGCTTTTGTCCCTAGAAAAACAACATTACTACGATTGTTAGACGGAATGATCGAATGGATAAATTGACTGACTAGTAGCAAACCAACCAACTCAACTTAAATTATAAAACGCGAGTTGCGCCTGTCTGCAAAGCGGTATCGAGAGTATAGGTAGATTTTGCGCGATGAGCCGTAAAATCAACTTTTTATTGTTAGATTCTCGTGTCATTTGTTCGGAATAGATAATACAGGTTTAAATAACGCAATAAGAAATTTTGAAATACACCTAGTAAACCAACGTTATTACTTGTCTTAAAACGTAAGGTTCTCTCAAACATGTACTTTCATAATTGCAGTGAATGGATCAGGTTAAATTCCCACCATTTGCTTTTTAATTGTACCCGATTTATCTATGGTTTAGAATGGACTCGGCGCCCACGTCAAAGCCCAGTTTTGAAAATACAACTATAGTAAACTATACCTTGGGAATTAGTTGTTTTTGGCGGACTCAGCGCTATATAGTGAGCATACCGTTCGAAATTTTTCCGTTGAAGTGAGTTCGGAATGTGGCTTAGGATTCCTATAGGTAAATGGAACCCTTGGTTTCCCTCGCCTAGAAATCCCTTGCTGAAAAGATTAAAAAATTGGAGTGCATGCCTTCGAATGTCACCATGCCCCTTTTTAAACCAGACCTTCAGCGCTTTTAGCGCTTTGTTTTACATTGCTCATCGACAGACAGCACGCTATTTATCTAAATTCTAATAATAATATAGGCTACATGGTAGGCATTGCTGTTTTCAAGCTCCTTTGTCAAAAAAAAACGATTAAATCATTTTACACGCTGTGATGCTCACTGTGCGCATTCTCAATGGCCGATCTCATATATAAATCAGACTTACGATTCACAAAAGACTCAAAATCATCACTTATCTGTTTCTCCAGTTGTTTCTTCATATCACCAAAAGAACCTGAAAGGTTGGACGAAATAATTATTACAATAATGATTATTCTATTAATTTTTTTTCATGTACACTTCATCTGAATTTCTTTAAATTAAAGGTTATATACAAGAAACATTCATATCAATTAGGAAGTCATGCCATGTATACCACTCAAAAGCCGTCTATTTGAACGTCCACCTTACATTTCCCCTATTTCAACCCATTATTAAGTATTTTTAACCTCTTCGCAGTAAAGTACCACCTTAGTAACACCTTAAGGGGCTGTCACACCACAGCGTATGTCACAGCGTATGGCGAACGTATGCTTATACGCTCCCATACGCTGATGTACGCTAGGCATTCGTTACTCATAAGCCGTGTACGCTACAAGTACGCTGGTATACGTTGGTATACGTTCCTATACGCAGAGGCAAAAAAATAATTTTTGACATGTTAAAAAAGTTCAGCGTATGCCAGCGTATAGAATATACGCTATTCATACGGTATGCATACGGTCTATACGCTAGAGGTACGCTACTAATACGGTATGCATAAGGTCAATACGCTACACGAACGCTACTCATAGGTCGAGTACGCTTGTCATACGCTGACAGAAAATTAAAATTCTATCAGACATAATATATATTTGGAACCGTTAGAACTTAATTTCGCTTATTTGAGCAATGGTATGATCACAGCTCTATTGAAATAAGTAGTCACAAAATCGAATCGGGTTTAAACATGTACTTTATATAAGTCAGTTGTAGATCTAGCTCAACACAGAGAAGAATGATTCAGCTCTTCTAAGTCACCATTTAACCTTGTATTATGTTGAAAAAAGAAAACATGGGAGACGAAGGAAGAGGAAAACAACAAGGCGCAAAATATGGATAAAACCTTGGATTGGGAGGCGGTGGCATTTCGGCCTTTATGACCAGCTCTTGGTTGAGTTAAGAAACGAGGATCAAGCATCTGGCCCTCTTCTTCCGTTGAGAGGCTACACGACCTCTTTTTGCCCTTTTCTTCCTTTCCAGTGTAGAGGACCTGGAAGAATCGTCTTCCGAGGTCGGGGAAGTATCTAGTAACTGATCTTCATCGACTGGCGATGGAGATCTAGATCTGTACTGAACAGCATTTTCGTCTTCTTTCTTTTGTTGAGTACCATCACTCTTTTCTTTAGCCGATGAAGAAACACTTCTTTTTCCCTTCCCTTTCCCACGTTTTCCCGGTATCCTTACTGCTGAGTGTCTACTTCCAGACTGAAGGAACTGGCAAAGGTCATAAATGATGATAACCGCTTTATGCGTTAGTACACGCTTACATACGTTAGCCATACGTTACTCGCTAGCTGGAATACGCTTCTCATACGGCATTGTACGTTACAAATACGCTTGTAAACAAACACGTACGTTTTGTATACGCTGATAATACGCTGGCCATACGCTACTTTAACACTGCTCATACGCTGGCCATACGTTTAAAATGATTTCTTTTCGATGCCGGGGGTTTACGCCGAAGAGTTGTGCGTATGAACAAGATTTTGTCTTTATTCTATACGCTAGGCATACGTTACCCTCATACGCTGTGGTGTGACGCCCCCTTAATTAGGCAATACAATGCCTTTTAGGAGGGTGAGAAAAACATAAATCTACCTGCCCTATCTCCAGGATCACCAAACTGTGCAAATAGCTCGCCAATTTTATCCCGCTTTGCACGCGCACGTGCGTGCAAAGCGGTGAATAATTGGCAAACTGTTCGCATCGTTTTGTCATCATGAACGCAGGGCGTATCTTCCAACAAAAGTATGATTATTAGTATTTAGATAGCATATCATAGCCATTTCAAGGCCGTAGCTCCCATTACGCACATTACGCAAATGCGTAATAGAAATATAAACTTCTTCCGAAAAATGTCGTCGGGTAAGTCTTTAAAGCTTTTTGAAAGTAAATGGTAATGGTTTACACTGTTCTTTTTTACACATAGTTTAAATGTTCAGATAAGCAGTCCTTGAGATTGAGGATGGTAAAAGTTTTTTTTTTTTGTTATTCGTTTGAAATGGTCAACATAACTAAATTTCCAGGATTGACACATTGTGGTAAATAGCCGTACTGGGCAAACGGTTTTTTATATATATATATAAATTCCAGCATCTTTCGGCGAGAATTGTCGATCAAAAACATATTAACTAATCAATCACAATCCAATGTACGTGTTTATGTAAATGGTTGAGATTTTGAAAAACCGATTTATATGTTTCGTGACCCGTTAAGCAAAAAGGAACTATCTGGGAAGTGCGAAAAAGTTTTGATACTAGTAAGACTGCGCGTTCTTAATAAAGAATTAGGATCTGACATAAAAATCGATTGACACCCTGTGGTTGGCCTATGCCGAATCAAATCCTTTTTCAAATATCTATTTTACGGGGTTTTGCGTAATTGTCGCGTAACGGGTCACATTTTATTATTTTTAAATTCACAATAATAGGGTATGTCAAAATATTGTTAGTTCGTACCTTTCAGCGAGGTTACGTCTTGTTGAATCGAGATATCTTTTTCCTTGTACTGGTCTAGTTCTCGCCTTACATCTGTGTTGACATATGAAACAGACATTGGAAAATTATCTAGCTATTATAGTTAACCACATCGTGAAATTAACACTCATCTCGACCAAAACCGTTCAAATCATTTAATCAGCGCAGCATTCATTCATTCTTAATGCTTACTCCAATCACTCAGAAAAAAACCGCTCCGAAATTGTTCAAAACGCTTCGAAAATGTAGTAAAATGAACAAAATTTCAATCAAATCAAAGAAATAATTGAATTAAATCATTGAAGGTAGAAAAGAAATATTACTTATTTCGTCGAATAGGACGACATTATCGATTATTTTTACCTCCCTTGACAACCATTTTTAACTCGTACCTTCCACTCATTCAAATTCATTCCGAGTTCATTCTAAAATCATATAATATGCATATTTCACCCTGTTCTTAACTGAAGATCTACCAAATTTATACACCATAAAATAGTTTGCTACTTACCTCCGGTCAAGCCAGTTATATAAACGCCATTTAAGGAAATCGTTGCTATAATGATTATCAATAATACACCAAAACCAACAATCATACTTCTTCTGACTGAAAGTTTTACACGTCTATCTATTACGGCATCATATTCAGGTTCTCTTGTTGCTGGCTGTTCAGGCTGTGCTGTGTCAGCCGTTTCATCTAACTGATCAACCAGCTCTAGTTCGTCATATACAGCGACATCAGTAGACGGTTGAAGGTCGTTGTAATAAACACATTTTGGAGTAGTATCTTCTTCGGAAATTCTTTCAGCCATTCCTTCTTGTCTTGAATCAGACAGAAAACATGTGACCCGTCACGCGAAAAAGGACCATCTGGGAACTTCGTAAATAATATTTGAAAAAGAGATTAGTTCTAGAACGGATCAACCAGAGGTCGTATTTCAAAAATTCTTTCACTAAAAGGTAGATTGATTACTCTCGACTCTTAAATTAGTAAAGTTTCGACCCTAGTCAATCTGCGCAATCGGATCGATACATTACGCACTTCCAAGACGGCCCCTTTTCGCGTGACGGGTCACATTTAATATTAATACAGGATCAAGATAGCTACCGTGCGGACTTAAAATTACGTGAACTAGAAAGTACCTCAAGAGTAATACTAGTAATTTTGGGTCATTTTAAAGATAATTCGGCTTCTATTGGTACTTTGGTCTATACGCTCGAGGAAAAGAAATCTTAATTGCTTTCCAATCGGCTGTAGATAACTTTTGGTTATGTTGTCATTTAATTTTTGGATATCAATTTATAATGTGCCACATTTTATATACATTGGCCAGTCGAAATATGAAAGTGTTTGATAGGTTCTTGAAGACACATCAACTTATTTATAAAACAGAAGTTATGTGAAATATAGGGGAGAAACTAGGATATCGACCATTTCGTCTATTTTGAACGGGTTAAGCAATATCTTATACAGCTTATGGTAGCCTTTAAAACTCACATTCGTTCAATTTCATTCCAACATCACATATCTTGTAATTCTCACTAAGTTCCTAAATGAACATGTAGTAAGCATCTAAAAGAAAAGGGTATTTTGTCAAAATAAAGATTCAATTGTAAATGAGATCATACAAGAAATAGATGGAAGGTGCTCACATATCGCAAGAGTTAAAATATATTTTCCAAAAATAATGCAGCAATTTTCCACAGCACGTAATGAATGTCACATGCAGTAATTAGCGGAGTCAACTTAAACCATCCAGGGTCGTTTCAAACAGTTTGTTACTCCGGAACCTTACGTCTTGATTATTCGACATATAACCAATTCATTTGAGACATATTAGGCAAAAGGGAAACATCATTTTTGATTTCAGGATGTTAAAACGGTCGAAACTGTTTGCAAATCATGTCCTGCTTTACACATGTCTTGCAAAGTAGGGCATAATTTGCAAACAGTTTGGACCATTTTGTCACTCTGAACGCAGGGCTTGGCTTGGACCTGACTGGAATTTACCGGAGGTCGTTGTATGGTAAAAGAAGATCTTTAAGAAAATATAGTGCGGCTTGAAAATAGCATTTTGAAGTGGAGAAAAGTGACCCACGTGCAGATTTTTTTTTATTTTTGCATAGTTTTGCACCTCTTCTTTAATATAATGCTTGGTTCGAACTTTTTTGTGGACGCTTTCCTTTCCGGGAGGACGGATGCGCGACGGCGGGCGTGCCCGAACTAAGTGTCCTCTTCATATTAGGAAAAAAGACGGTTCCTGTACTCAAGCTTGAATAGCCCAAAACTTAAACCTAAAAACCCAGTTTTTTAGTCTCAAAAGATAGAAAAATGAATGTAGATGAAGCGCTTATGACGTAATATTTAAAAGTATTGTTGTGGAATGCGCTGCAGCACCTGATAGTTGAACAATTTTATAAAGAACAAAGAAGGCCAAAAATCGGGTGGGGTCTGACCTGAATATGTGTTAGAGCGTTATGTATTGTAAACTTAGCATCTGACCAGCAACAATTTTAGACAAATACTTATTGTGCTATTTTGAATGGACGGTGTGCATATCTGAAAGATGTTGAAATTGACTTTAGTTTCTGCAGCACTTGTTTTTATTGTTTTATGGTTTGTCGCAAATAAACATTTCCAATGTGTTAAGAAACGGAAGGAACGTCCGTTCTTTGAACTTTGTGACATTTCAATTCCATCCGTCTGTAGATTATCATATCGTTTTGTAAATTACGGCGGTCCAATTTCGTCTAAGAAATCAAAATGCGATTTGTCACGCGAAAGGGTGACATCTGGGAATCCAAATGTCATTACGTAATTCACCGTGCTAGTCGAACTTTGTTTTTACGTGTCAAGACTTAACCAGCGCTATACATTAAGCAGTTAGTCGCGTTAAAGTGGTGCTAGAGGTTGGAGAAAGTCCGTCCCTAAACAACAAAGTTCTTAACAACGGCTTGTTGGGTGAAGTCTAGCTTATGGCGATCTATAGTATTACGACGTTATTCCTCCGCACATTCGACCAGTTTTTCATTTCAAATCTCTGCAAAGGCGTTTAATTTCAAAAAACAATTCAAGAAATGGCTTTTCATTCCAACATAATGAAGAACTTTCGATACTATCCAATGAGTCTGAAAGTGCGCATGTTGTTTGAATATAATAGATTTTACGTAATTTGTCGTTGACGTCATTATGTAGAAACGCTATCAAGTAATCAATCGCAATAATTTCTTGAAAAACAATGACTGTTCACATAACAACCAATACTCAACGAATTCTTTGTCATATTTAAGAAAGGTCGATTTCTAATCGATGTCAAAACAACTTTTTTGAAGAGCATATATTTTTTTCGAAACGAGTACCATTAAGAAATTGAACACTTGTTGTGAAAGAGGAAACTTAAGGTTGAAAGGGTGAAGTCAGGAAAGCAATCGGAAATGACTTCGTAAACCGCGATCGATTTGTGACTTTTAGCTACAAATTATGTAACATTTCATACATGTGTGACCCGCCACGCGAAAGGGGACCTCGTAAAATGAATATTTATAATAAAGATTGGTTCTGGTACAGGTCAACCAGAGGTCGCATTTCAAAAAGTCTTTCTCAAAAAGTATTGATTGAATGGAGTTTTACGCCGCTGTCAATTTCTTTTAGTTATATCGCGGCGGCTCGACCACCTAACAATGGATTCCTGGTATTTCTCTCACCAGTACAACCATCACATCCTTTCCTAGCCTCCGACTGCTATCTCCTATAGGTCTACGATTATCAACCCATTTTTGAGAGACAAATAGTCGGAAATGGGTGTCGCCGTCGGGGATCGAACCCGATACCTATAGATTGACAGTCCGACGCACTACTGCGCTAAGACGGCGAGTTTCTCAAGAAGTAAGATTAATCATTATAGATTCAGGAAAATAGCAAAATGCGAACATGTTTCGATTCTAGTCAGCCTGTGCAGGCCGCGCAGTCTGACTAGGGTCGAAAATTGTCACACTGCCCAGATGGAGCTTTTTTTGTGTGAGGTATCACATATGTAAGCCCTTACTACAATCATAAAATGAATTATATTAAGAGTGCGTTTAAATATTTGATAAATTAGAATATTCTTGATCCTTAGAAAGTACATTCAAGTATTTTTTGTGCAAACCCCTTATCCAATTGATACAATTAACAAATCGTGAAATTGACAATGTCAATTATATTTGAATGATTTTGAAATGAAATAAGATGATTGTGATGAGTGAGCTTCGAGTGAAATTAAAGAGCAGTAATCCTAGAACGCTAATTTTGTTCGGAGTGAGCAAAATTGGCGATATTTATTGTCTCCCTTTAATAAAATAAACATGCAAGTTCTACAAATAGTTTCCATAATTTGAAGAACCAATTAGACGCCTATAATTTCAATTATGAAAGTAAAAATTGCGATTTTTCTAGCTTTTTCAATATGAATATACTTGTTGATCTTATTTTGTGTGTGATTTTAAAGCGTTTTTGAATCGTTTGGGTGAGTGATTGGAATGAATGGACGGAGTGCTGAGTGAGCAATTTGGAATGGTTTTGATTGCGATGAATGTCAATTTTACCATGTTACTAACTGTAATATGTTTATAAAGGAAACGTGTACATGGGTGTGTTCATGGGTGTAAAATGGGACCGCCATTGCTTTGGTTGATTGATTGATTGATGGAGTTTAACGCCGCTTTCAACATCATTTCAGTTATATCGCGGCGGCTGGAGCACCAAACAATGGATACCTGGTATTTCTCTCACCAGTACAAACATCACATTCTTTCCTAGCCTCCAGCTGCTATCTCACATAGGTTTACGATTATCAACCCATTGGTGAGAGACAAATGGTTGGAAAGAATGAGTGCCGCCGTCGGGGATCGAAATCGGGACCTCTAGATTGACAGTCCGTCGCGCTACCAACTGCGCTATGACGGAGGCTCCCATTGTTTTGGTCATCACTTTTTACGAATTGCAACGATATTTTAATGAATTTATACAATGACTTATATAAAATATACAGTATATCTAAAGAAAAAGTATTTCTAAATACATGTAAATACGAAAGAACGTTCAATAATGGCAGAATACGAACCCCATCGAAAATCAATTGGGCTTTCTTGAGCGCAATATATGTGAACTGTAACCTCTTATTCAAAATCTGCTCAGTTGTTACAGATGTTGCAATAGTAATGTTAGGGTTCATATCCCACGTCTGATCCAGGATATTAGGAGAAGAGTGGGTGTCATGATTGTCGTCGCTATTCGATGATCTTCATATTGGCTGTACAGTAAGTGTGTGGATCAGTCTTGGATTAGAAACAATGATCAAGTTGAAATCCCTTCTATGATATCATATGCAACCAAATTATGTAAGAATAATCGATTAAAACATATTCATTTATAATGGGAAAAAAATCTTGTTTTTCAGTTTTATTACCAATTTTTAGACCTACCAAATTTATTTTCTTATGCAGTAGATGCGCCAAGCTGATTTAGTTCAATCTTGTTCAAAACTATTTTGGTGAAAATCAGCCCTATGTTCAGGATGTCAAAACGTTGAAAACAGTTTACCAATGATGCCCCGCTTTGCACGTGCACTTGCGTGTAAATCGACGTACAATTGGAAAACTGTTTGCATCATTTGGTGATCCTGAACGCAGGGATGGGCGCATCTCATTTTGCAAAATAACAAAGTAAAGAGGTATTCTCCTGACAGCGTGGGTACTTGTTGGTATGTAAGATAAACTTATCGGTTTCTACGAAAAAAAATCATGTCATGCCCCCTCGGGGAACTGTCAGGTCCGCCCGGGCGCTTCATATTTTACATAAAGATGAAAAAGAAAATCTTAAAAAAAAATCTTCCCTGAAAACAGAGCTGACAGCTTTCATATTCGGTATATAATATCACGCAGCGGACCTCTACCACGTTTGTTGCCAGGCCCCCGTGGGAAAATTTGGGCGCCACCTAGGTACATTCCCTTTTACATTGAAACAAAGAAGAATATACTATGTGCATTTTTTCTCCGAAAGCAAAAGGCAGACAGCGTTCATTCTTTATTGACTAGTATCAATTGGGCTCAACCCGGGTGCTTCTTATTTTATAGATAAAAAAGAAGGAAATCTTTATGAATCATCTCTGAAATCATAGGATAAAACTCTTTAATTTCTCGGGGACCAAATTCGGGCACCGCAAGGGCGCATTCCATTTAACATAGATACAAAGAAGGAACCCTTTAAAATCTTCTCTAAAACCAGAATACATAGGATGATCAAATTTAGTATGCAGTTTCAAATAGTTGACCTTTATCAAGTATGTTCATACCCTATTTTACATACGAAACAAAAGGGCAAATAGTTCAACCACATTCTTTTCTTAAAAAAGTCTAGGATATTGATATTAGGTAGGAATTATCTCAAAGTGAACATATGCTTATATTACATGCATATGTGATGTCCGAGGGGTCAATGAGACTCAGGTGAGCGATCTAAGACCGTGATTGTCCTCTTGCCTTTATTGCAACCACAATTAAGCATAGAAAAATATCCTAGAAGCACTTTGAAAGAGCACGATCCATTAAAAACCTTTTTTATGATTTGGCCTTGGTGTAAAGTAAGGTGATTCTTTAAAACAGACAACGGACAACAGCCCTGAGTTCAGGTTGACAAAACGGTGCAAACTGTTTGCAAATAATATCCTGATTTGCAAGCAAGTGCACATGCAAAGCGGGGTATAATTTGCATACAGTTTGCATACAGTTTGCATCTTTTTGTCATTCTGAAAGCAAAGCAAAATTTTACGGTTGTTTAAAAACAAAGCGCTTTACTACTTGCATGATGCGTTTTATGTCATTCATGGTTGCATTCGGAACATCGCTCGGACTTTTCCGTAAATTGGAAAGTACCTCGGACGTAAGTTTAGTAATTCTGGGTCATTTTTAGGTGATTAGGCTCCTGGTGATACTCCCGTTAATACGCTTTAAGAAAATCATATTTTATTAATTCTCTCCGATCATCTTTGGAGATCTTTCTTGCATATAATATAGCCGCCGTCATAGCGCAGTTGGTAGCGCGTCGGACTGTCAATCTAGAGATCCCGGGTTCGATCCCTTTCCGACTATTTGTCCATCACCAATGGGTTGATAATCGTAAACCTATGTGAGATAGCAGCTGGGGGCTGGGAAAGGATGTGATGGTTGTAATGGTGAGAGAAATACCAGGAATCCATTGTTAGGTGCTCCAGCCGCCGCGATATAACTGAAAAAAATGTTGAGAGCGGCGTTAAACTCCATTCAATCAATCAATCAATGCATATAATAATTTGATTTCCGAGGTGTATTCCGTAGAATCGCCGAAGGTTCCCGAGTGTCATGGGGGATGACTGTGTTTGAATGTCCTAAGATAAATCCAGAAACGTTATCTCCCTTTGTCTTTTGCAACCGTTCACTTTTTGGGGAAATACAGTGACAACATAACTCACGCGCGCAACTATCGAAACAAATACAATATGACGGCATAGGTAGTCTTTGCTTGAATGGATCGACACCTACGCCAGTCCTCATGCCCGAGTCCTGTGAATTTTCGGGAGGACTTGTTGTAGCTGACATGTGACAGGTCCTGTAGTGTTTGTTAAATAGAGGATATTGAATGAGTGGTTATTGAATACTGAATTTATTAAACGAGTCATCTATAAACAGATAAAAACGAGGATGTGCCGAGTTTTTATCTGTTTTAGATGACGAGTTTAATAAATGCTGCGTTTTATGAGCGCAAATTTTATATTCTGTTTATAATATGACCCGAATATCTATCTAATCGCCAAAATTCTTGAAATTCAACGTTTCCATTTTCCGCGAGATTTATAACGCCGTTTAAAGATGACGTCTTAGATCATAGATTATGACATCATTTCTGCGGTTACAAAATAACGTTTCTATTCGCTCTGAGCCCATTTGCATATTTATTCCACTAGTGTAATAACACCCGTGTAATATCAAAAATATTCAACGGGGTTATTTCACTCCGGTGACGTAGGTCATATAACAAACTTTATTTCTTAACCCTTTGGTGTAAAAATATAAATTTGAAGTTTTTCATGACCAGAATTTCATTACTCAAATGAAAAACAGTGTTGAAAAAGAAAAGAAATTTCGTATAAAAGCAGTTTCTTCTTTTTCGACGCTGTTTCATTTCTCATATTATTTTTTTATGACTTAGAATCTTATTCATTTGGAAATATTGCTTGAGAACGAACAATGTATACGGTTTCTCAGAAGAACCTACTAATATCAAGTAGGACATGTAAAAAAATTAAGCATTAAGTCCTTCAGACGTGTAGCCTAAAAAGCAACGACTATATAGCATAATGTGAAAACCTATACCCTAACATTTTTTGATTTCGACAGATGGTTATTCTACATTCAGAAAATATAAAAAACAAACAAACAAACACACACACAAAAAAAAAACACAAAAACAAAAAAAAAAAAAAAAAAAAAACGCGTTGTGAAAGTGTTGTTCCTGACCAGTCTGCGCTGTCCGCTAAGTCTGTTCAGGTTCTTAACTTTTCCCAAGAATACAATTATCGCTCCGGCTTACAAATACTTTCTTGTGGGAGACTTAAACATTGTCCTGGATACATATTGTTTGACTTGTTGTCTTTCAGGGTCATGTGATTTTATTTTGTTTGTTTCAATCCATTTCTGTGGATATGTCTTCTGATTGGATGATCATTTGCTAAAGAAAATAGCTAGTTTGTAACCTTCATCAAAAAGGTATTCCTTTAAAACCTCTTTGACTTTCGGCAAATCTTTACAGTTTTGTTTCGTGATATTGAATTGTAATACACGAAGAGAGTGATTGTTTATTTCTCGGAGAAATGAAACTGAAATCCTTATGCCACTTATCCGCGGCGTCTTTTTAGGGGTGTTAAGGTTTTTTTTTTAGCTTTATACTCCCATGGAATCTTTTCGCGAGATGTATCACATTGCACCAAATTAAAAACGGGTATTGTCGGAGTTCAAGTAGGACCTAAAGGTAGAGGACCCAAAATAGTTCCGAAACATTTCGGATCCCATGATCTCTCATAATCTTAAAAGCGGTTTCTTGAAGAAATCATCAAGAAACCTCGGATACCACTGTCAAAGTTTGTAGTTTCCGTAATGTTTCGAAACTACTACGGGTCGATTACCTTAACCCTTTCCTATTTAATCCCTGCTTTTTACGTGCCTGTGATTTTTTGATTGAGAAAACATTGTGAAAGAAGAAGAAATTGCTTCTAACAAGCAATTTCTTCTTTTTCCACACTATTTTCTTCCCTACTGAATGATTATTTTTCAAATTAAATCCACTTTAAATTTTCGTCTGCAAAACCTTTGAATTTGGACAGGTCCAAAATTTTGTAAAACAGGAAAGTGTTAAGTATTAATACATAATTCGGATTGTTTATCGAAGTTTGATCGCTAGAGAGGACCACCCCACCCCCTACAATATCATTTAGACTGGCAATGTAGAAAGGCAATTTTCAAATAATGATACCTTCGTTCATATTTAACAGATGGCCATATAATTCTAAAATAACATGAAATATCAAAACTTCCTAATTCAGTCATTTCGATAATTCGAAGTCTAAAACGTCCGGAATATCAGAATGCCCACAGAGAATTAAGGCATTTGCAAGGCGAGAACTTTCAAATGGTGGGCGCGGAAATATGTTAATTAGATAATGCTGTATTTAAATTAGACGATATTTTTCTTTATGTAATTCTTCTGTACCGTTCAGTTACCGGAGAATAGCAGAGAAACTCAATTGAAATATAACGATACCTCAGCACGAAACAGTTGTGACTGCCTATATGTTTATAGGCAGTTACAACTGTATTGCACTGAGCCATCTATATATGATACGTTATCCCGAAAAAACTTGCCTAAATGACAATAAAAATGACAGTAGACTTAAACTACTATTCTTAAAAAAAAGCAAAAATGGTTATTCACAAAACAAGAAAACAATACTTCTATAAAACTGTATTTTCTATGCACTAAATTATTAATTATTACATTTCGTATCGAATGGTAAAAATGTAAAATGGATTTTCTCAAAGAAGGTCAGAAGACATATAGCGATGGCACGGTTTCCATCTGTCCGTCCTTCCTCCAGTCTGCTTGTCTGTTTATCCATCCGTCTTTTATAAACAATTCTTGTTTTCGCGATAGTGTAAAAAATATTAGCGGAATTAACATGAAAATTTCAAAGAATTTTTGAAAGGTCATATGGAATGTTCAGAATAACATGAAAGAAAAAAATCAATAAATGACAATTTTCTGCAGCATTAATGAATTTAAACGAAACTAACGCTAAATTCTCGACCGACACAACCTTTCCTTTACTTCCCTAATCTTGGTCTCTTTCTTTAGCGATTTTGCAAGATTTGTTAACGATCAAACCGGGAAAAAATCGACCGTTTTTGACTACTTTAAGAATTGGGAAATTTTAACCGTATTGTATTGTTTTCTAGGTAGCTTACTTTCTGAACGAAGAGTGCTCTTTTTTAAGCCACACTACTATTTTGTGTAGACCCAATTAACGTTTATTTGATGGGCAATGGACTGCCAAAATGTGCCATTTACACTACATTTTTAACTAGGACAAAAAAGGATATGGCGTTGAATGTTAAAATTGTCATCCATAGATCATTTATGACGTCATTTGCAAATCAAGTCGGTCCTACCAAGATTTAACGCTTAGTTCTAAAGGTGTGCTATATCAGGGACTTTAGATATACAGTGTATTTATGTGCAATGCAAATCATGTAAATGTTTGAAAAAAATGACAATATAGTCTGTTAAAACTTAACTTACCATTGCTATCTACTTTTACAGCTAGGTATACATGGGCTCTGTCTGTAAAGTGTCC
The DNA here is from genome assembly GCA_948146395.1 of Fragum whitleyi. NCBI lineage: Eukaryota > Metazoa > Mollusca > Bivalvia > Cardiida > Cardiidae > Fragum > Fragum whitleyi. The sequence continues at coordinate 29,704,109 of OX411544.1, forward strand.
TTCTCAACAACACAATAACTCGTACCAGGAACCATTCAATTGCGAGCCAAGAGCGCCAATAAGCCTAACATGTTCATACTAATGTAATTGCCCATTGACGCAAATGAATAAAACAAACAGCATTTATTTAAAAAGATAAGGGTGTTATGTATTCAATTAACATTTCATTCAAAACAGGGGTAAATAAAAAAAGAACGAAAACATGTTCATAAATGTTTATTGCTCTAACCATTTTGAAGATAAAAGACTGTAAAACATAATAGTCAGTTACGTTCACAGATCTAAGAGACTAATCAATGACTGGTCTAAATTACCAAAGCAATTCCAGCAGACAAAACAAACAGCAATTTAACATTTTGTCAAAGCAAATGATATCGATAAATATTTACATACACTCAAATGATGAACCAAAACGAACGAAAAGAAAAACAAGGCGTTTATTAAAGTACCATTTAAAATTTGCAGCAACCGATATTGTCAAAAAGTAGTTAAAGGTAATTTTAGACTGTTTTGAAGTTCGAAATTGTTATACGGACATTTGTTTGGATTGAAAGTTATATCATATATAACAGTGACTCTTTTTTCATTGCTTACAGTACCTTTCGGCCAAAAGACAAAAGCTTTTAGAGGCCGGGCACCAATTGCTTTGGCATAAATCAGATATCTCATGAAGAAATGAAAGGTAGTTATTTAAGTTTTTTAAGCTAATGTCAAGATACAATTCAGCGTCGCGGCCATTGCACTAAAAATCAGTTGTTGACACATCGTACAAAAATAGAGAGGAAGAAAAGAAGAAGGTGGGTTCCAGATTCCCCGTAGAGGAAGTGTCATACATTTGCCGCATTACCGGCTAGCACTAGCAAGGGTCCCCATATTAAGTATTTACGATGAGGTCCTACAGGAATCCTAGTTTGTTACAAAAACGTTTCTCTCGGATAAAAAGAGATTCCTCTTTGTATTTACGTTCGTATTATTTCAAAGCCAGAATAAGGAACAGCATAGGTGATCAAAATACTATTTGCTTAGCAAGCCCAGGATTCTTACTTCACAAATTTAAGGAACAAAATAGAGTTAGAACCTTGGATTGATAAAAAAAAGATTCTTACAAAGAATATCAAAACTGTACATTTAACTAATGGGATTCCTCCTACTATTGTGGGATCCTCGTGATACAAGGGCACATTTAGTGTCGAACCTTGCCCTGCGTTTAGGATACCAAAGCATAGAAAACTGTTTGCAAATTATTCCCCGCTTTGCAAAGCAGAGCATATTTTTCAAACAGTTTGCCACGGTTTGTCATCCTGAACGTAGGGCTAATAAAACAGGGTTGGCCTAAAATGGACCGCCAAGCACGAAATGAGGCGTATTGGACCTTCTGCTGGCGAAATGGACTCTTATTACATATTATTGGTCAATATTTTGATATTGTAACGCTAACGTACAATCTTCTATGATTTTATTGTATTTTTTAATCTGATTTTACAAGGAATATTGTAATTGAAGGGATTTTTTGTCTTTTACACCATTTCTACTTTGACTTATGCGACAAAATGGACACATCGTCGGCCGCAAAACGGACTTCTTTTTTTGCAATAACATAGATATCTACCTTAAATGACTTCATTTGATATCATTATGGTGTTTCAACGAATAAATACTAGATAGGTATATACTTCTAAAATCGCCTACAATAAATCCAACATGGAGTACAGAATGGACATTTATAGCCGTGGGATGTCGAAATGGAGTTCAAGTTATAGGCTAGGCACTATTTCATGATATCAAATTACAGATTTTATCCTATAAGTTACATGATCATCGGTTTATACATGTAGCAGGGAGTTGTTTTTTTTAATGATAATATCATTTTGATACAGTCAAGTCTATTTCGTTGCATATGATACATTTCGTCAGCAAGCTGTGATCGGTCTTAAATCTAACAGCTAAAAGATTAGATAATGACAACTAAAATTTCAATAAGATCATTTAAGATATCAGATAGTATCATTTGAGACAAACAAACGACCTTGTACTATTATTTCATTGCTATATTGCATACATAAAAGTCCATTTCGCCGTGAGAAGGTCATTTCGCTCCATTTCGTATTTTAGGTCAACCGATAAAACAGGTAGCACAGGTTACATGTACCCCTTACACCTATACCATACCTTAAAACCCTTAAAACTTTCGACGATGCAATAGGCATCTCTTAAATTTCAGCTAGCTGCGTCTCTAGACGCCAACCGAAATTTGAATACACGGCTGGTACATGCAAGAGGGTTGCTACACAAAGATTTCGTGCTTGCGTGCAGGTATGTCGTTTCTAGTAAAAATCGGGTGAAACAAAACCTTATTTTAGCAACACTGCTGAAGTAACCATGAATAGATTACCAAACTAATGAATAATTTATACGATTTTCTCGACTGGATCACAGATATTATGTCATTGTGTGCGTGTCTATAGACAAGACTGTCGAAATTTAATTGTATTTCGTGCTATAGATCGCGTGCAATGGATGAATCGAGACAGGTTTTGCACATTTGCAAAAGAACGATCTGTAGAGAAAAAGCAGAGTAGGCGATTTGAATGTCTCTCCCAAAAGACTAGCACAATCAATTCTTATCAGAACAATATAGTGTACTCGTATACGATCTTCGCTGTTTTATTTGTGTATTTAACTCTCTTCAGATGATTAGCCCTTAGTTTTGAAAATTTTAGTCGAAATCACAATAACAAGTGCTTAACCTCCTCTAATTGCCTCTAGGTAAAACGGGAAAAAACCCAAGGTATTGTCCCCTTCTTGGCGTCGGATGCGTTGGAGCTGTTGTTGGTGTAGGTGTTGGCCTATGCGTTGACGTAACAAACTCTATTCTGGGTCGGTCACCGCTTGACCAGTGAAATTATCAAAACTTATACCCCGCCCTAACTTATTTCACCGTATCTGATATTTTACTAAGTGGACCTCAAAAAGTGATATAATTATGAACGTTGCATAGCAATCATGCGCAAATAAGGCGTTGTTATAAAAAGAATGTCCTGAAGATTTTCAAGTTTGTCTAATTTTTGCTTTGAAAGTAAAGAATAATCTATTGTGTAACGAGTAAGATCGATTTATATTTCAGTTTGTGAGTAACAAAAACGCTATATTTTCACTTGTGGCCCCGCGTTTTCATTTCGAATGAGTATATCTTCAACGACTTTCTGTTATCTGTCTACTGTATGAAAATTGAATTTTGTGGGAAGATAGATAATAATAAAACGCTGCGTTTTACCTTAAAACAACGCAAATTTATGAATATTTTATGCACTTTTATATCTATGTCATAGGGTGAAAATATCAATAAAATTATCTTTTTATCTAACTATTTGTTTTCTACTTTTTGACATTGTGCCTTGTCGCTGACCAATGTCTATTTCCCTTAACTAGATTTATTGTAGATGTGTAGTTAAGATCACGTAGGTTTATTCGATTAATATTCTAAAACCACGTTTTACCTAAAATCGTGTTGCCTTTGTTTTGATCCGCCATTGATTCACTAACAGTTGCACTCGTACACTTTCTGATGTTTTCGTTCCATCTTTATTTAGCGTGTTTACGCCTTACCGTAAATGCAGGTAATTACAGTTATTATAATGTATTAAATAGTCTAGTATGTAAAATATGTTTGTACATAGATACATGTATTTATATGGGATTTGTACAGGTACTTATTATTGTTATAATCTATTTTTAGAAACAACTTTTGGGTTGACAATAGAATTCATCAACATTTGAGCTGGTGTTATTCTTTATATCTTCGCCCCCACTACCGCTAGATACGATAGCCGGCTGGCCGGCGACATCTACGTCTCCATAAAATCTTATTTCACGTGGCTTTCGTAATGCAGTAATAACTGAATATTGTGGAGAGGAAAATGCCAATGAAAAACAATTAATACATGTTGGTTGATATTTTCGTAGAAGAAAGAACCTTTTCATTCTGATAGTAATGTGTCTATCTTGTCCAGAGATAGGAAAAATGAGACTCGTCACGCAAAAAGGGACCATCTGGAAACTCTGTAAAATAAATGCTTGTGTGAGTAGGTCCAACATATGTCAACAAGAGAAAGCAATTAAAAATTCTGATATAGATAAGAAGCGTGGCCATTCTAGATTCAGAAAAACAGCGAATGGTTTTGACCCCAGTCAGAGTGTACAATCCGTGCAGTCTGACTTTGATCGACATTAAACGCACTTACCACATTGTTCCTTTTCGTGTGACGGGTCACAATTGTTGAGATTCCTTTGGAGTTATTCAAGTGTTTTTCGAAGACTTTAGAATTGAACGTTTCAATTTCAATCGAAAGATATCGATAAAATACTGCAAACTAAAAAGCTTTGGTAATATTTGGAGATACCACTGACCAGAAAACATGCATTGAGGACTGGGATACCATATGGAATTTGTGATGAGATTTCATTTGAGACATATAGATCTTTTATCTTTCATGAGATTTTGTTTAAGACAAACTTCGTCTTAAACGAGTCTAGAATAGTGATGTTATTAAGGGGCCTTGGCGAACAAGGGGTAAAACAAAATATACATTCAAAATGTAAATCAACTCAATGTCATGAAAGTCTTTGGCTAGAATTAAAGTACAGAATCCATTGCATTAATAAGTAAACATTCCTTCTACAGACAGCGTAATGACTATTTTCGGAAGAGCCAAATGGATAAAAGTAATAATCTGGTCTTTATTTTGCACGAAAATAGACTATAAATTACGAGAGACTAGAGTAATATCAGGTAAAACAATAACATTAGATTTAATATGTATTCATCGACATTGAACCATGTTTTATGACTATTTTAAAAGATTCCGAAAATGATTAGATCGAAAGTAAGGATTTTAAATGTATATGAAAGTCGACAAATACTTTGGTAGGTCACATAAAATAAATCTTGCATAATTTTCCATGGACAATGGTTTTTACAATATCTTAATCTTACATTCGGGATATAATTTAACGAAAGAAATGACGAAAGCGGATACCATGCAAGACTTTAGATACTGTTTGATGAAGAAAGTGGACAGGGACCTGTTTTACTAAACATCTTACGATCATTTTTTGCATAAGTCAAAAATTTAATTTGCTTCTACAGTGGTAACTTACTATGGAAATTCTGCCATGCCATGCATTGGAAACGTCTTCTGAGATATTGCAAGGCAGAATCTTGCAATGAATGAAAACATCAGGTACGATGTTATAAGTGTAGTTTCACAGTCTCGGTTTCAAATTATAGATACACATCGAGCAAGTTTTCTTTTTTCCTAAAGATCGCTGGTGACTTTTTTTATATTTACATATACATGACCTTTGTATTCTGGATAACTTTGTTAAAATGTAATTTATCATAAACAAAGTTAATTGACAGTTCACTCCAATCAGAGACTGCTACTTCTCCAAACTGACACACAAGATGTGCAGATTGCGTGTACAAATAACATTATCTGCATTACTTAGTACTTCAGAGATATTTGTAACCCGTCAGACTTTAAGGGACTATCTGAGTCGTGCGTTATATATTGACGCTAGTCAGACAGCATTGCGAATTGCGGGGTATTGCTCACGTAGAAAATAGTATGCATGTATTGTTTATAGTTTTAGATTTGGCGGAGAGTAGCATTGGAAACCACACGGAATAAATCACCCATAGTTAAACAATACACATGTGCTATTTTTCGTTAAACACGTTTATAGTTGTAAATTTTAAAGTGAGTTTTCAAAGATTAATAATGTCTATACAGGGATAGACAAAATTGGCCCTTGATCACTCACTTAATTTATTATATCTATAGAAGTTTTGGTTCAATGACCCAGATATGAAATATGTATTTGCGGAAATAACCAACCCTTTTCTTCACGGAGACCAATACATTGAAAAGTAAACTCGCCAAATGATGTCAAGCCCCGGGCTTTGGATGACAAAACGGTTCATACTGTTCGAAAATTATGCCCAGCTTTTAACGTGCACTTATCCGAAAGCGGGTTACTAGGCTTTTTTTTTTTAGCTCACCTCAAGGTGAGCTATTGCGATCACTCACTGTCCGTCGTCGGCCCAGCGTCCATCTGTCCGTCCGTCAACAATTTCTTTAAACATCTTCTTCTCCTAAACCATATGGCAAATCAAGCTGAAACCTGACAGGGATGTTCCTTGGGTAAAGTTTTTCAAAAGTTGTAAAAAGAAATTAACTTTATCAAAAACCATGGTTACATAAAGGCCCAAAATGGCCGAAAATCTACGAAAATTTTTTCTCCTCCTAAACAACAAGGCCAATCAAACTAAAACTTGGCAGGGATCAGCATCTTCGGGTGAAGCACTTCAAACGATTTTAAAATAATTTAATGCCATCAAAAACTCTGATTTCCATGGAAACGGAAAGGCTGAAAAATGGCCGGAATTGCCGAAAAGTAAGAAAAAAAATCTTCTCCTCCTAAACCACTAGGCCTCTCAAGCTGAAACTTGACAGGGATGTTCCTAGGGTAAAGCTCTTCAAATAGTGTTAAAAGAATTTCATTTCATCAAAAACTCTGGTTTCCATGGTAACGGAAAGGCTGAATATTGGCCGAAAATTGCCGAAAACTGAGAAAAAAAATCTCCTCCTAAACCACTCGGCCAATCAAGCTAGAATTTTGCAGGGATGATTCTTGGCTCTTCACAAGTTGTTAAAAAGATTTGATTTCATCAGAAACTATTGTTTTCATGGAAAGTCTGATAAATTACCGAGATTGCCAAAAATCGAATAAAAATCTTCTCCTCCTTAACCACTCGGCCATTCAAGCTGAAACTTTTTAATGATGATCCTTGGGTGAAGCTCTTTAAAAGATGTTTAAAGATTTTGGTTTCATCAAAAACTCTAGTTTCCATGGTAACAGTAAGGCAAAAAGATGGCCGAAATTGCTAAATATCTTAGAACAAATTCTTGTCCTCCTAAACAATTACGCCAATCAATTTTAAACTTAGTAAGGGTGATCTTAAGGTGTAGGTCTACTAAATTTGTCAAAAGAATTTAAATTCTACCAATAAATTTTGTTGCCATGGTCAGAGAAAGGTTGAAAATATACGAAAAAATAAAAAAAAAGTCAAATTGCAGTAGCACAAAATTGAAGTCTGTTTCTTTGACATACTCAGGTGAGCGATATAGTACCATCATGGTCCTCTTCTTATGCTATCTCTCAGGGTCCATTTATTGACCCATTCCCGAATTGAAAAAGGCCCATTTTTCCCATATTTAAAGTTGGTTACATCAATTATGTTAATGTTACTGAAAGATTTTTGATAATTTTCTACCTGAATTTTTAATTTAATTATAATAAATTGATAAATATACTTTTTACAATGAAAATTGTAGGGACAGATTTTTAAAGACTTTATTAAGGAGGAAATACCAAAATGTTTATAATTGAAAATTTTCGAATACATGTTTTATCATTTTGTCTATTGCTTTTTCCAAAATGATTGCAAGGGTTTTTCCCAAAGAACTTGGAAAAGCCCATTGGTATAATTTGTAAACAGTTTGCACCGTTTGGTCATCCTAAATGTAGGGGAGAATTAAACCGCGCCCTGTCAGGTCAAAATATTTAACCATACAAACATACTTTTTATTAAAAGGGTTCCATTAACCTTTCAGTAGTAAATAAACTGAAATGAATCGATTGAACGCTTCAAAGAAACCAAAACGACCAGTAATAGATCGTTTCTTCCTGTCTATTCAAATATAATGTTATTGAGGTTGGCGTAATGAAATTGATGTGCTCGTTTTCATGCTACATTGAAGAACTTCAATCACGTCTTAAATGCTACCAATAATATTATCAATAGATCGCCATACTAAAAAAGTGACCATCATATTAGAAGCAAAACGATGATTTCAAGGTAAACCCCTATCAAATTGAACAATTTAGCAATTAGAACTTGATAGTATGTGTACTTATCTTATCTCTCATTTGTATGTATCAAAAGTATGTTGTTTTTTCCGTTAAATGAAAAGTCATTTTCAATTTTCCCCAAACTTAAAAAAATGATTTTAACAATAGCCCTGTGTTTAGGATGCAAACGTTTCAAATGTTTAGAAAAAGAATCATGCTTTACAACGTTAGTTCACGGGCAATGCAATGCGCAATACCTTTTAACGGTTTGCAAACTTTTTTTTATCCTTAAAGCACTCCAGGTCAAAAAAAAAAAAAAAAAAAAAAAGGATATTGAAAAAACAACAACAACAAAATAATAACAATAGTATGAAAAAAAAACTAATGATCTTTATCTATCAGTTGAATAGTCAAAAATGCTCAAAATATAAAAACCATTATATGGTTGGCTGACGATATTTTCTAAAATCAAATTCGCCGAATAAGTTTTTTTATGGTTGCTTCTTTTTTGTGGATAAAAAAAGGATTGATACAGTCGGCCTCTATACCACAGGGTATAACGTGCCACGCCGACACCAGAAGGTTCATGGACACCTGATCGATTTTTTCGATACGGAACTAACGGTTGGGCAAGTTTTTGACTGATTTATAAACCCAAATAATCATTTTCATTTCAATTTTTAGTATCACTGTCGAGATAAATGGTTCTTCTTTTAGGAAATAAAAGGGGAGGGTAACAATTAAGCCAAATGAGCGAGTTCTAGCCCTAGGAGTGAGTGACTTTGCTTGTTTTTTAGGTTTGTCATTAATTTTTTGTCAAACAACCTGACTATTCTTCATTGTTTGTGTTTGTCTAAGAGCATTTATGTATCCTCTACACACATTCCAAATTTCTCGGCAAAAGATCCACATAAAGCGAAGATATTCGTACTTTTATTGGCCTGGGTAGCGAAAAATATGATAACAAGACACCCCCTGAATTTTTTTCGATTGGAAATCGACACCAGAATTTGTGATAGGGGGTGTCTTGTTATCATATTTTCCGCTACCCAGGCCAATAAAAGTACGAATATCTTCGCTTTATGTGGATCTTTCGCCGAGAAATTTGGTATGCGTGTAGAGGACACATAATTGCTCTTAGACAATCACAAGCAATTAAGAATAGTCAGGTTGTTTGACAAAAAATTAATGACAAACCTAAAAAAACAAGCAAAGTCACTCATTCCTAGGAATAGATCTCGCTCATTTGGCTTAGTTTTTACCCTCTACTTTTATTTCCTAAAAGAAGATACATTTATCTCGACAGTGATACTAAAAATTGAAATGAAAATGATTATTTGGGTTTATAAATCAGTCCAAAAGTTGCTCCACCGTTAGTTCCGTATCGAAAAAATCGATCAGGTGTCCACGAACCTTTGGTGTCGGCGTGGCACGTTATACCCTGTGTATACAATCAATATAAATTGCCTGTTGTTTTATGAGTCTCCGAGTTAGATTAGCACATAGCGTGTGGACCACACGTTTACTTGTAATTTATTTGCAATTTACTGAGAATATTGCGTAGAGACCGCTTTTCAAATTGTAGGAGCTAAGTATGCATAGTCATCTAATATGAGCCTGTGCGTGACATTTCCAACAATTTAACATTTGCGCAACGTTAACACTCAGATCAGCCTGTGCAGCCGCACAGTCTGACCAGAGTCTTCACTATGCGCTATATGTAATAGTTATAGTTCATTTCTGACAATTTACGCGATATAACCTAAGCGGAGCGTCAGCGGAGCGCAAGGTTATACGCGTAAATTGTCAGAATATGAACTATAACTGTTTTACCGATCGACTTATTTTTTTCATCAAATAACGCCAGGTCAAATTAGTTGCGCGTCAATCAATGATGTCAGTCATTTTTGTTGCGTCATACATTCTTCAATCAAATCGAGGTAAACAAATAGTGGGAGGAGCGAATTTAATTTCCATTGGGTTTCTGAAATTATTTTGTCATTTGACGAAACAAAATCAGTTGAGAACGTTCGGTGAACAAAACCTCGTTGTTGCTGCTAGTGGGTTCTGTATTCTTTTTAGTTAGTTTTTTGCGGACATAATTCCTCCCTTTTGGGATTTTGTATCGCACATTCAGCCACACAGTGGTAGCCAGTCGGACTATCATTCAAAAGGTCCCGGGTTCGAATCCTGATGGCGGCACTCATCCTTTCCGACTTGTTGTCTACCAACTATGGGTCGATAAACGTAGACCTATGTGGGATAGCAGCTGGAAGCTAGGAATGGAATGGTAGTACTGGTTTAGGAAATACCAAGAATTCATTTTTGGGTGCTCCAGCTGTAGAGATATAACTGAAATTTGTTGAAAGCGGTGTTAAACCCATACAAAAAAAGCCACGGCATAGTTATTTAAAACAATAAAATGTTTGTGACAAGACGTAAGTAAATTATATTCACAGTGTATTGAAAAGCTGTAGTTACCAAGTTTTTGTTCCCCAATGATACGTCACAGTTAAACGGACCACGTTGGCTTTCGATATTGTTCAGCTATCATAGGCCTAACATGCTTTGAAACACCTTCTTTCTGCAAATATTTGTATCCCTAGAATCCTTTAAGAAGATTATTTTGCATACATATACCTTTCATAGGAACATTTGATTGATGTATTTTGTTTAGATTGGAACCTTAAGATCTACTAAATAAATGTGTTCAAAAGATCCAGAGTATTCATTTTAAAAAGGAAGTGAGATTTTATATCGTTTCAACCCTGTCATCTTTTCAATTTTATGTCAATGTGAAAATGTGAAGTACAAAAAGGCTTGGTTCGAGCAAACTCGTCGATGTCATTCTCACTGCTGTATACCATGTAGATTAAAATTTTATTTTCAGAATCACTAATTTATCAGCTAAATCTTCTCTTTATAAACATACAGACAAATTATTCAAGAATTTTCTCATCCTTATAGTGAATAATTGCGTATATTTAAAGCATAATTAAGAAAAAAAATCCACAAAACCTTTCTTTATAGATACTCGTTTACAAGTTAAGGGTCATTCGGGACATTTTATCAGACAAGATTATGACGTCACTGTCTGGTTTTGAATGTAGTCCCCGCCCATTATGACCTAAAGTCACGTAGCTGACTTATTTGAGCAGATAGTCAGGTTATGGGATATATTTTTTTAATTTCAAATAGCGGCCTTTCATTGGAGGAAAAAATAGGGCGATCGTTAAAGATAGCTATGATTTTAATGCCTTTTCAGGCGGTCAGCATATATTCTTATTGCATTGTGTCGTTATCTTTGATGCTCAACGTCTCTATATCAAGTACATATGAAACTGTTGGAAATGTCACGCACAGGCTCATATGTCTCTCGTTTAATATTGGTATCATTTTTAGAGGTTTAATGTAAGAAGTTGTTATGCATATTGCAAGAAAAAAAAAACGCTCTTTAGTCCGCTTAGCTATTGAATCATGACTATTTTGTGGCACATCTACTAATGTCTGGAGGTCCGTGGTTTGAGCCCTACTGTCGCCGGGGTGTGTTTGATAGCCAGCCCAAGTTCATCCAGCTGTAAAATTGGGTAGCAGTGGGTTTAAACGACTGCCTCTTTTAGGTACGTGAAAATATCAAGATTGAGTGTTCGAGAGCGTTTCTATAAGCTTAAGCTTTCGTCGCAATCGAACTAAAATAAATTAGTATAAACAAATGCTTTAGAATAATTCCAAATAGTTATTTTGAATATATTAATTATTGTAGGAGAAAGGCATCGGTAAACCATAGGTTTTGTTTTGGTTTTGAGTCGTAGCCTTGACCTTTGGGCTATATGAAAAGTTCTCATTATTAATGAAGTTATTGTACCAAGTCATTTAGAAATCAATTAACAAAAATGAACTTACACCAACTTCTAATCGGTCACTTAAATTATTAATTGATTATTATTATAGTCAGTGAAACTAAAAGTCACTGAAAATATTCGGTGAAAGCAAAGTAACTTGCATGTGAGCTTGGGGACTCCCAATTTAAAAATTTACATAAATTCAACAAATCACCTCATTTGCGCTAATATTTACACAAAACAAAGTTGTCTTTAATTATTTCTAGTCAAATTCTTTTAAGGCACCAAAAAGCTTTTGTGTTTTCACCAACATTATGGTATATCTTCCACTGAAATTTTCACAATTCCCCGCAATATATGAGTTTTGTGACTTTTTGAAAGTAGGGTTGGTGTCCTCTTTTGTCTGCTTCACACGATTTATCGATCCTTTTAGTCAATTTTTTAATTTTAATCCTCAAAGTTTATTTGTCTTTCTGTGAAAGTTTAATTCTTTTCAATTCTTGTCTTGTAAATGTGTCAAAAAAAGATAAAGATGCAGTGACCGATTAGAAGTTGTTTTTAGTTTTTCCGTACGCGATTAGCTCCGTTCCACCTCAATTTTTTATCATTCAACATTTATTTGGCCGTGATCTGTAATCCTGACTTTGTAGCTTGAATTGTCTTTCAAATTACACATAAATTGTTATCAAAATATAAGTATCTTGTAATCAATTGCCCAAATAAATATCAAAGTTAAAAGATTCTAAAAAGCAAGGAACCAAGTAAAATATACCTCAAATGAGCTTTCAATCCATGTAGTATGTGCTTCAAATGAAGTTATTTTCATAACTTGTTTTTGCCTAATAACAGTTATCTATCCTGTCAACAGCTATATAAACTGCTTGATAAAAAGGGAGGGGTATGAAAACTTGTTGATATCAGGTCACTTGATCACGTGGCATTTTTATCATGTCACTTGGTCACGTGATCTGCCGGATGATCTTTCGCGGCTGTTTGGTCTATCAAAGAGTCCTCCTCCAACACATTTTTTTCATTTACATTTGCGTGTCGATTTATGTTGAAAATATTTCACTCGATTTCCATATACATATAAATCAACTCGCGACAACATTGATGACGTAGTACATGACTGGTGACGTAAAATGTAAAATTGTGACGAAGCTTAACTTGCATATTTACATTCAACCTCGAAAAATGTCAGGATTTCCTAACATTTATCTAACGCAAATGTTATTCGACTGAGGAGGATTTTGGAGATAGTAGCTTTGCATACGATCACAATCTATGTCCGTCCTGTGATTTATTGAAAAGAAGGCATCGAATTGAGGTTTGCTTCTAGCTGCATGGCAACAAAAAACTGGAAAATAAGTTGGACGGTTGAGATTACGATTGACAGGAAAATCACCAGATTCCCTCCATCTTAATCATTAAGGTATGTTAACATTGCTTTAGAGTTCTTTTGTTGTAAAATATTTTCTTACTCCAACATCAAAAATCGTTTGATTAACGATAGCTTTAGCCGTAAACGATCACCCCATCTCACACACCCATTCAAGCTATTAATGAGAAGTCGGTGAAAAAACAAATCGGAATTAGATTGAATTCTCGTATATTTATGTCGAACAAACTTTTAAAAAAAAGATTGTAACATGACAAATAGAATAGATGATTGGTGACTTGAGATGGAAAAGTTTATCGGAATCGGTTGAGGAATTTACCCGGTTCGCCTCCGTCTCACCAAATAAACTCCTACCGCTTGCCCGATAAGCTTTTCCAATTCAAGTCACCAATCATCCATTTTCTCTATATATCTTTTTAATTCAAAATGATCTGTTTTATTCAATTTTAGCACCTACACTATATGTTGAACGGGACCCCTGCCAATCTTTTTATTTTCTTTGTAAATTTGAGTGTCTTTTGTATTCACAGAAACCCACTTTTCAGATGACACTCATATTAGCATGTTAAACGGTGAAAAAGGCTATAAATAATTAACCAGTCAATGAGCAGAGCTTTAATCTAGAAATCATTGTTTATACTTTTCCAGATGCTTCCCTATGTCCATAAAGGCGGTTACAATAATAATAAACTGATGTTTGATGTTCACTGACCCCTTTCACTGATAAAGCCTGTTTACTGTTGATCGTTTGACCTCAATCCAAAGATTAAAAGTCCTTGAATATAAGAGAAATTTCTTGAAGAAGAAGATAACATATTTCATAAGTGTTCTATTGTGGAACAATTAAGGTTATCATCATTACTTTCACGTAGTTGTCGATTTTTTTTGCGTTATTGTCAATTTCCAAACTTTTAGGTTAACCACACCGTATCATTTGAAATAAAAGTGTGGTGTTCATAATGATAATATTTTTTCTATTTAGGAAAACCTACCAAAATGATAATAGAATTGACAATTAAACTAAATTTTGATTCTAAAAATGTTTATTTTGTTATCCATAAAAAAAGAAAATAAATGAAATATTCAAAGAGAGTTAGGTACTTTTTAACTGTCATTGTAATTTTTTTCCGATTAACCGGATTTCTTAACGCAATGAAGGTAACAAAGTGTTAGAACTCTGTGGAAAAAGGAAAATTGCTTGTTTCAAGCAATTTCTTTCTTTTTACCACTATTTTCTACAATATTTTGCGGTCAAACACATTTTGAAATTAAAGTTGAAATTTCTTGAATTTTAATAAGTCCAAACTTTTCGCGTTGTTAGTTCTGCGTTATACGGATAAAATTACCAAAATGACACCATTAGACAGGTTTTCCTAGATATCGGATCATAAAATTGTGACCCGTCACGGAAAAAGGGACCATTTTGGAACTCTGCAAACCTAATATTCGAAAAAGGGATTAGTTCTAGTACAGGTCAACCAGAGGTCGCATTTCATTTTTTTTCATTGTAAGATAAAATGATCATTCTAGATTAAAAAAATTAACCGATTGTGTAAAGTTTCGACCCAAGTTAGTCTGACTAGGGCCGACACTATCCGCACTACCGAGATGGGTTTTTTTTCGCGTGACGGGTCACAATCAAATCTATAAATATACTTATATTGAGGGATTAGTGCAAGACTATTGTAAGCGCATATGAGCTAACCTGCGACACCCACTATATGACCACAGGACTGGCATTATTTCCCTTTTCTTTCGCAATGATTTAAAAATTGCAAACTTACACAGATCCAGTACAAGTTTTTTACTTACTGATTTTTAAAGGGATGTGCTTGAAAATGGCTTCAATTAGACGAATTGTATTTTTAACATCGTGCTGTTGTATGGCAATAACGTAAATCACAGTTCAGCGTAGAGAGATTTTGTGGTATCTCCAATGGTATCTGCAAAGGTGATATATAAATGTGCAGATTGCATGTAAAAACAACATTAACAGCCTTACTTAGCTCATCAGAGATCTATAAATGCTGTGATTGCACTCTCCATCTACTCCAGGCATGATTTCGGATATTGTAAAAACACTAAATCTATACGTTGATATTTATGGATTCCGGTTGTCTTTAATTGCTTTCAAACCACACGTATGCTTTTCGAAAATCTGTTACAACAACACTATATAAAAACAGGGATTTATTTTTATTGATTCAAAAATCGTCCAACATCACAAGTTACGTGGGTAATTATCTCGTAGCATATTAGAGAATACTTATTTGATTGATTTCGTTAACCTTTAGGGAGTAAGTGACATTTTTCGGCTGCTTACTTTTCTTAGTTGTGAGTGAGCTGTTGAATAAACCAAGCATGTATGTTTCTAACATTCAGTGCCAGAGTAAACTATGGTACTTGCACTTAGATTATTTGTTTGTTCTTTGGAGACGACAACCACCACTTTTTTCAGGAGCATCTTTCTATCGATATCCGAAATAGGTTTCACTGTTCCCTTTTTTCAATGCATCGAACCTATAAAATTCCCACCTTAAAGAAACATATGTGTAAAAAACGTAAAGCTATCTTCTGGGTAGTGAACGAACTATGCTAGATAAAGGTGTTGTTTATTTTCTTAACAAATTGAGGAAAGCAATGTTTTCTCATAGTTCAATTTAAATACAGTTAGGAATAAAACTTTAAGTACTATAAGACAAATATAAAAAATGGTGAAATATATATCAACAACGACTGGCCAATGATAAAGCTTTCATAGGAATGTTGGAGTTCAACTGGTTTTCATGTAGACTGCACCTTTACCAGCAAGTTGTTCAATATGGCATGAAAAAGAGCACATTAGTGTCATTATAGCGACTACAATGACATCATATTTGAGTAAACAGGAACAAACAAACTATTAAACTCCGTTTTAGTTTCTTTGAAAAGTACAATCAATTCGTTTCAAATTGTTAAACTACCAATTGTTCGACATTAAATTACGTGTGCAATATTTTACTTTTCTGCTATTCGAATCTTTCCCATTTTTCCTAAAGGTAACAGAGAAAGGCAATTATACTTACATCATAAATTTACGCCCAGGTGCTTTAAACGCATTTTTGTTTAAGGCATTAAGTGAGCAGGAATTGTATTCCTATGTAGCCATAATTTAAGGCTAAAAATCACTAACAGTTACTTACATCGTGAAATTGACCTCCA
The DNA here is from genome assembly GCA_948146395.1 of Fragum whitleyi. Taxonomy (NCBI): domain Eukaryota; kingdom Metazoa; phylum Mollusca; class Bivalvia; order Cardiida; family Cardiidae; genus Fragum; species Fragum whitleyi. The sequence goes on from OX411544.1 coordinate 29,720,465, forward strand.
TCTCAATCAAAACCATTCCAAATTGCTCAGTCAGCACTCTCTTCTTTCATTCCAAATACTCACATATGCCACTCAAAAACACTCCAAAATATCCAAAAAATTAGTCATTTTGACGTCACATGATCGAAATATTTCGTGTCTTATCGTCTTACTCTTGTTATTGGATCTTTCGAATTTCTTAGCCGAAAGCACTTATCGTTGGTAATATCGGGTAAACGATCTGGTGTCATTCTTGTAACATTCTTTATCGTGCAACGAAGCCTATATAAACATGATATCACCTGTCATATAGAGACGTCGCAGCGAACTGAGGCTATAAAGCGTAACGTAATTTGCCCTTATTTTTGTAGCGTAAAATTGGAGAAAAATCAAACGCGTTTCATTTGAAACAACTATATGCCATATTTTGAATTATACCAAAAGAGGTGGTTAAAAATGTGAATAACTATCATGTTCAGTTACGTATCAATTATTTACAGGGTGAAGAATTTCTGTAATTACGAAGCAAAATTAATTTTAAATACACAGAAGCATTGAATTTCCGACAAACTAAAAATGGTATTTAAAAAGGCAAAAAACTTATTTATGTTGGTCTTGCTATACTATAAACTCATCAAAACCGAGGAGAACTTTTTATTCAATTTTTTCTGGTGAGTATTTGATTTTTTGGCCAGTAATTTCGAAAAAAAAAGAAACCCCGATTAAATGTGAAGCACGCAACGTAAAACGTCATTAAAATGAGAAAGCGTGACATTTTTTCAGACTTTTTTAGCATTCTCGTATTTAGCGTTAAATTCACACAATATAGATTGTTATATATTTTTGGAAATAATAGACTGACCATTTTTCTTAGTTTAATTCTTATTTAATTTCATCGACAGTTAATAAGGTTTTGGTACGGAAATGGTACGGAAAAATGGCGTAATTTCAAAAAGCGTGACATTTTTTCAGACTTTTTCACGCGAAAATATTGTATTTTATTAAGGAACGAAAAAAAAACAAAACAAATTCAAATTGAAGAAATAAAGGTCTGACCATTTTTCTGAAATGTGTTTAGATTTGACAATTTCCTTTATTTTGTATGATTATTTTTACGTTGAAATTTTTCAGTCGTGATTTTTTGCTTCATTTTTAGCAGCGTTACACTTTCCGCTATTTGAATTACGTGAAGAGATTTTCGTAAAATTTCATCCAAAATTTTCGAAATTCACACTGCATTAGACCCAATATTCTATGTGTTTGTGTGTAAAATTTTATTATGATAAAGAGTGTATCCGCGATTTTATGGCATTTTGAACATGTATTGAAAGAGAAGGATGTTACGCGTTACATGCGCTTTTTGGCGTTTTTTTTTTCATAATAAACTTGATAATATTTTTCATTCACAGCCTTGGGTATCAGAATGTAGTGTCTATTAGGTAAAGCTATTCAAACGCTTTAAAATGATGTAAAATAGTACGCTGTTTAAGCCTATACAGCGATTTTATTTTAAAATTAAACAAAAATATGACTGTATTTCATAAAATAGCCCGACGTTACTGCGACGTCTCTTAACATAACATGATATCAGGCAGTTTCAGGTAGAAACAAATCATATACACTTTCACTTCGTTTATCATAATTAGGCACTGAAAAATGATTGAATGATTAATAGAACAGCAGTAAGTGTCTTTAAAATGGTCTCGGCTGCCAGAAATTATCATAACTCGGCACAGCCTCATCAGAATAAATTCTTCAAACCTCGACCATATAACATTGATATTCTAAGACACTTACATATTATTCTCTATATACATCTAAGCTGGATCTGGTTTTTTTTGCAAATGCTTGATTAATCCGATGTTCTTTTAATTCGATGTTCTTAACATTATTTATAAACAATCTAAGTTGGTTAGGGAGCTTCTACTTAATATGCATATTGTAATTGAAAAAAAAAACTCATATAATTCATGTCGTTTAGGCCCTTTTTCTTTACTTTTAGGTGAATTTTCTCTAAACAAAATTGTTTAAAGGAAATTCACCTCAAGTCAGAGAAGAAATCTTTTCAAGCTAATAAATTTTAAGCACTTGAAGTTGGTTTTCTATGTAAAAAATGTTGAGGTGCTACTAAAAAAACGTAAAAAAAATTTATGAATACTCACAGCAAAATACTTAAAATTTTTAGTTTGTACCAGGTTTTAGGAATAATATGAATGATACTCATTTGTTGCAATCTATTTAGGACGAATTTCCCTCAGATTCTGTAAACAGAAAGTACATGTTATGTCACCGGACTTTCCGTAATCTCAATTTAAGACAGTTAAGTATATTTGGTAATGCATAGATGTTCGTATAAAATCTGTAAGACAAAGATTTGTACGTAATGTGTATTTACAATCCATGGAGTTGACCTACTATCTATTTTAGGAAATACGGTCATATCTGAAAAACAATTCTAACATCCGTCTGTCAAATAATTTTTAGTCTTTTGCTTTGAGTAATCATATATTCTTATTACGTTTTTTTAAACTGACACTTTAATGCACTGAAAATACTCTTCTACATCAAAATTCTTTATTTTGATACAAATTATATTTTAACTTAAAGCGTATTATCAGACGCGATTGCGTGTATGTATATCATTGTCGGACGATAGCTAACTGAAACTAAACCTTATTTTAGCAACACTGCTGAAGTAACTGTGAATAGATTGCCAAACTAATGAATAATTTATACGATTTTCTCGACTGGATCACAGATATTATGTCATTGTGTGCGTGTCTATAGACAAGACTGTCGAATTTAATTGTATTTCGTGCTATAGATCGCGTGTTAAGGATGAATCGAGACAGGTTTTGCACAATTGGAAAAGAACGACCTGTAAAGAAAAGGCAGAGTAGGCGATTTGAATGTCTCTCCCGAAAGACTAGCACAAGAAATTCTTATCATAACACTATATTGTACTCGTATACGATCTTTGCTGTTTTATTTCTGTATTTAACTCTCTTAAAATGGTTAGCCCTTAGTTTTGAAAATTTTTGTCGAAATCACAATAACAGGTGGTTAACCTCTAAATGCCTCTAAGAAAATCGGAAACAAGAGGACCCTGAGGGCCCTAAATCGCTCACCTGATATTGCAAGTAAATTGTCATTAAGACTCCTTTTCCTAAGATATGGCATGAACCTTCCCATTTTCAACAATGATAATTCTTGTGACCTGTCAAACATTTTGATCAAGTTTCATGAAGATTGGACTATATTTGTGGCGTTTGGAGCTCTTACGAGAAAATTGTCATTAAAGCCCCTTTTCCCGTGATATGACACGGATCCTTCCCATTTTCAATAGACTTCATCCTCATGACCTAACAAACATTCTGACCAAGTTTCATGAAGATTGGACCATATTTGTGGCTTCTAGAGGGTAAACAAGAAATTTGTCATTAAGGCCCCTTTCTGCCAAGTTTGTTTGATTTTGACTCATAAGTTTAGGAGGAGATGTCGTTTAAAGAAATTGTTGACGAAATTGTCATTAAGGCCCCTTTTTCCGTGATATGGCACGGACCCCTCCCATTTTCAATAGACTTCATCCTCATGACCTTACAAACATTCTGACCAAGTTTCATGAAGATTTGACCATATTTGTGGCTTCTAGAGTGTAAATAAGAAATTTGTCATTAAGGCCCCTTTTCCCGTGATATGGCACGGATCCTTTCAATTTGAGCAATTTTTCATAAGGGACCACCCAAGAAATATTTCTGCTAAGTTTGGTTGATTTTGACCCATAAGTTTAGGAGGAGATGTCGTTTAAAGAAATTGTTGACGAAATTGTCATTAAGGCCCCCTTTTTCCGTGATATGGTACGGATCCTTCCCATTATCAATAGACTTCATCCTCATGACCTAACAAACATTCTGACCAAGTTTCATGAAGATTTGACCATATGTGTGGCTTCTAGAGTGTAAACAAGATATTTGTCATTAAGGCCCCTTTTCCCGTGATATGGCACGGATCCTTTCCATTTGAGCAATTTTCATAAGGGCCACCCAAGGAATATTTCTGCCAAGTTTGGTTGATGTTGACCCATAAGTTTAGGAGGAGATGTCGTTTAAAGAAAAAGTTGACGCCCTGACGGACAGATGGACAGACCGACGCCGGACAACGATCGATCACAATAGCTCCCTTGAGCACTTCGTGCTCAGGTGAGCTAAAAACCCAAGGTATTGTCATGTTCTTGGCGTCGGATGCGTCGGAGCTTTTGTTTTTAGAGTAGGTGTTGGCCTATGCGTTGACGTAACAAACTTTCTTCTCTGTCATATTTCTTGTTATTGAAGATATCTTTATGAAACTTCGCATGTGTGATTACCATCACACGAGGTAACAACACTGTCGAGAAGCAGTTGTGTAATAGTTATGCTTCTTTTGAAATTTAGATTTTAATCATCGTTCAAGACGTGTAGCTGAGCATTGGCACCCGTAGTCGGTGCTTTTGTTTTTCTTTAATGCTTTTCGGTAGATTTTTGAGAAATAAAGGTAGATCAATATTTGATAAACTCACCGCTTAACCAGTGAAATTATCAAAACTTATACCCCGCCCTAACTTATTTCACCGTATCTGATGTTTTTACTAAGCGGAGCCCAAAAAGCGATGTCATCACGAACGTTGCATAGCAATCACGCGCAAATGAGGCGCCTTTAGAAAAAGGAATGTCCTGAAGATTTCTAATTTGTCTCATTTTTGCTTTGAAAGTATAGAATTATTGTTTGTGTTTCGAGTAAGATCGACTCATATTTCATTTGTGAACAACAAACGCTATATTTTCACTTGTGGCTCCGCGTTTTCATTTCGAATGAGTATATCTTCATTGACTTTCAGTTATCTATCTACTGTACGAAAATTGAATTTTGTGGAAAGATAGATAATAAAAAACACTGCGTTTTACCTTAAAACAACGCAAATTTATGAATATTTTATGCACTTTTATATCTACGTCTCCATAAAATCTTATTTCACGCGGCTTTCGTAATGCAGTAATAACTGAATATTGTGGAGAGGAAAATGCCAATGAAAAACAATAAAGGCATTTTTACAACATATACGTAAAATAACATTCCACCAGCAAATACATGTAGGTTAATATTTTCGTAGAAAAAGTGCCTTTTTCTTACTGATAGTGTGATGTGTCCATCTTGTACATAAAAAAAGATGTATGTGACCCGTCACGCAAGAAGAGACCATCTAGAAACTCTGTAAAATAATTATTTGAGAGAGTAGGAACTGGGAAAAGCATTTAAAAATTCTGATATACAATGTAGATTAGAAGTATGGCCATTCTAGATTCAGAAAAGCAGCGAATAGGTTTGGCAATCCGTGCAGTCTGACTTTGGTCGACACTTAACGCAGTAACGACATGGTCCCTTTTCGTGTGACGGGTAACAAATGTTGAGATTCCTTTGGAATTATTCAACTGTTTTTCGAAAACTTTCAATTTTAATGGAAAGAAATCGATCAAATACATGTACTGCAAACTAAAAAGCTTTGGTAACATTTGTAGATACCACTGATTAGAAAAAATGCATTAAAGACTAGGATACCATATAGAATTTGTGATGAGATTTTGTATGAGACAAATTACATCTGTCATGTGATTCTGTTTAAAACAATGTGATCTTAAACGAGTCTAGAATAGAGGTGTTATTAACCCTTTGCTGTTTAATCCCTGCTTTTTACATGCCTGTGATTTTGTGATTGGGAAACATTGTGAATAAAGAAGACATTGCTTCTGACAAGCAATTTCTTCTTTTTCCACACAATTTTCTACCGTCTACCGTACTGAATGATTATTTTTCAAATTAAATCCGATTTAAATTTTTCGTATGCAAAACCTTTGAATTTGGACAGGTCCAACATTTTGGAAAACAGGAAAGGGTTAACGGGCCTTGGCGAAAAAGGGGATGAAATAAAATATACATTCAAAATGTAAATCAACTCAATATCATGAAAGTCATTGCCTAAAATTTAAGTACAGAACCCATTTCATTAATAAGTAAACATTCCTTCTACAGACAGCGTAATGGCTATTTTCGGAAGAGCCAAATGGATAAAAGTAATAATCTGGTCTTTATTTTGCACGAAAACAGACTATAAATTACGAGAGACTAGAGTAATATCAGGTAAAACAATGACATTAGATTTAATATGAATGCATCGATATTGAACCATGTTTTATGAATATTTTAAAAGATTCCAAAAATGATTAGATCGAAAGTGAAGATTTAAATGTATATGAAAAGTCGACAAATACTTTGGTAGGTCACATAAATAAATCTTGCAAAATTTTCCATGGACAATGTTTTTCACAATATTTTAATCTTTCATTCGGGATATAATTTAACGAAAAGAAATGACACAAGCGGATACCATGCAAGACTTTAGATACTGTTTGATGAAGAAAGTGGACAGGGGCCTGTTTTACTAAACATCTTACGATCATTTTTTGCATAAGTCAAAAATTTAATTTGCTTCTACAGTGGTAACTTACTATGGAAATTCTGCCATGCATCATCTCATTTGAATCGTCTTCTGAGATATTGAAAGGCAGAATCTTGCAATGAATGAAAACATCAGGTACGATGTTATAAGTGTAGTTTCACAGTATCGGTTCCAAAATATAGATACACTTCGAGCAAGTTTTTTTTTCCCCAAAGATCGCTGGTGACTTTTTTTATATTTATACTCAGAACATAAAGTAAAGCGCCACTAAGTTTTATGTTAATAAAATTTCTATCGAAAACTTTAATAACGTGTCTATGTTGTCAAACGGTTAGAACAACCTTGTAGCTATTGATTAAAAACGTTTCGGATGCACGTGCATATTCAGCAAGTCTCGTGCAATGACTGTAAAGCCAGGGCTTGTGCAAAGTGGAAAATCAGCTTTTCTGTCAGAGATACTTACGTCGTGTAGCTCGTGCAATTGATTACATTTTGATTTGAAACTCAGTCATGGCAAGGCGTAGATTGTATACAAATGAAAGACGGCGAATAATTGGAATGCGAGATTCTGGAATGTCTTGTAGAGCCATTGCCAGACAGCTGGGGTCTCACCACAGTGTCATAACACGTTTGGTACAAAAACACGCACAGACAAACGACGTTAAGGACCGTGCAGATCTGGACGCCCTAGAGTAACGTCTATTCGAGAGGATAGAGCACTTTTGCGTCACGTCAGACGTCTGCCCTTCACCAGTGCGCTTGTACTAAGGGACAACTGGAATACACACACACAGGTCTCTATTTCAACAGTAAGAAATCGACTTCGGTTGGCTGGGTATAAGGCACGAAGACCCCTCAAACATCCAAAGTTACAACAGAGACACATCAATGAACGTCTAATATGGTGTAGATCGAGGGCACGTTGGAACTTGGCATCATGGCGTCGGATCCATTGGTCAGATGAGTGCAGGATGTTGTTGCATGTCACCGATGGCCGAATTCGTGTTTGGAGACAACCTAACACCCGATTTGCACCAAAGTACGTCCAACCAACCTATCAGGGTGGCGATGGCTCCGTTATGATATGGGGTTGTGTCTCCTACGGCTGTAAACTGGACCTAGTGACAGTTCCAGGAACATTGACTGTCCATAAATATCGCGATAACATCCTTTTTCCTGTGGTAATTCCACACTTTGACAATCACCCTCTTGGAACAAGACCAGTGTACATGGATGATAACGCCAGACCCCACAATGCAAGAGTCGTGGCGGACGTTATGCAACGTGAAGCCATCACCACCATTCCATGGCCGGCTTGTAGTCCCGATCTTATCCCCATCGAGCACCTGTGGGACATTTGAGTTAGAAGCAGCACTGCTCCAGGAGTGGCAGCAAATCCCTCAACACGTCATCCAGAGGCTGATTCCTAGCATACCGAGGAGGGTGCGCGCAGTGATCAATGCTCACAGATCTTACACACGCTACTGACTACATTGAGACTGGAATTAATCGCATTTGTGTTATCTGACTTCGAAAACCAAGTTTCGTGTCACAGACAACACCGTAAGTCGGCTTTGACAATAGTTTTTCATGTTTTTTAAAAAAAGGGGAAAATACGTCATTTACATTTCAAGGTACAAAGTCAATAAAATTTATCACCACCCATGTTTTGCTGTGATATTGTTAAGTCAACATACCATTTTCAACATTGGAACTCAATATTTACATCTCTGTTATTTTGAATTAATGCAGGCTCCCTGCCTTTAAAAATCTTCACTCTAAAAACTGGTGGCGCTTAACTTCTTGTTCTGAGTATATATATACGTGACCTTTGTTTTAAAGATAACTTTGTTAAAATGTAATGTATCATAAACAAAGTTAAGTGACAGTTCACTGCAATCAGAGACTGCTATTTCTCCAAACTGACACACAAGATGTGCAGATTGCGTGTACAAATAACATTATCTGCATTACTTAGTACTTCCGAGATATTTGTAACCCGTCAGACTTTAAGGGACTATCTGAGTCGTGCGTTATATATTGACGCTAGTCAGACAGCATTGCGAATTGCGGGATATTGTTCACGTAGAAAATAGTATGCATGTATTGTTTATAGTTTTAGATTTGGCGGAGAGTAGCATTGGAAACCACTACGAAAAATTCACCCATTGTTAAACCATATACATGTGTTATTTTTGGTAAAGCATGAATTCATAAATTCTTTAAATTTTAACGTGAGTAATCAAAGGTCAATTATGTCTTTACCTGTATAGACAAAACTGACCCTTGATCACTCACTTTAACTTGTATATCTATGAAAGTTTCGGTTTAATGACCAACAATTTTCCCGGAGACTAATAATTTGAAAAGAAAACTCGCCAAATGATGTCAGGTCCCGGGTTAGGATGACAAAACGGTTCAAACTGTTTGAAAATTATACCCCGCTTTTCACGTGCACTTGTGTGCAAAGAGGGATGCTGGGTTTTTATTGCTATCTCTCATAGTCCCTTTATGGGCCCCATTCCCAATTGAAAAAAAGGGTCCCAATTTTTCCCAATTTTGTAGAAAATTCCCAAGTACACAACAGTTGTGTGTATGTTACTGAAGTGAGTAAAAAGATTTTCCTTCATTTTCTAGATGAATTTTTAATACTATCATAATGAATTGTTAGTTTTCACAATGAAATTGTTGGGAAAAGGTTTATAAAGGCATTATTAAGAAGGAAATACCAAAAATGTTGATAATTGAAAATTTCCCAATACAAGTTTCATCATTTTGTCGATTGCTTTTTTTCATATGATTGCCAGGGACCTTTTCCCGAAGAACTTGGAAAAGCCCTGGGATATCATTTGTAAACAGTTTGCACCGTTTGGTCATCCTACATGTAGGGAAGGATTTAACCGCGCCATGTCAGGTCAAAATATTGAACAATACAAACATATTTTTTTTATTTGAAGGGATCCATCGACCTGTAAGTAGTAAAATAAACTGACAAGAATTGATTGAACGCTTCAAAGAAACCAAAACGACCGGTAATAGATCGTTTCTTCCTGTCTATTCAAATCTAATGTTATTGAGGTTGGCGTAATGCAATTGATGTGCTCGTTTTCATGCTACATTGAAGAACTTCAATCACGTCTTAAATGTTACCAATAATGCTATCAATAGATCACTATAGTCAATAAAATGACATCATATTGGAAGAAAAACGATGAATTCAAAGTGGTAAACGCCTGTCAAATTGAACTATTTAGCAATTAGAATTTGATAATATGACATAGACATAGACATAGACATTTTATTAAAGTAACTTAAACTATACAAAGTTTCTCGTTACATACAAAAGCAAATACATACACAATTTAACAAGGTCATAAGCACAAACAATGACAAAATAAACATTCATATATAGATTTTCAACACAAATGTGAATATTGTTTAAGACAGTACATTTTTTTAACTGAAAATTATATTAAATCTATGGTTAAATAGAGGTAAAAGTAAAGTGAATTATCTATTTTCGAGCGATTTTCTTCGTTTAAAAGCTTCTTCAAGATATTTGGCAAAATGAAACATTATTGATTTATTTTGGGAGTTTAAAAGTTCGACGAGTTTAAACATGTTTGTTCGGTTTCTATTATAATGTTTTATATATTTCACACGAATATCTGTGTATGCCTCGCAGCAGATGATAAAATGGAATTCATCTTCAATTTCTCTTTTTGTACAAAAGTCACAGGTTCTGGATTCATTTTCTATTCGTTGATTCGTATATCTTCCAGACTCCACTTTAAGATTATGTGATGAAAGGTGTATTTTAGCAATTAGTTTGAAATACCTTTTTGGGAGTTTGGAAAAATAGCTTTCTATATTCAAAGAGTCTTTAATATGTTTGTAATTGTTTGTTGATGTATTTGAATTTATATTAAATGTGCATGATTGGGTAAAAATATCTAAATTCTTTTGTCTGAAAATTTTAGAGAAATATTTTAAATTGTAATGATATTGGTTTTCCCATATGCTGGAGAACCCAGCAAGACTTAGGATAACTTTGACGCTTGAGGCCCAGTTACGGAGTCCCTTTTTACAATCATCAAGTGAAGTTTGATAAATATGTTCTATCAGAATATTTTGCGATGATAAAATTTTACACCAGTATTTATTAATTCGGACATGCCGCTCAATATATAAAGGGTGTCTTCCAAGTTCACCATATATTTCCATCGTACTTGTAGATTGTTTTACGTTCAAGATATTATTATCTCACATCTATAGTTCAATGTTGCGCTTACAAAAAAATCAAAAAGCTAAGGTAACGTGGTTACTTTTAGGTCGTATCTGTAAGTGTTTGCAATAAGGGTATTTAAGGCTTTCAGTCCTTTACCAACGAGATATTCGGTGTTCATCGAAAATGAACCAGTATAATTAAAAATTTGTACTTATCTTATCTCTCATTTGTATGTATCAAAATAATGTTGTTTTTTCCTTTAAATGAAAAGTCATGAAAAGTCATTTTCAATCTTCCCCAAACTAAAAAAATGATTTTAACAATAGCCCTGTGTTCAGGATGCAAGCTTTTGTGAATGTTAAGAAAAAGAATCTTGCTTTACAACGTTAGTTCACAGGCAAAGCAAGTTGCCATGTCTTTAAACGTTTTGCAAGGTTTTTTCATATTGAAAGCACTCCAGGTCACACAAAAGAAATTGAAAAAAAAAACAACAACATCAAAATAATAACAATAGTATTGATCTTTATCTATCAGTTGAATAGTCAAAAATACTCAAAATATAAAAACCATTATATGGTTGGCTGACAATATTTTCTAAAATCAAATTCAAGTTTTTTTATGGTTGCTTCTTTTTATGTGGATAAAAAAGGATTGATAAAGACGGTCTCTAAACAATCAATATAAATAGCCTGTTGTTTTATGAGTCTCCGAGTTAGATTAGCATTTAGCGTGTGGTACACACGTTTACTTGTAATTTATTTGCAATTTACAGAGAATATTGCGTTGATACCGCTCTTCAAATTGTAGGAGCTAAGTATGCATAGTCTTCTTATATGAGACTGTACGTGACATGTTCAAAAATTTCATATGTGCGCAACGTTAAGACTCAGATCAGCCTGTGTAGCCGCACAGTCTGACCAGTCTTCACTATGCGCTTTATAGATAGATATGATCTTAATGCCTCTTCAGGTGGTCAGCTTATTTTGTCGTTTTCTATGATGCTCAACGTCTCTATTAATGTTAGAAGGTGTATTGCATGTTGCATGAAAAAAAAACATTGTCGCCGGGTGTGTCAAATAGCTAGCCCAAGTTCAAATAGCTGTACATTTGAGTAACAGTGGGTTTAAACCACTGCCTCTCTCTCTGGAACGTGAAAATATCAGGATTCGGTGTTGGAGTGCGATTCTATAAGCTTAAGCTTTCGTCGCAATCGTACTAGAATTATCTAAAATAAACTAGTGCTTAAGAATAATTTTACATAGTTATTTTGAATCTATTCATTATTGTAGGAGAAAGGCCCCAAGAAACAACAGTTTTTCTTTTGAGTCGTACCCTTGACCTTTTGGCTATATGAAAAATTCTTTCTAATGGCTCAGGTACTCAATATTTATGAAGTTGTTGTACTAAGTGATTTGGAAATCAATTAACAATAATGAACTTAAACTAACTTCTAATCGGTCACTTAAATACAGCGCGAAAAATATTAATTGATTATTTTATAGTCAGTGAAACTAAAATTCACTGAAAATATTCGGTGAAAGCAAAGTAACTTGCATGTGAGCTATGAGACTCCCAATTTCAAAATAAACATAAATTCAACAAATCACCTCATTTGAGCAAATGTTTACGCAAAACAAAATTATATTTTATTATTTCTAGGCCATTTCTTTTAAGGCACCAAAAAGCTCTTGTGTTTTCAATATGATAATAGTATTTCCTCCACTGAAATTTTGACAATTCCCGGCAATATGCGAGTTTTGTGTCTTTTTGAAAGTAGAGTTGGTGTCTTCCTTTGTCTGCTTCACACGATTTATCGACCCCTTTAGACAATTCTTTAGTTTTAATCCTCAAAATTTATTTGTCTTTCTGTGAAAGTAATGTTCTATTTTATTCTTGTCTTGTAAAAGTGTGGAAAAGAGATAAAGATGCAGTGACCGATAAGAAGTTGATACAGTTTTTCCGTACGCGATTTTGCTCCGTACCAGCACAATTTTTTTTACATTCAACATTTATTTGGCCTTGATCTTTAATCCTAACTTTGTAGCTTTTCTAGAATTGTCTTTCAAATTGAACATAAAATTTTATTAAAACATAAGTATCTTGTTATCAATTGCTCAAATAAATATCAAAGTTAAAAGTTTCTACAAAGCAAGGAACCAAGTAAAATATACCTCAAATGAGCTTTTAATCCATGTGAAATGTGCTCCAAATGAAGTTATTTTCATAATTAATCCTGTTTTTGCCAAATAACAGTTATCTATCCTGTCAATAGCTATAATTATTGCTCGATAAAAGGGGGTATGATAAACTTGTTGATATCAGGTCACTTGATCACGTGGCAGCTTTATAATGTCACTTGGTCACGTGATCTGTCGGATGATCTTTCATGGCTGTTTGGTCTAACAAAGAGCCCCCCCCCCCCCCCCCCAAGCACATTTTTTTCATTTTCATTTGCGTATCGATTTATGTTAAAAATATTTACCTCGATTTCCATACACATATAAATCAACTCGCGACAACATTGATGACGTAGTACATGACTGATGACGTAATCAGTGACATTATTACGAAGCTTAACTTGCATATTTACATTCAAACTCGAAAAATGTCAGGATTTCCTAACATTTATCTGGATGGATTCAACGCAAATGTTTTTCGACTGAGGAGGATTTTGGAGATAGTAGCTTTGCATACGATCTCAATCCATGTTATTGCAAAGAAGGCATCGAATTTAGGATTTCTTCTAGCTGCATGACAACAAAACTGGAAAGTAAGTTGGACGGTTGAGATGGTGATTGACAGGAAAATCACCAGATTCTCTCCATCTTTATTATAAAGGTATGTTGGCATTCTTTGGTTTTTGAATATTTTCTTACACCAACATCAAAAATCGTTTGATTATCGATAGCTTTAGCCGTAAGCGATCACCCCACCTCAACCACCCATTCAAGCCATTAATGAGAAGTCGGTGAAATAAATCGGAATAAGATTGAATCCTCGTATATTTATGTCGAATAATTTTTTTAAAAAAGATTGTAACATGACAAATAGAATAGATGATTGGTGACTTGATATGGAAAAGTTTACCCGGTTCGCCTCCGGCTCACCCGATAAATTCCTACGCCTTGCCCGATAAGCCATTCAAATTCAAGTCACAAATCATTTATTCTCTCTATATCTTTTTAATTCAAAATGATCTGTTATATTCAATTTTAGCACCTACACTATAAGTTGAACGGGACCCCTGCCAATCTTTTTATTTTCTTTGTAAATTTTGGTGTCTTTTGTATAAACAGAAACCCATTTTTCAGATGCCACTCATATTAGCATGTTAAACGGTGAAAAGGGCTATAAATAATTATTGTGCTATTGACCAGTCAATGAGCAGAGCTTTAATCTAGAAATCATTGTTTATACTTTTCCAGATGCTTCCCTATTTCCATAAAGGCGATTACACTAATAATAAACTGATGTTTGATGCTCTCTGACCCCTTTCACTGATAAAGCATGTTTACTGTTGATCGTTTGACCTCAATCAAAAGATCAAAAGTCCTTGAATATAAGAGAAATTTCTTGAAGAAGAAGATAACATATTTCATAAGTGTTCTATTGTGGAACAATTAAGGTTATCATCATTACTTTCACGTAGTTGTCGATTGTTTTTGATTTATTGTCAATTTCCAAACTTTTAGGTTAACCTCACCATATCATTTGAAATAAAAGTGTGGTGTTCATAATGATAGTATTTTTTTCAATTTAGGAAAACCTACCAAAATGATAATAGAATTGACAAATAACTTAAATTGTGAATTTAAAAATGCTTATTTCATTATCCTTAAAAAAAGAAAATAAATGTTATATTAAAAGAGAGTTAGGTGCTGTAATTATTTTCCGATAAACCGGACTTCTTAACGAAATGAAGGTAACAAAGTGTGAGAATTCTGAGGAAAAGCGAAATTGCATGTTTCGAGCAACTACAATTTTTTCCGGTCAAACACATATTGAAATTCGTCGAATTTTGATGAGTCCAATTTTTTTTGTTGTAAGTTCTGCGTTTTACCGATGAAATTACAAAAATTACACCATTAGACAGATTTTCTTGGATATAGGATCATGTATTTGTGATCCGTTACGGAAAAAGGGACCATTTTGGAACCCTGCAAACCTAATATTCGAAAAAGGGATTAGTTCTAGTACAAGTCAACTAGAGGTCGAAATTCAAAAATTCTTTCATTGTAAGATAGAAAGATCATTTTGGTTTCACAGAATTAACCGTAATGTTTCGACCCAAGTCATTCTGGGCGAATCGCGCAGTCTGAATAGGGTCGACACTTACCGCACTAGATGGTCCCTTTTGGCGTGACGGGTCGAAATTATATCTTTAAATATAATGATATTGAGGGATTAGTGCGAGGCTACCATAAGTGCCTATGCGCTAACCCGCAACACCCTTGATATGAACACAGGGCCGGCATTATTTCGGTAATCAATAATATGTGCACTAAACATGTGTTTTTTTGTTTACTAATAAAACTCACTTTACGAAGTATGAATGATTTCTTTCTATTGCATTGATTTTAAAGTTCCAAATTTACAAAGATCCAGTGCAAGTTTTTTCTACTTAATCATTTTTTAAAGGAATGTGCTTGAAATATGGCTTCAATTAGACACGTTATATTTTAAACCTCGTGCTGTGGCAATGCAATAAAGTAAAACACAGTTCAGCGAAGAGAGATTTTGTTGTATCTCCAAAAGTGAAATATAAATGTGCAGATTGCATGTAAAAACAACATTAACAGCCTTACTTAGCTCATCAGAAATCGATAAATGCTGTGATTGCACTCTCGCTCTACTCCAGGCATGATTTCGGATCTTGTAAAAACTGAAAATCTATACGTTGATATTATTTATGGATTCCGGTAGTCTTTAATTGCTTTCAAACCACAAGTACGCTTTTCGAAAATCAGATTCGATATGTCTTACCTATGATACAACAACACTATACCAAAAACAGGGATTTATGTTTATTGATTCAAAAATTGTCCAACTTTACAAGTTACGTGGGTAATTATCTCGTAGCATATTAGAGAATATTTGTTTTATTGATTTCGTTAATATTTAGGGAGAAAGTGACATCTTTTCGGCTGCTTACTTTTATTAGTTGATAGTGAGATGCTAAATAAACCCAGCATTTATGTTTCCAACAATCGATGCAATTGTAAAATTATGGTACTTGCAATTAGATTATTTGTTTGTTGTTTGGAGACGACAACCACCATTTTTTTCAGGAGCATCTTTTTATCGATATCCGAAAAAGGTTTCACTGTTCCCTTTTTTCAACGCATCGAACCTTAAAATTTCCCACCTTAAAGGAACATATGTGTAAAAACGCAAAGCTATCTTCTGGGTAGTGAATGAACTATGCTAGATAAAGGTGTTGTTTAAACACTGGGAAAGCAATGTTTTCCCAAAGCTCAATATACATAAACATGTACAGTTAGGAATAAACTTTAAGTACCAACAGACAAATAAAAAATGGTGAATATATATCAACAACTACTGGCCAATTATAAAATAACATAGGAATGTTGGTGTTCAACTGGTTTCCATGTAGACTGCACCTTTGCTAGGAAGGGATATTTCAAGGAAGCGCTGAACGCTCAGGTGAGCTAAAAATAATTCTAACATCCGTCTGTCAAACAATTTTTTTTAGATCGACACCTTAATGAACGGAAAATACTCTTCTACATCAAAATTCTTTATTTTGATACAAATTATATTTTAACTTAAAGCGGATTATCAAACGTGATTGCGTGTATGTACATCATTGCCAGATGATAGCTTACTGAAACTGAACCTTATTTTAGCAATACTGCTGAGGTAACTGTGAATAGATTGCCAAACTAATGAATAATTTATACGATTTTCTCGACTGGATCACAGATATTATGTCATTGTGTGCGTGTCTATAAACAAGACTGTCAAAATTTAATTGTATTTCGTGCTGTAGATCGCGTGCTATGGATGGATCGAGACAGGTTTTGCACATTTGTTAAAGAACGATCTGTAAAGAAAAGGTAGAGTAGGCGATTTGAATGTCTCTCCCAAAAGACTAGCACTTGCAATTCTTATCAGAACAATATAGTGTAATCCTATACGATCTTAGCTGTTTTATTTATGTATTTAACCCTCCTCAGACGGTAAGCCCTTATTTTGAAAATTTTAGTCGAAATCACAATAACAGGTGGTTAATCTCCTCTAATGGCCTCTAAGTTAATTGGAAAAAAACCTCAAGATATTGTCCTCTTCTTGGCGTCGGTTACGCTGGAGCTGTTGTGGGTGTTGGCCTATGCGTTGACGTAACAAACTTTCTTCTTGGTCATATTTCTTGTTATTGAAGATATTTTCATGAAACTTTCCATGTGTGATTACCATCACACGAGGTAACAACACTGTCGAGAAGTAGTTGTGTAAAAGTTATGCCCCTTTTTCAATTTAGATTTTAATCATCGTCAAAGACGTGTAGCTGAGCATTGGCACCCGTAGGCTGTACTTTTGTTTTCTTTAATGCTTTTCGGTAGATTTTCGACAAAAACGGTAGATTAACATTTGATAAATTCACCGTTTAACCAGTGAAGTTATCAAAACTTATACCCCGCCCTAACTTATTTCACCGTATCTATTGTTTTTACTAAGCGGAGCCCATAAAGTGATGTCATCACGAACGTTGCATAGCAATCACGCGCAAATGAGGCGCCTTTAAAAAAGAATGTCCTGAAGATTTTCAAATTTATCTCATTTTTTCCATTGAAAGTATAGAATAATCGTTTGTGTTTCGAGTAAAATCGATTTATATTTCATTTTGTGAACAACAAACGCTATATTTTCACTTGTAGCTCCGAGTTTTCACTTCGAATGAATATATCTTCTACGACTCTCAGTTATCTATCTACTGTACGAAAATTGAATTTTGTTGGGAGATAGATAATTATAAAACGCTGCGTTTTACCTTAAAACTACGCAAATTTGTGAATATTTTATACACTTTTATATCTACGTCTCCATAAAATCTTATTTCACGCGGCTTTCGTAATGCAGTAATAACTGAATATTTTGGAGAGGAAAATGCCAACGAAAAACAATAAAGGCATTTTAACAACAAATACGTAAAATAACATTCCACCAGCAAATACAGGTTGGTTAATATTTTCGTAGAAAAAAGTGCCTTTTCATACTGCTGATAGCGATGTGTCTATCTTGTAAAGAGAAAAGAAATATGTGACCCGTCACGAAAGAAGGGACCATCTGGAAACTCTGTAAAATAATTATTTGAGAGAGTAGGTCCAACCTAGGTAAATTAGAGAAAGAATTTAGAAATTCTGATATAGATAAGAAGTATGGCTGTTCGAGATACAGAAAAGCAACGAAAGGTTTTGACCAGAGTCAGAGTGTACTTTCCGTGCAGCCTGTCTTTGGTCGACATTTAACGCAGAAACCACATGGTCCCTTTTCGTGTGACGGGTCACAATTGTTGACATTCCTTTGGAATTATTCAATTGTTTTTCGAAGACTTAAGAATTGAACGTTTCAATTTTAATCGAAAGAAATCGATAAAATATTGCAAACTAAAAAGCTTTTGTAATATCTGAAGATGCCACTGACCAGAAAACGTACATTAAGGACTAGGATACCATATAGAATTTGTGATGAGATTTTATTTGAGACATATAATATCTGTCATGCGATTTTATTCAAGACAAGCTTGGTCTTAAACGAGTCTAGAATAGAGATGTTATTAAGGGACCTTGGCGAAAAAGGAGTAAAACAAAATATACATTCAAAATTTAAATCAACTCAATATCATGAAAGTCTTTGGCTAGAAGTAAAGTACAGAATCCGTTTCATTGATAAGTATCATTCCTTCTACAGACAGCGTAATGGCTATTTTCGGATGAGCCAAATGGATAAAAGTAATAATCTTGTCTTTATTTTGCACGAAAATAGACTATAAATTACGAGAGACTCGAGTAATATCAGATAAAACAATAACATTAGTTTTAATATGTATGCATCGACATTGAAACATGTTTTATGAATACTTTAAAAGATTCCGAAAATGATTAGATCGAAAGTGAAAATTTTAAATGTATATAAAAAGTCGACTAATACTTTGGTATTACTTGCCAAATTTTCCATGGACAAAGGTTTTTACAATATTTAAGTCTTACATTCGGGATATAATTTAACGAAAAGAAATGGCACAAGCGGATACCATGCTAGACTTTAGATACTGCTTGATGAAGAAAGGGGACAGCGGCCTGTTAAACTAAAACATCTTACGATCATTTTTTGCGTAAGTCAAATATTTAATTTGCATTTACAGTGGTAACTAACTTAGGAAATCTGCCATGCATCATCTCATTTGAAACGTCTTCTGAAATATTGCAAGGCAGAATCTTGCAATGAATGAAAACATCAGGTACAATTTGTGATTTTGACTTCATTTTTTTCGTTGTTGTCTCCAAGAGTTCTTTTTAGCAAGAAAAGGGTTAATATTTTCGTGAAACTATTTTAGATAGATTATGAACTTAATATTGGATACAATTTGCCCAAGATATGTACAATCCTCAAAAAAACACAACAACTAAAAAAACCCAGAACTATATGTACAGGATACGATCTGGAATGAGTTAGGACATATTGTAGTGCATCGGTTTCAAAATAGAGATATACATCGAGTAGGCTTGCTTTTTCCCAAAGATCGCTGGTAACTTTTTTATATTTATAAAAATATACGTGACCTTTGTATTGTGGATAACTTTGTTAATATGTAATTTATCAAAAACAAAGTTAAGTGACAGTTTACTGCAATCAGAGACTGCTACTTCTCCAAACTGACACACAAGATGTGCAGATTGCGTGTACAAATAACATTATCTGCATTACTTAGTACTTCAGAGATATTTGTAACCCGTCAGACTTTAAGGGACTATCTGAGTCGTGCGTTATATATTGACGCTAGTCAGACAGCATTGCGAATTGCGGGGTATTGCTCACGTAGAAAATAGTATGCATGTATTTTTATTAGTTTTTGATTTTGCGGAGAGTAGCATTGGAAACCACACGGAATAAATCACTCATAGTTAAACAATACACATGTGCTATTTTTCGTTAAGCACATTTATAATTGTAAATTTTAAAAGGAATAATCAAAGATTAATAATGTCTATACAGGTATAAACAAAATTGGCCCTTGATCACTCACTTAAATTATTATATCTATAGAAGTATTGGTTAAATGACCCAGATACGATACATATATTTACGGAAATAACCTACAATTTTTTTTTTCACGGAGACCAATACATTGAAAAGTAAACTCGCTGAATGTTGTCAAGCCCCGGGTTAGGATGACAAAACGGTTCGAAAATTATGCCCTGCTTTTTACGTGCACGTGTGTGCAAAGCGAAAATCTACGAAAAAATTCTTCTCCCCCTAAACAACAAGGCCAATCAAGCTGAAACTTGGCAGAGATGAGCTTCCTTAGGTGAAGGTCTTCAAAAGTTGATAAAAGAATTTAATTTCATCAAAAACTCTGGTTTCCATGGTTACGGAAAGGCTGAAAAATGGTCGAAAATTGCTGAAACTAAGAAAAAAAATCTTCCACTTTTAAACCACAAGGTCAATCAAGCTGAAACTTGGCAGGGATGATTCTTGGGTTAAGCTCTTCACAAGTTGTTAAATGAATTTCATTTCAACAAAAACTCTGGTTTCCATGGTAATGGAAAAGCTGAAAATTGGCCGAAAATTGCTGAAAACTTAGAAAAAAAATATTCTCCTCCTAAACCACTAGGCCAATTAAGCTAGAACTTTGCAGTGATGATCCTTTGGTGAAGCTTTTAAAAGATGTTTAAAGATTTTGGTTTCATCAAAAACTCTAGTTTCCATGGTAACAGTAAGTCTAAAAAAGAATCTAATTCTTTTAATAACTTTGGTTGCCATGGTCAGAGAAAGGTTGAAAATTAAAAAAAGAGTCATATTGCAGTAGCACAAAATTGAAGTCTGTTTCTTTCAAAACCACCCTAAATGTACATCAAGCAATCTCCGGTATTCATATAGTGATTGACAAGCTATAAATTTACTTACTCAGGTGAGCGATATAGGACCATCAATATCCTTTTGTTCTGGTATCTCTCAGGTCCCTTTATTGACCCATTCCCGAATTGAAAAAAGGCCCAATTTTCCCCAAATTTGAAAAAAAAAAAAAAAAAAAAAAAAAAAAAGATTTTTCTTAATTTTCTACTTGAATTTTTAATTTAATCATAACAAATTTATACTTTTCACAATGAAAATTGTAGGGACAGTTTTTAAAGACTTTATAAAGGAGGAAATACCAAAATGTTAATAATTGAAAATCTTTTTATATATGTTTTATCATTTTGTCGATTGCTTTTTCCAAAATGATTGCAAGGGTTTTTTTTCCCACAGAACTTGAAAAAGCCCTGGGATATCATTTGTAAACAGTTTGCACCGTTTGGTCATCCTACATGTAGGGAAGGATTTAACCGCGCCATGTCAGGTCAAAATATTGAACAATAAAAACATATTTTTTTTTATTTGAAGGGATCCATCGACCTGTAAGTAGTAAAATAAACTGACAAGAATTGATTGAACGCTTCAAAGAAACCAAAACGACCGGTAATAGATCGTTTCTTCCTGTCTATTCAAATATAATGTTATTGAGGTTGGCGTAATGCAATTGATGTGCTCCTTTTCATGCTACATTGAAGAACTTCAATCACGTCTTTAATGTTACCAATAATATTATCAATAGATCGCTGTACTCAATAAAAATGACCACCATATTAGAAGAAATCAAAGCGCTAAAAAGGCTGAAGGCCTGGTTTATAAAGAGGCAAGGGACATTTTAAGGCATGCACTCCAATTTTTTAATCTTTTTAGCAAGGCTTTTTTAGGCGAGGGAAACCAAGGGTTCCATTTACTTATAGGGATCGTAAGCCACATTCCGAACTCACTTCAAAGGAAAAATGTCGAGTGGTATGCTCACTATATAGCGATGAGTCCGCCAAAACCAACTTATTCCAAAGGTATAGATTACTACGCCCGATACCGCTTTGCGGACAGGCGCAACTCGCGTTTTTATTATTTTAGTTTACTTGATTGGTGTGCTACTAGTCAGTCAATTTATCCATTCGATCATTCCGTCTAACAATCGTAGTAATGCTGTTTTTTTCTATTGGCACAAGCTCGTTGGCTCTTTCTTTAACATTGAATTGAAATCCATAGACAGGTCCAAAATTTAAAGGGTTGAAGATAGTATACAATATGTGGGCAAATTAGTAAAATTTGCAGCAGAAAGGGTAGATAATATTAGGGAGAAAGGAGAAAGTGTAAGTAAGCAGCATTTTCTTCTTCTCCCTATTAGCAAGGTCATCCGTCAAGATCAAATATAAAAGCTCTGTATCTTTCAATAACACAGCAGTGATTTTGGCAGTGATAAGTAAGAAAACTATGTGGGCAAATTAGTAAATTTGCAGCAGAAAGGGTAGATAATACTAGGGAGAAATGAGAGAGTTTTAGTTAGCAGTATTTTCTTCTTTTCCCTATTAGCAAGGTCATCTGTCAAGATCAAATATAAAAGGTATGTATCTTTTACACAGCAGTGACTTTGGCAGTGATACATGTAAGTAAGAAAATCTCCGGCATACATGATAAGGACAAGGTGAATAATCAAAGTTATATTCAAGAAAATTGACCTCGTGTGTTGTTTCGTCTATTCAGTTCCCTCGCCTTCGGTACTACCAGTACTTTGTTTTTAGTACAGCGTAGTGATATGCAAGCACTGCGTTGAACACATCGTTGTTGGGTCATATTTGTAACAAATCATATATGTAACACATTTGGTACGTACATGATCACATTCGTAACAGATAAAGTGTGTTACAAATGTGATTGTCTGAAATGGAGGTTGACATGAGAAGCATATATGTAACATGTTTAGTTGTCTATTTGTAGTCAAACAATTAACAGCAATAGCAACATCATTATATTCTTTACATTATTGATTTTATTCTCGATTGCAAAACAATAGCTAACACATCAGAGCGATTGAGACTCACTTCAACTTGAATCAACCTCACAGAGAGAGAGAGAGAGAGAGAGAGAGAGAGAGAGAGAGAGAGAGAGAGACAGGGAGAGAGAGAGAGAGAGAGAGAGAGAGAGAGAGAGAGAGAGAGAGAGAGAGAGAGAGAGAGAGAGAGAGAGAGAGAGAGAGAGTTGACCTGTGACATATATGATTTCTTGTCATATCAAAAACCGGCATCGATCATATTCGTCACAAAATATGATTTCCGTGTCATATATGCAACACATGTTACATATGTGATCATATATGTAACAGGTGTTACATATATGATTTGTTACGAATATGATCCAACACATCTTCAACTTTTTGTAGATAAAAAAAAAGTATTGATATAGACGGTCTCTATACAATCAATATAAATTGCCTGTTGTTTTGTGAATCTCCAAGTTAGATTAGCACATAGCGTGTGGAATACACGTTTACTTGTAATTTATTTGCAACTTACTGAGAATATTGCGCTGAGAATGCTCTAAGAATTGTAGGAGCTAAGTATGCTTAGTCATCATGTTTGAGCCTGTGTGTGAAATTTCCAACAATTGCACATTTGCCGCACAGTCTGACCAGAGTTTTCAAAATGCGCTATAGATAGATATGATCTAAAAGCCTCTTCGTGTGGTCAGCACATATTCTTATTGCACTTTTTCGTTATCTACGATGCTCAACGTCGCTGTATCACGTACATATGAAATTGTTGGAAATGTTACGCACAGGCTCACATGTCTCGTTTAATATTGGTATCATTTCTAAGAGGTTTAATGTAAGAAGTTGTAATGCATGTTGCATGAAAAAAAAACTCTTTAGTCCGCTTAGCTATTGAATTGTGATTATTTTGTGGCACATCTACTAATGCCTGGACGTCTGGAGGTTCGAGCCCCACTGTCACCATGTGTGTTTGATAGCCAGCCCAAGTTTACCCAGCTGTAAAATTGGGTAGCAGTGGGTTCAAACCACTGCCTCTCTCTCAATGACGTGAAAATATCAAGATTGAGTGTTCGAGAGCGTTTCTTTAAGCTTAAGCGTTGGTCGCATTGGAACGAAAATAAATTAGTATAAACTAATGCTTGGAATAATTTTAAACAGTTATTTTGAATCTATTAATTATTGTAGGACAAAGGCCTGAGGAAACCACAGGTTTACTTTGGGTTTTGAGTTGTAACCTTGAGCTATATGAAAAATTCTTTCTATAGGCTCAAGTTCTCATTATTAATGAAGTTATTGTACCAAGTGATTCGGAAATCAATTAACAATAATGAACTTAAACCAACTTCTAATCGTTCACTTAAATACAGCGCGAAAAATATAGATTGATTATTATTAAAGTCAGTGAAACTAAAATTCACTGAAAATATTCGGTGAAAGCAAAGCAACTTGCATGTGAGCTTGGGGACTCCAAATTTCAAAATTTAAATAAATTCAACTAATCACCTCATTTGCGCAAATGTTTACACAAAACAAAGTTATCATTTATTATTTCTAGTCCATTTCTTTTAAGGCACCAAAAAGCTATTGCGTTTTCAACAACATAATGGTATTTCTTCCGCTTAAATTTTGACAAATTCCCCGCAATATGCGAGTTTTGTGACTTTTTGAAAGTAGGGTTGGTGTCTTCTTTTGTCTGCTTCGGACGATTTATTGACCCTTTTAGACAATTCTTTGATTTTAATCCTCAAAATTTATTTGTTTTTCTGTGAAAGTAATGTTCTATTCAATTCTTATCTTGTAAATGTGTCGAAAAGAGATAAAGATGCAGTGACCGATAAGAAGTTGCTCCGTACCAGAATATTTTTTTTAACATTCAACATTTATTTGGCATTGGTCTGTAATCCTGACTTTGTAGCTTTCTAAAATTGTCTTTCAAATTGCACATAAAATTTCATTAAAACATAAGTATCTTGTTATCAATTGCCCAAATAAATATCAAAGTTAAAAGTTTCTACAAAGCAAGGAACCAAGTAAAATATACCTCAAATGTGAGTTAATTCATGTGAAATGTGCTCCAAATGAAGTTATTTTCATAATTAATCTAGTTTTTGTCAAATAGCAGTTATCCATCCTGTCACAAGCTATGATTATTGCTTGATAAAAGGGGGTATGATAAACTTGTTGATATCAGGTCACTTGATCACGTGGCAGCTTTATCATTTCACTTTGTCACGTGATCCGTCGGATGATCTTTCGTTGCTGTTTGGTCTAACAAAGAGTCCTCCCCCAACACATTTATCATTTACATTTGCGTGTCGATGTATGTTAAGAATATTTCACTCGATTTCCATATACATTAAGTTGAACGGGACCCCTGACGATCTTTTTACAGTAAAATCTCAGTGGTTCGCACGCCGGTGGTTCGTAGGTATGTGTTTGTTCGTATACATTCTTTGGTCCCGATTTTCTTCCTTCTATATCTTTGTAAGAAGGCTCCGATTAATTCGCACGTCGGTGGTTCGTAGTTCGTAGCCGGTGTCAAGTCCCGACTGTTTCCAAATAACACAAATTAATATGTTTAATCCGTAGGTTTGAATTGTGCGATGAATACTTGTCCTAGGTGTAACAAGAGACATATATCTTGATTTTCACACCTGTTGCTTGGTATTAATCGAAGTTATTGTTTTGCATCAATATTTACATGCATTGTTTGATTTGTAATTTTTGGCGGGTTTAATCGAATAAGAATCAATCATTAATTATTGTATTTCATCTGGCTTTCTCATACCGATCATGCATAAATGAATGTGAAAATCTTCGTAGACTTGATTGTCAACATGACTTCCACACAGATTCACCGTAATGCCGAGATTTCATCGTCCACTGAATGAGTACTCAAAATGATTTTATCCAAAGGGAAAACACTCTGAAGTTGTTAATATTTGGCATGTAAATAATTGCCGAAATTACTTTATTTAGGATTTAAATATGGACAAAACGAAAGATGATTATTGTTCAAGTGAGATTTGTTGCGTCCTTACTCTCTACAAAAGGGTCTGGTTAGAACTTGATTTAAAACATATGACACTCATATTAGCCTGTTAAACGGTGAAAAAGGCTATAAATAATTATTGTGTTATTGACAAGTCAATAAGCAGAGCTTTAATCTAGAAATCATTGTTTATACTTTTCCAGATGCTTCCCTATTTCCATAAAGGCGATAACAATAATAATAAACTGATGTTTGATGTTCACTGACCCCTTTCACTGATAAAGCCTGTTTACTGTTGATCGTTTGACCCCAATCAAAAGATCAAAAGTCCTTGAATATAAGAGAAATTTCTTGAAGAAGAAGATAACATATTTCCTAAGTGTTATATTGTGGAACAATTAAGGTTCTCATCATAACTTTCACGTAGTTTTCGATTTTTTTTGTGCTTTATTGTCAATTTCCAAACTTTTAGGTTAAACACACCATATCATTTGAAATAAAAGTGTGGTGTTCATAATGATAGTATTTTTTTCTATTTTAGAAAACCTACCAAAATAATAATAGAATTGACAATTAACTTAAATTTCGGTTCTAAAAATGCTAATTTTATTATCCATAAAAAAAGAACATAAGTGTAATTTTCAACAAGAGTTAGGTGCTTTTTAACTGTCACTGTAATTATTTTGCGATAAATCGGGTTTCTTAATGCAATGATGGTAACAAAGTGTGAGAATACCGAGGTAAAAAGGGAAATGCAATTTCTTTCTTTTTGTCAATGTTTTTTACAATATTTTGCGGTCAAACACATATTGAAATTAAGGTTGAAATTCGTTGAATTTTGATTAGTCCAAACTTTTCGTGTTGTAAAATCTGCGTTTTACGGATTAAATTACCAAAATGACACCATTAGACAGGTTTTCCTGGATATAGGATCACATAATTGTGATCCGTCACGGAACAACGGACCATTTTGGATCTCTGCAAACCTAATATTCGAAAAAAGGATAAGTTGTAGTACAAGTCAACCAGAGGTCATATTTCAAAAATTCATTTATTGTAAGATAGAAAGATCATTTTGGATTCAGAAAATAAACCGCAATGTTTCGACCCAAGTCAGTCTACGCGAATCGCGCAGTCTGACTAGGGCCGACACTTACCGCACTACCTAGATGGTCCCTTTTGGCGTGACGGGTCGTAATTATATCTATAAATATACTAATATGGAGGGATTAGTGCGAGGCTATCATAAGTGCCTATGCGCTAACCTGCGACACCCTAAATATGAACATAGGGCTGGCATTAATTCGATAATCAATAATATGTGCACTAAACATGTGTTTTTTCTAATAAAACTCAATTTAAGAAGTATGAATGATTTCTTTCTATTGCATTGAATTGAAAATTCCAAATTTACAAAGATCCAGTACAAGTCTTTATACTTACTGATTTTTTCAAGGAATGTGCTTGAAAAAAAGTCTTCAATCAGACACGTTGTATTTTAAACCTCGTGCTGTTGTAATGCTATAAAGTAAAACACAGTTCAGCGTAGAGAGATTTTGTTGTATCTCCAAAAGTGAAATATAAATGTGCAGATTGCATGTAAAAACAACATTAACAGCCTTACTTGGCTCATCAGAAATCTATAAATGCTGTGATTGCACTCTCGCTCTACTCCAGGCATGGTTTCGGATCTTGTAAAAACTGAAAATCTATACGTTGATATTATTTATGGATTTGCTTTCAAACCACAAGTACGCTTTTCGAAAATCAGATTCGATATGTCTTACCTTTGATTCAACAACACTATACCAAAAACAGGGAATCATTTTTATTGATTCAAAAATTGTCAAACATCACAAGTTACGTGGGTAATTATCTCGTAGCATATTGGAGAATATTTGTTTGATTGATTTCGTAAACATTTAGGGAGTAAGTGACATTTTTTCGGCTGCTTACTTTTCTTAGTTGAGAGTTAGATTAAATCCAACATGTATGTTTCCAACATTCAGTGCCAGAGTGAATTATGGTACTTGCACTTAAATGATTTGTTTGCTGTTTGGAGACGACAATCACCACTTTTTTTCGGAAGCATCTTTCTATGGATTTCCGAAATAGGTTTCACTGTTCCCCTTTTTCAACGCATCGAACCTATAAAATTCCCACCTTACAGGAACATATGTGTAAAAAAAGTAAAGCTGCTTCTGGGTACCGAACGAACTATGCTAAATAAAAGTGTTGTTTATTTTCTAAACAAATTGGGTAAAGCAATGTTTTCCCTTAGTTCAATATAAATACAGTTAGGAATAAAGTTTGAGAATCAAAAGACAATAAAAAAAAATGGTGAAATATATATCAACAACGACTGGCCAATGATAAAATAGCACGGGAATTATAGTGTTCAACTGGTTTCCATGTAGACTGCATCTTTGCCAGGAAGGGTTATTTCAATGAAGCGCTGAGCGCGCGATTAAGAATAATTTTGATCAGAGTGTTAATTTAAAGATTCAAATAAATGCATACATATAATTTATTCATCATTAAAATGACCCGAGTCTTAGCGCAGTGGTAGCACTACAGGTTGTCATTGAAAAGGTGCCAGGTTCGATTTCCGACTTTCCAACCATTTGCCTTAAACCAATCAGCTGATAATCGTAGACCTTTATGTTTAAGATGCTTGGAAATGATTTTGTTGTAGTATTACTGTGAGAAATGCCAGAAAATCATTTTTAAATGCTCCAACCGACGCGATATAACTGAAAGATTGTTCCAAGCGGCATACAAGCCTCTACAAACAAACATCACATCACAAGAATATCACAGTTAATTAATAAACTATGCTATACAAATATAATATGCAGTTTTATTAGAAAAAGTGCCATAAAATACAAATACCGTTTTGAAACGCTCAATACAAGAATGGCAGAAAAAGAACTAGTTTGTACCAGGTTTTAGGAATAATACCATTGAATGATACTCATTTGTTGTACTCTATTTAGGACGAATTTCCCTCGGATTCTGTAAACAGAAAGTACATCGTTATGTCACCGGACTTTCCGTAATCTCAATTTAAGACAGATAAGTATATTTGGTAATGCATAGATGTCCGTATAAAATCTGTAAGACAACGATTTGTACATAATGTGTATTTACAATCCATGGAGATGACCTACTATCTATTTTAGGAAATACGGTCATATCTGAAAAACAATTCTAACATCCGTCTGTCAAACAATTTTTAGTTTTTTGCTTTTTGAGTAATCATATATTCTTATTACGTTTTTTTTACACTGACACCTCAATGCACTGAAAATACTCTTCTACATCAAAATTCTTTATTTTTGACAGAAATGATATTTTAACTTTAAGCAGATTATCAGACGCGATTGCGTGTATGTATACCATTGCCAGACGATAGCTTACTGAAACTAAACCTTATTTTAGCAACACCGCTGAAGTAACTGTGAATAGATTGCCAAACTAATGAATAATTTATCCGATTTTCTCGACTAGATCACAGATATTATGTCATTGTGTGCGTGTCTATAGACAAGACTGTCGAAATTTAATTGTATTTCGTGCTATAGATCGCGTGTTTTGGATGAATTGAGACAGCTTTTGCACAATTGTAAAAAAAACGACCTGCGAAGAAAAAGCAGAGAAGGCGATTTTAATGAATTTTTCCTAAGAATTCTAAGAGAGGTGCATTCTTTCTTACAAAACCGTTTCGGTTATGTACAGTATGTAATGCAATGTTAATAAGTGCTTACATATACTTAAAGCCAAAAGAAAGCGTGCACTTGTAAATTTTGAATATTTCGAAAATCATTGTTGTCAGTGTTTTTTTTATGTAGGATTTCACTTTATTCCGTTCCCCAATCATCCATGCCAAAAATTCTTTAATTATTTTTTTAACCAATGGCATCATCTTATTTACGATGTTTGAAAACACGATCACTATATTGTCCTATATCTAGCCCCTTTAAAACCGAGGTGTTCTGTGGCATTTACAAGAGAGTACATGGACTTGTTCACTAAGGTCGTTTACCTAATTTTCATAGCGTGCAACCACTTTTCGATTTTATTAATTCAGAAGGGAGAAACTCCTACATGGTGCTTAACGCAGCGTTAAAGTTGACAAAGAATTACAGACGATCGTTATTCTGTGCATGCTCTAAAGTCATTTTAACAGAAACTTTGCCTTTAATATCAGAACATTTTGGTAAGTTGCACTTACTTTGGTTAAAAAGCCGTACATTTCTTTCTCAGACGGGGTAATGGACATTTGCAATTCAGCTTAATGGACAGAACAAATAATGCGTCTTTTATTTTGCAGATTTGTACACACGAAAATGTACAAGACAAATGTACACTTCTTCATTATGGAAGGCCATAGAATTAAACCGTATTTTCTCTAATAATTGTTCCCTCCCTAATAGTCGCACCTCAACATTTTTTACCTAGAAACCCCACTTCAAGTGCCTAAATTTTCATGAACTTGTTAAGACTTCTTCTCTGACATGAGGTATATATCCTTTAATCAATTTTGTTTAGAGAAAATTCACCTCAAATTAAAGGAAAAGGGCATAAAAGACATGAATTTTATGTGTTTTTTTTTCAATCACAAAATACATAGTAAATAGAAGCTCCCTAAACATGTCAGGTATAGCTCCCGACAGCTTTTTAAGAAGAAACACGGTTATACTATCTTATTTCGTTTATAGATAATGTTAAGAACATCGGATTAATCTAGTATTTGCAAAAGAAACAAGATCCAGCTTAGGTGTATATAGAGTATAATATGTTAGTGTCTTAAAATATCAATGTTATCCGGTCGAGGTTAGGAGAATTTATTCTGACGATGCTGTGCCGAGTCATGATCATTCTCGCAACCGAGAAAACATTGAAATTTAAGACACTTACATATTAGTCTATTTATCATGCAATCATATTTCAGTGCTTAATAACCCCTTAAAAATCAAAGAAATCTATGTGAAAGTCTTTACGAGTTGTTTCTACAAATAGACTGCCTGATATCATGTTGTCTTATCAGACAAGTGATATCATGTCAATGCAGACTTCATTGCATGATAAAGAATGTTACAAGATTGGCACCAGATAGTTTAACCGATATAAACAAAGATAAGAGCTTTCAGCGAAAAAAAAAAAATCAAAGATCTTATAACAAGAGTAAGACTCAAACATTGTTAATAAAGGTATGAAACGATCATCCATGAAATATTACGATCGTGTGAAGACTTTCATGACTTACATTTTGGAGCGTTTTTGAGTGGTTTGAGTAAATGTTTGGAATGAATGAAAAGAGCGCTGAGTGAGCGATTTTGAATGGTATTGATTGAGATGAATGATGAATGTCGGTGTAACTAGGTGATTATTAGCCTATATAGGAGTTCAATTTCTGCTTCCTTTATATCTAAGACAAAAATGCGTTTAGAGCCCCTAGAGCCCCTAAACGTAAATACATGATGTTTACAAGTATAATTGCCAGTACATGTGTATTTGTAATTTTTTCTAAAAAAAACGGGAAAGATCCGGATAGCAGAGTAGTATTTATGTTGTACACGTAATTTAATATAGAACAATTGGTAGTTTAATCATTTGAAACGAATTGATTGCACGTTTCAGAGAAACCGAAACGGAGTCTAATAGTTTGTTTGATCCTGTTTACTCAAATATGATGTAATTGTAGTCGCTATAATGGCACTAATGTGCTCTTTTTTCATGCCATATTGAACAACTTGAATCGCGTCAATGAAACCAAAATTGTCATTACACGAAATTAATCACGATTCAAGAGATATTTAGTACGTAACTTTATTTGAATCGAATCAAATAATGTAAAGATTCGTATATATATAGACCTCAATTAGGAAATTAGTTAAAAAGATTCTTTTCTTTTGTTTAACGTGTAACTAAATGCACGCATTTTTTTTATTTTATTTCTGTTTTTTTGCAAATAAGACTTTGGACTGAAGTTGTCAGTCGAAAATGTAACAAAAGCCAAATGAAATTTTCTAACAAAGAAATAGAGTAGATTTGAATAGAAATTGTCATATATATATTCTCTCTGATATTTCATGAAATCATACTTTTTCTAGTTGATAAGTTTACATATCTATATTATTAGGGGAAAGGTTAATACATATAGAAAGTCTCGGTACAATCAATATAAATTGCCTGTTGTTTTATGAGTCTCCGAGTTAGATTAGCACATAGCGTGTGGTACACACGTTTACTTGTAATTTATTTGCAATTTACTGAGAATACTGCGCTGAGAACGCTCTTCAAATTGTTAGAGCTAAAATGCATAGTCAACTAAAATTCTTTTATATAAGGCTGCATTTTCCAAATTCAATTCGTTCGTATGTCTGATCACTGTTAAGAACATAGTAAATTCGTGGACTTGTCGTTTTTATTTTGGTGCAGTTGTTGATTTTGTCTATTTCAGTGATTTTGAAGCGTTTTGAATGGTTTGATAGAGTGTTTTGAATGAATGAATGGAGCACTTAGTGAGCCATTTAAAACGCTTTTGATCGGAATGAAAGTCAACTTCACGATGTTTTTAACTGTATTTTTGAAAGAAGGGGTCCCTAGGACTCACATAATTTGAAACTATGAGTCACAACCTGTTCCCAGCTGCACAAGGGCATAAAGCCGTTAGGAATATTTCAAATGAACATATATTCAGACCTCGATCTAATCTTTGGGTTATTTTATTTTGTATCGCAGGAGCTTAGATAACTTGTTTAGCTGGTAAAGTAGTAAACAAAATATTGGTCATTTTCACATACAAAAGAAACAACAAACATTGCTTAAAAATTTGAATGCAAGGGGCTGACATATTTGGAAAATATGAGTCCTTTGTGAAATATCAGCATCTTTGATGCAAGATGCGCAGTAAAATGAATCACTCAAAAAGTACATATCCACACCAGCAAAACTTCTAAATTCTTCAATGAAATTTATTATTGATTTGAGTTTGACAATATACCGACATTTGCAAGCTATTTTCGAGGAAAACAACCAACTATTGTTTGTCTATTAAGTTTATTAGTAAATTATCTTTCTTAGACAACAACTAGACCGCTAATATACCAATTGCAGTGTCGTTGGGCGATAACAGTACGGTTTAGAAACAAATGTTGATCGACCCATAACGCTATCTCATATACAATGAAGAACATCGTGAAATTGACATTCCGATCAAAACCATTCTAAATAGCTTACTCCATTCATTTATTCCAAAAACTCACTCAAACCATTGAAAATGCCCAGGTTCACTAAAAATGATCAAAAACAACATCCAAAATAAAAATGGGTAGAGAAAAACACGATTTTGAGGCCATAATTGAATTTTATAAGCGTCTGATTGGTCTGTTAAGATATAGAAAGCTATTTATAGTACTGTTATGCATAGTTTAATAAAGGGAGGTAATAATAACGCTAATTTTGTTCTTCTTGAAAGTTTTCCTTTCTTCTGTAACGAACTTCTGAACGGCCACTCAATTATTGCTGAAAATGTAATTCTTTCTTTGGTAACTAAAATAGAAAGTATTCGAATTGTATTAGAAATATCATTTGGGGATAATCGACCGGAAAAATGTAAGGGAAGAAACGAATGTGAAGGGAATTCAAGGGAATCCCTGTATTTAAAATTAACTTTGGTGGGTTTAGTGAGTTTAATATTTATGCTTGTGCGAGAAACAAAACAACCGCAATGTTATTTTCTTCAATAATTTGATATCTGAAACGTTATAGCCGTCGGGGTTTGTCGATTGTAAAATAAATGTCCGGGTATTTCTTAGTTCGAAATCTTGAAATTCCTCGAAACATGCAACTTTTGTGATTTTTGCAAAGGAGAGTTCTTGTATTTCAACGTTTTCTACAGACATCAAGGACACACTTTCGAATCCACCCTTCTTTTAGAAAACGCCAAATTGAATGAGCTTTCATACAGAAATAAAAGATACTTCTTTTAAATGACCACAAATACGTTAAAATGTGGCAAATGCAAGTTGGCCGTTAGAAGTTCGTTTCAGTGTTTAGAAGCTTAAAAAGGATCGATCGGAGTAAGATGTTGAAAATTTTATAAAATAATATCATTTATAATTTATATGAAGGAAATTCAAAAATATTTAAGAACTTATGAATACACGCACACACAGACGGAAGGCGGACAGAACCAGTGCTCCAGAAAAAAATGAGTGATATCGTTTTTAAAATAAAATATGTCATTATTGGTCAATCAAACTTGTGCATGGCCTTTCCAAAAATTTCATGTTAGGATGATCAACAGACATTAAAAAGTCTGAAAAAATATCTTGCGATTGTAAACAAGAGATCGAGGTCCTTTTATATCTTTTTTATGGTTAAGGTAGACTCTGATCATTCTGTGCGACTGCACACATATAAAATAGTTGCAAATGTCACACAAAGGCTCATGTAGTATAGATGAGATTGAACAAATTTGGAAAGTCATAACTCAGCAGGAGCCCACAACAACTTTATGACAAAAGCTCGATTTTCTCTTGCAATCGAAGTGATTTTTCTAAATAACATCAAAGTTGTCCCGAACACGTAGTTTCTTAACTCAAAAAAGGTTGGATTACTGAATGTATTTATTTTTTTGTCTACTTTTATGATGCATACATTAATTTCATTATCTAGAGGGTAAACCTTGATTACATTTTTCACGGTGGGGGATTATAATTATTAGCTCGTACAAAATAAATAAACTCATAAATGCTTGAGTGCGTGACCACATGCTGGGAATTTTACTCAACAGCTATGTTTGTTCTTGTTATCGTTAATGCGACTTTATTGCGAAGAACCGATAGAATGATGAATCTATTGTCGTTGGTTTTAGACTGAAAGAAGCTGGAATGTAGAGACTGGGTTGAGGCTTTTAATAGGATAAATGTGTTTAAGAGTATATTTTCTTACTGTTATTTAAGCTCTATTGACCAAAGGTCAGAAATATTTTAGCGATGACATGGTTCCCGTCCGTCTGTCTTTCCGTAAAAATCTTGTTTACGCGATAAGTCTATAATAGTATCGGATTTTCTCAAGCAAGAAACAAATATCATTGGATTTACTTGAAACTTCACAGGATGATTGTAGGGTAATAAAGAAGGTTTCCTTTAAAAAAAAAGGCTGATCCGTAAGAAACCACATTAAAGGGAAATTTATGGATTTTCGCTTTGAATATTCTCGTTTGCGTGATGAAGTCTAAAAATATATAGAGGATATTGAATGAGTGGTCATTGAATACCGAATTTATTAAACGAGTCATCTATAAACAGATAAAAACGAGGCTGCGTCTCGTTTTTATCTGTTTTAGATGACGAGTTTAATAAATTCGGTATCTTATGAGCATTAATTTGATATTCTATTAATAAAATGACCCGATTTTTGCGAAAATCGTCAAAATTCTTCAAATTCAACTTTTCAATTTTCCGCGAAACTTATAACGCCGTTTAAAACTGACGCCACAATATATTCACTATGACGTCATTTTCGCGGTTACAAAATAGCGTTTACTATTCGCTCTGACCTCATTTTCATAGTTATTCCACTAGTGTAATAACACCCGTGAAATATCAAAAATTTTCAACTGGGTCATTTCACTCCTGCAACGTATCTCATATTATAATTATAATTTGATTTGCTTGACACTTTCGTCCTAATTGTAGGGTCAAAAGGATGGTTCCTTTTGAAAATTAGGCAGATCCGTTGGAAAACACGTGAAAATGGGTATTATGATGGATTAGTATTATTTTCGGTTTTCCATAAATATTATCAAAATATCTTGAAAAATTAAAAGGGTGATTGTAGGGTTAGCCGCTGTAAAGAATTTTACGTTCTACATGGGTACTTAATGAAAACATTGGAAAAGGAGACATTAGGATGATTTCTACAAAACGAATTGAAGAGGCGAAATTTCGGTTATAGGGATATCTTTTGTAAACATTTTTGAAACTTTGACGGAGGAGATACCGAGATAGAAGGGTAGACGAACGGACAGAGGAGCATCACAATACTTACAATTTCAACAGGCAAGGGTCTTGTGGGATAGAATCAATGAACTTATCTTGCGTTCATATATAGTACTTTCCTGATGTCTACAACGACTTTTATTGGCAATAACTCTATAAACATCTGCAAAAGACCGTAAAGATAATTCTTATGGTGTGTGGAAGAATTAGGGAGGATTAAGGCGGAACTTTCCTTATTCCAAAGGATAGTCAATAAAATGTTTTTATCACATTCCGTGGATATCATAACCAGAACAATTAAGAGATGATGAGAAAACATACAAAACATAGAACCTTTTGACTACAAATATATCCAAAACATCTTCTAAGAACGCACATGTCGACGTTAAAACTATACTGCTGAACTAAAGTTAAGGGCCAGCGAAATAATCACTTGTCAATTCTTGACAATACACTGAAACAACTTGTAAGAAAAGAGTTCAATAATTTGACATTCGAGAACTGCAATCAAAATTGCCAACAAAGCAGTTTTAAATCTACACAAATCGATGAAAGTACCAAAACCCCCCTTTCGAAAAGTTGCAAAAATACTGTTAATTTTGGTAAGCTCAAGACCGGGTGTGTAAATCATCTTCTGAAATGTATTTAATGTTCCAAGGAAACATTGGGTTAGCAAGGTTCTCTGGCGCCTGTTTTTGAGTCACTATCCACACCATCTGCAAAAAAAAGAAGAGCTGATTGACACCAGTTGGTGTAAGTTCCTTTTCCCCCATTCGGCACCGAAGGAGATCCAAGGGATCAGTTTTCAGCAACAAGTAAGTTAACCTGGCACAAAGGTTCATCTTTACCTTTATTGTGCTTATGTTTAGACTCATATTGAGACATTAAGTGTGAATTGGAGTCCAAAAATGACGCTGATGGATGTGAGCATCAAAAAGAGTTGACCTCGGATGTAGGCCCTATTATCGCAGGAAACGCAACCTTCTAAGAACGCACATGTCGACGTTAAAACTGTGTAGATGTAATTTCTTTTACTAGGTCAGTGTCTTGTGTGTATACTATAGGGTTAATTCACGTTTTTGAGGGGGTTAACTTGCAGAGACCCGAAAAATGGTTTTGTAACCTTATCTTTAGTATTGTTTGTGACGTCATATAAACCAACGTGCGAAACGAAGCGCATTTATGGATGCGCTTTATTATTACCGAGTTATGGTCTAACCCCACCGGCTTTTGGGGGCTTCTTTGTTCTATATAAGCCTGTACTCTTTTCGGGTGCTGTTGCAGGTTCCCCAGAAAGATTTGACCTTTGACCTCTTTAGCCCTTCATCTGCATTCAATGTCCTAACTTTAAGTAGAAAAAATCTAGGTAAAATCCCTTCAAGTTTTGGGCTACCCAAACTTAAGAAGAGGTACCGTCTTTTTTTCCACCTATGAGGAGGACAGTTACTTTGGGTACGACCCCAACCCGTTATCTGTCCCTAAAAAAGGAAATCGTTCACAGAGAATGTCAAACCAAGCGTTAAATCAAAGAAGAGACGCGAAACTGGGTGGAAATGACAAAAATGAGCTCACGAGTTACTACTTTACACTCAAAAATAAGGTTTCAATGTCGCACTACTTTTTCTAAAGGATCTCCTTTTAAATTCCAGTGAGGTCACACCTTATATTACGTAGAATCGTCGACCGTTCCCGATTGCGACATCTATCTGGCGTTTCAACAGCACTCTACGTTAATCGAAAATGCAATTTATCGCTGAGAAAAAAGACAAACAAACAAACAAACAAAAAGAAAAACAAAACAACCCCCCAACACAGACAAAAAAAACCAACCCAGATATTATCAGGTGGCGGTTTAGTATGACTGCAAAACATATATATATATTTCTACCTTTTTCGTCGTCGCCGTCCGATGCTAAATGAAAATATTGAGCAACGTAGACAACAGTGCAACAATGCAATAAGAATATACGCTTGCTGCCAGAAGAGAGATTAAGACCTTGTCTATCTATATGCGCAAACTGAAGCATCTGGTCAGCCTGTGTGATGCACAGGCTGACCAGAGTCTTTGCTATGCGCACATGTGAAATTGATGGAAATTTCACACACAGGCTCAAATAGGAATCGCTAACATGCCAGCGTCATCTGCTGCTGTGTGGCTTTAGCAATAAAACAAGCCGATGGAAAATGGGCCTGTGTGTGACATTTCCTACAGTTCACGATTGCGCGAGGTTCAAATGTTGAGCAGCGTATACAACAGCACAATGCAATAAGAATATACGCGGACTACCAGAAAAGGTATTAAGACCTTGTCTATCCAATTAGCGCATAATTAAGCCTCTGGCCAGCCTGTGTGCAGAAGCTTTGCTATGCGCACATCTAATATTGTGTGAATGTCACACACAGGCTCAAATCAGAATCGCTAACATGCCAGCGTCATTTTTTGTTGTATAACTTTAGCATTAAAGAAGTTTCACTGTGTATCTGGACTAATTTGACCGTCGCAATGGATAGCCAATTTGGAAACCGTCATATTATCCCAAAGGAGAGTACGTTTAGCCATTTTTATTCAAGGCGTTTAGTCGTTACGTTTTACTTGATAGAAATTTAATGATCAAAATTCCAAAGCAAACGGTGTCTGCATTCGAACAAACTATCCAAGAAAACAGACACTGATGGATAAAACATATGCTCAATAAATTATGTTGTACAGTGCTGCTTTTGTGTGTAAACGAGAAATTGACATTTTTCCTAAGAAAAATAATTAATGGATGTTTATAATTGGAAGATAAGGATAATCAATGGTCCCAAAATTGTGATTTATCAAGATTCAAGTTTCTAGATCTTGAATTTTGTTTATAGTTTCTTGTTATGGGGCCGAAGTGTGACAAATTGTGTAATTTGTCAAGCCTGTAAGTCACACAACCAATAAAGATTAAAGTGATATAAAAGCCGTTCTACGGACCGCGGGTTATACGCAGGTGCGGCCTATCTGTTGATTGCTGGGGCCAGTTTCATCAAAACTTTTAAGACGCAATTTTGTTTTACCGATGACTTACCACAAGTGTAGGACAAAAATGACGTATCACAAATTTATCAATACCTAAGTAAAGTGAGTGTTGTTGTTACTGTTTCAAAAGTCAACAGTGAGACAAAAATACGTCTTAATGTTTTGACGAAACGGGCCACTATTTCCTAAATAGTAAACAAAAGACGGCTGCAGTCTACCCGCCAGTGCGGCTTATTGTTCGGAAAATACGGTGATAAAAAAGAGACTACTTTGTCCAAGTATGTCCTTTGTAAACAGGCGCATCATGCTGCATTTGACCGCTTTAGAGTGTTTTTTGTTTGTTTGAAGTGGGTTTAACGCCGCTTTTAACAATCTGTCAGTTATATCGCGGTGGTTGGAGTACCTTACAATGGATTCCTGGTCTTATTCCAGTACCGCCATCACATCCTTTCCTAGCCTCCAGCTGCTATCCCACATAGGTCTACGATTATCAAACCATTGGTGGAAGATAAATAGTCGGAAAGGATGTTTGCCGAACATCCAAATCCAACCCGACTTTGGAATGTCACAAAGTGCAATAATTGTGTAATTTATGGGTAGCTAGACTGTATTAATCTTTTTTATTAGTACAAATAGATTATCGATGAGGAATTTTCTGGTGTTAACTCATGCTCACGTGGTCTTTAATCTGAAATGAAAGAAAAAAAGTATGCAAAATTTTGACGTAGAGTATTTCATTGTCAAGTTTTCATTTTTGCTCAGTATATTGTTATCTTATTTTTCTTAGATAGATTATAAAAGTGGAAGATTGTCAAATTAGTTAACCTGACGACATATTCATGCTGAAATGTGCATACAGTTCGAAGATGTAAAAGAACAAAAGTTCCTCTTTTATTGCGACATATTTATGTATGTGCACCACAAGACTATGTTTAATATTCTCATTATAGAAACATTAGTGAAAGTTGCACAGAGAAAATATTTGTTTTTCTATCAAAGAAACACATCAATGAAGATACAAAAACGCGAACACCTAATCTAACTGATGAGATTCCCATTCATACAGGTTCTTGCGATAAAACAGCCAGGAACTGCGTTCATGATGAAAACTTTTTAGAAAAGTTTTGGAAATGGTATCCTGTTTTGCACGTCTACTGACGTGCAAAGCAAGGTACCATTTTTTTAATATTGGTGAACGTTTTGTTACCCTGAACGTAAGATTTGTTGTAAAAAACGCAAATTCTTTACGCTTGCACGTTAAGCCCAATATTGGCCCGGATTAGTACCGGATTACAAATATTTAAAAAGAATTGGAAAGAAGTTAAAGTAGTTACTAAAGACAAATTCAGGTTGAACTTTTGGAATCATTCTCAGTGAAAATATTAGAAAAATAATTATTCATAATATTTCTCAACTTTATTTCCCGATGGGGCGTAAAAAGCTCGCTTGTCTGGGAATCATGAATGAAGACCCAAGTAACCTGCACTGACACGTAGGCAGAGAATACTTGGGTTATCTGTTCGAATGATGTTAGCGCCGCTTTTAATTATTTTCAGTCATATATCGGTGTACAGGAGCTCCTTACGATGGATATATGTTTTTTCTCGTATCCACACAACTATTAATTCCTTTTCTAGTCCCCAGCTGCTATCCCAATTATGTTTGGTTAAAACTTATTTATTTTACATCGATTGAGAAACAAGTTCTTACAACTTAGATTAATCCCCCTCGATTCTGCTTCCTTCAAAATTCAACAGTACTCGCGCCAAATGTGTGAGCCAATGAAAGAACCAAGATCGAAAGCCGCTACCGGGAATCGAACTCGAGACCTTTGGATCAAGAGGCCGACGCTCTACCCTAAACAATTATGTCACAATTATCCACCTTTATTCGGAGACAAATTTCGGAAAGGGTACATGTCGCCGACGGGGATCGAGCCCTTGACATCCATGATTTAAAATGATTTAAAAATTTGGAGTGTCGAGCGCTGTTTTTCGCGCTATTACGACATGAAAAGCTTAGAACGCGAGAAGGGGCCATCTGGGTAGTGCGCAAAGTGTCGATCCTAGTTAGACTGCGCGGACGGCGCAGACTGACTACGGTCGAAATTTTTGCCTATTTTCTGAAACTAGAATGATAAATCTACCTTCCCATTAAATAATGTTTTGAATTGCAACCTCTGGTTAACCTATGCTGGACCCAATCTCTTTTTCAAATATTTATTTTACAGGGTTGTTCCCAGATGGTCCTTTTCTGCGTGACGGGTCACATATGTAATTCACTATTCAAACAGAATATTTAGTGTGCTGTTTTGTTTAGTGCAAAAAGAGATCTGACATTTAATATTCTCTCACAGTAAGTTGCCACAATACTATTATCATCAAATCATTAAGTTAAAGTCATGTTAATTACAGACAATTGGTTTATTTTGTTTTATGCTGGTTTGATCGTCAACATATCTCGCGAATGCTATAGTATTATCATCGATTCGTTCAAGAATTTTTCCACATGCTGTTAAGAATTAAATGTCTTATCTTTTCTTTTTGACTGAAGCGTAGATTTACACCAAACCAATGTTTGAGTAAAACTACACTTGACATGCGAGTGGAAACACCAAAATACTTTATTAAACTAATGATACGCATTGGTTGGAAAAGAATGCCAAATTTTACAGACGAAGAGGAATACAAATGCCACCGTATAGACAAGAATACAACCGTAACGAAGCTTTTAAGGAAGCTTGCTAAACTTTTTCCCACTATTAAACTTTTATATAAACCTGATTCCAAACTTGAATGGGTAAGATGAGCGAGTTTCGAACGATGTCAAGGGGGTGTAATACAATATCTATCTTTTCGTTCGAATTTTACAAAATATTCGATATTATATTACCTTCCTACCTCCCTGCTATAACAGAAAAAAAAGAAAGAAAAAAAAATCATAAATACTAAGTTTGACTCCATATAAAAAAATGAAATCATGGTGTTTCGTAAGCAATTAAAATGAAAATTCAAAATGAACGAAATTAGCGATATTTATTTCTTCCTTTAAAAAACTACGTGTTACACTACAAAAAATTTTGTATTTATTCTCGACCCAATTTGACGTTGCCGAATCAAAGACAGCAAATTCAATGAAGTTATTGAGCGTTTTGAATACATTCGGAAATTGTTTAAAGCATGTTACCAAATGCAGCACCTCTTGGCAACATCTATGATGATCTTCTAGATTTATCTTATAAACCTTAAAGCCAATACAATTGATTTCCCCTGGAGAAACACGTCTGTGAATCAATTGTCAAGATTAGTTCACGCAGTTAGATAGCTAGACCTTGTCATTTCCTTGTCTATCATATAATAATAGACCACTGTCTATATCTATTGATTCATTGCTTCTTGCGGTGGCTTGCAAAAATTACAATCTTGATATACAACACTAAATCTGCGTTAGCTTTTAGACACTCCGACTGTGTATCTTTTGGTGTAAATGCAGACATAGTGGTCAGCTAAAAGGACAAAACTGCAAAACAACTGATGGACAGTTTAGAACATCGACAATTTTCCAAGACGAATGATTCATGTAAGATTTGCGAATGAAATGGAATGAGTATATAATGAACGACTTTTGCGAGATGGTAAAGGAAAGTGATAACATATCGCCAATTTCGTCCAAAATGAACGAAATTAGCCATATTTATTACCTTCCTTTAGCAAAACTACTATAGAACGCGATTCTCTTAAAAAATCAGATTTCATCCTCGACCCAATTTGACGTTGCCAAATCGAAGACAGCAAACAGAAGATATTGAGTGTTTTGGATACATTCGGAAGTTTCTAAAGCATGTAACCAAATGCAGCACCTCTTGGCAACATCTATGATGATCTTCTACATTTATCTTATAAACTGCTAGGCCAATACAATTGATTTCCCCTGGAGTCACGTCTGTGAATCAATTGTCAAGATTAGTTCACGCAGTCAGATAGCTAGACCTTGTCATTTCCTTGTCTATTATATAATAATAGACCACTGTCTATATCTATTGATTTGTTACTTCTTGCGGTGCCTTGCAAAAATTGCAGTCTTAATATACAGCCCTGAACTTACATTAGCTT
The DNA here is from genome assembly GCA_948146395.1 of Fragum whitleyi. Lineage (NCBI taxonomy): Eukaryota > Metazoa > Mollusca > Bivalvia > Cardiida > Cardiidae > Fragum > Fragum whitleyi. Next base: position 29,763,374 of record OX411544.1, read on the forward strand.
ATAGATACGCCGACTTCGAATTTTTGGAGTAAATGTAGACATAGTGGTCAGCGAAAATGACAAAACTGCAAAAAATTGATCGACAGTTTAGAATATCGATAACTCTCCCAGGCCAATGATTGGTGTTAGATTTAGGAATGAAATTGAATGAGTATATAATGAACGACTTTTGCGACATAGTAAAGGTAAGTAATAAATTATCGCCAATTTCGTTCAAAATAAACGAAATTAGCGATAGTTATTACCTTCCTTTAGCAAAACTACCTATTGCATTTCAAAAACATTTTTATTTATTCTCGACCCAATTAGACGTTGTCAAATCAAAGACATCAAAATGAGTGATATACAGAACGTGTTGGATAAATTCGGAATAAATTTGGAAGCTTTTTCAAGCATGTTACCGAATTCAGCCAACCTTGGTAGCATCTATGATGATCTTCTACATTTATCTTATAAACCGTAAAGCCAATACAATTGATTTTCCCTGGAGAAACACGTCTGTGAATCAATTGTCAAGATTAGTTCACGCAGTCAGATAGCTAGACCTTGTCATTTCCTTGTCTATCATATAATAATAGACCAGTGTCTATATCTATTGATTTATTACTTCTTGCGGTGCCTTGCAAAAATTGCAATCTTGATATACTGCACTGAATCTACGTTAGCTTATAGACACTCCGAGTGTATATCTTTTGGTGTTAATGCTGACATAGTGGTCAGCGAAAAGGACAAAACTTCAAAACAACTGATGGACAGTTTAGAACATCGACAATTTTCCAAGACGAATGATTCATGTAAGATTTACGAATGAAATTGAATGAGTATATAATGAACAAATTTTACGAGATAGTAAAGGAAAGTGATAAATTATCGCCAATTTCGTTCGAAATAAACGAAATTAGCTACATTTATTTTTCCTTTAAAAAACTACGTGTTGCACTCCTAAATAGTTTGTAATTATTCTCGACCCAATTTGACGTTGCCAAATCAAAGACAGCAAACAAAAGTTATTGAGCGTGTTGAATACATTCGGAAGTTTTCAAAGTATGGTGTCAAATTCAGCACCTCTTGGCAACATCGATGTTGAGATCTACATTTATCTTATAAACTGTAAGGCCAATACAATTGATTTTCCCTGGAGAAACACGTCTGTGAATCAATTGTCAAGATTAGTTCACGCAGTCAGATAGCTAGACCTTGTCATTTCCTTGTCAATCATATAATAATAGACCACTGTCTATATCTATCGATTTATTACTTCTTGCGCTTCCTTGCAAAAAATACAGTCTTTATATTCAGCCCTGAACCTACATTAGCTTATAGATACGCCGACTTCGAATTTTTGGAGTAAATGTAGACATAGTGGTCAGCGAAAATGACAAAACTGCAAAAAATTGATCAACAGTTTAGAATATCGATAACTCTCCCGGACCAATGATTGGTGTTAGATTTAAGAATGAAATTGAATGAGTTTATAATGAACGACTTTTACGAGATAGTAAAGGTAAGTAATTAAATATCGCCAATTTCGTTCAAAATAAACGAAATTAGCGATAGTTATTACCTTCCTTTAGCAAAACTACCTATTGCATTTCAAAAACATTTTTATTTATTCCCGACCCAATTAGAAGTTGTCAAATAAAAGACATCAAAATGAGTGATATACAGACGTGTTGGATAAATTCGGAATAAATTTGGAAGTTTTTAAAGCATGTTACAGAATTCAGCCAACCTTGGCAACATCTATACTTATCTTATAAGCTGTTAGGCCAATACAATTGATTTCCCCCGGAGAAACACGTCTGTGAATCAATTGTCAAGATTAGTTCACGCAGTCAGATAGCTAGACCTTGTCATTTCCTTGTCTATCATATAATAATAGACCACTGTCTATATCTATTGATTTGTTACTTCTTGCGGTGCCTTGCAAAAATTGCAGTCTTAATATACAGCCCTGAACTTACATTAGCTTATAGATACGCCGACTTCGAATTTTTGGAGTAAATGTAGACATAGTGGTCAGCGAAAATGACAAAACTGCAAAAAATTGATCGACAGTTTAGAATATCGATTACTCTCCTAGGCCAATGATTGGTGTTAGATTTAGGAATGAAATTGAATGAGTATATAATGAACGACTTTTGCGACATAGTAAAGGTAAGTAATAAATTATCGCCAATTTCGTTCAACATGAACGAAATTAGCGATAGTTATTACCTTCCTTTAGCAAAACTACCTATTGCATTTCAAAAACATTTTTATTTATTCTCGACCCAATTAGACGTTGTCAAATCAAAGACATCAAAATGAGTGATATACAGAACGTGTTGGATAAATTCGGAATAAATTTGGAAGCTTTTTCAAGCATGTTACCGAATTCAGCCAACCTTGGTAGCATCTATGATGATCTTCTACATTTATCTTATAAACCGTAAAGCCAATACAATTGATTTTCCCTGGAGAAACACGTCTGTGAATCAATTGTCAAGATTAGTTCACGCAGTCAGATAGCTAGACCTTGTCATTTCCTTGTCTATCATATAATAATAGACCAGTGTCTATATCTATTGATTTATTACTTCTTGCGATGCCTTGCAAAAATTGCAATCTTGATATACTGCACTGAATCTACGTTAGCTTTTAGACACTCCGACTGTGTATCTTTTGGTGTAAATGCATACATAGTGGTCAGCAAAAAAGGACAAAACTGCAAAACAACTGATGGACAGTTTAGAACTTCGACAATTTTCCAAGACGAATGATTCATGTAAGATTTACAAATGAAATTGAATGAGTATATAATGAACGACTTTTACGAGGTAGTTAAGGAAAGTGATAACATATCGCCAATTTTGTTCGAAATAAACGAAATTAGCTACATTTATTTCCTCCTTTAAAAAACTACGTGTTGCACTTCAGAAAAGATTGTATTTATTCTCGATCCAATAGGACGTTGCCAAATCAAAGACAGCAAATTCAATGAAGTTTTTGGGCGTGTTGAATTTACATTCGGAAGTTTTTAAAGCATGGTGTCAAATTCAGCACCTCTTGGCAACATCTATGGCGATCTTCTACATTGATCTTATAAACTGTTAGGCCAATACAATTGATTTCTCCTGGAGAAACACGTCTGTGAATCAATTGTCAAGATTAGTCAGATAGCTAAACCTTGTCATTTCCTTGTCTATCATATAATAATAGACCACTGTCTATATCTATTGATTTATTACTTCTTGCGGTGACTTGCAAAAATTGCAGTCTTGATATACAGCACTGACCCTTCGCTAGCCTTTAGATATAAACCACGATTTTCCCCTGGCAGGGCGGAGCCTATGTAACGGGTCGATGCACTTACGGTTCAGGTAATTCAGCATTTATTAATTATTTTATACCTCTAAAGGTACTCGAAATTATTAGCTTTAGACCGTAAAGCGAAGGTTGGTAACCAAAACCCTCGTAACTTTAGCTTGTCCAAGCTGAAGTAACGAGGCTTTGGTTACCCAACTATGATATGTGTCAACTCTCTCTAAGCACATGAATCCTTTTGGTTGAAGGATACAGTTATTTGTACGCGTTCACGATTATTGCCGACTAACTTTTCAATGAATCCAAATTATTTAAAAGTTAACTCGCCAAGTAGCGTCACTGCTAAGCCCGGCACTGCCAGTTCATTAATAACGCAGAATACGCCCAAATGTTGCGGAACTATTACGGTTCCATTACCTTAAGTTTAATGACCCGTTACTTAGGCCCCGCCCTACCAGGGCAAAAATCATGGATTATACTAAAGAAAAAATGAACAACCATGTTATGCGTCTCACTACCAAGGACAACACAAAAAGAAGAACTTGCGAAGTGCAGGGCCTTGTTTTACTAAACACCACAAGGCTTACGATCATTTTTTTTCTTTTTTTGCTTAAGTCAAAAATTAAAGTTGCTTCTACAGTAGAAACTAAATATGGAATTATGTCATTCATCACCTCGTTGGAATCGTGTTCTAAGGACAATTCCAATAAAATATTGGAAGGGAGAATCCATCAATGAATGTAAACACCAGGTACAATATGTGATTTTGACTTACAATTAACTTTTTCGTACGAAAGTAAGTAAAACTGACCACAGTATCCTAGCTCAATTTAAAGTGAATAAATATAGATTCAGTACAAATTTTAACACAGTAAGGTGCCCACTGGTTTCTTTTAAATTTGACACACCATTGTCACAAAAGTAAAGATGTATTGAATATCGTTGCAAATTCCACAACGTTCAATCTTATCAAAAAAGTCAATTTAAAGAAAGCAAAGCATTGGTTCTATCGAAGATGGTGTTGAACCCTGCTGATGATATTTAATGCAATTTTGTTTCTAAATAACATTTTATTACTATGTACCAAATGTCTCGTTTGTAGATTCACGGGGGTAAGTGCATAGGAGATTCCAGCAAAGAGTCATGATGCGCTCGCTTTCAATAGCCTGATTTGTTATCATACAGTTGGTAACATCTCGAAATTGATATTCACCTGTACCAAAATCATTCTAAATCGCTCGATCAGGACTCAATTTAATGCATTCTACTTATCCCTCCAAACACTCAAAACGCTCGAAAATCGACCAACACGCTTCGATATCGTTCAAATCGAACAACTTTCTATTTCAATAGATCAAATTATTTCACGGTTTTATTGACTAGTGAAAATGATTTGGTCGACAGCCATTATATCAATGAAATCCGTCAGTTTCAATTGCAATAGGTCTTTTCTTGATCAAATCATAAACAAAATGGATAAGTTACTAGAACATGAAATAGACATGAAACTCGAAATCATGATTATAAGCTTTCATTAGTTCTGTGTCAATCCATCTATTTGAAGATTATAAAGGCCTGCTAACGCATTCACGATTTTTAGCTACGGTGCTGCTACGATTCGCCACGATTTGTAAATCGTCGTGTACCGTGGTGATTTGCAGTAGAACCGGGGTGAATCGTAGTGACTCTTTATGAATCGTGATGATTCGGAACACTCCACGGTAGCGCTACGGAAGTTTCAAACTGTTTAAAACATTCGTGTCGAATCGTGGTGGTTATTGGGCGTGGCTTAATTCGTAGCTCAACCGTAGCGGAATCGTGCTTATTCGTACTGACACCGTATCTGTATTCGCGGCTATTCGTGAGAGATCGTAGCGAGTCGTGAAAATTTTGACATTACGAATTCTCACGATTCACCACGAACTGTGTTCGGTTGTCCTACGAATCATCCACGGTTTCGCTACGGAGCTCCACGATTGGCCACGACCTTTGCCGCCATGAATCGTACTAGTACCGTATCGAACCGTACAAGCACCGTGAGCATTCGTTGTGCCACCGCGGTCAATCCTCATTGGCTGTAGCGTTGCCGTCATGAATCGTCAGCGATACCTTACAGACACCGTACTAATATCGTGGACATTCTTTCTGGAATCGTAGTGACACTGAATATTATTCTTTTCGCCACGATTCATCCTGGTCCATCACGATTTTTATTTTCATGAGAAATCTGGGTGAATGGTGGTGAAACGTAGAGAAAATCGTGAATGTGTAAACGGGTCTTTAGGTTTGAATAGCAAAAAATGTCCTAAATTTAAATTCGTTTTTACGCGAGTGTGTATGGTTTTTGATATGAAGAACATGTTTTGCTTTTGATTTAGGGCTCAAAGCCGAAAAAGGGTATTTGCAATCTTTGTCAATATAATGCATGTCTGTCTACGCCGGCAATCACAAATAATTCTGATCTGTCGTTACAACAACCCCGTGAAATTCCGTCTTTCGACAATGGTCACACTTTATTGAATATATGTCGTCTTTGAACACTCGCTGAAAGTTGATTTATGGAAATTGAGGCTTTAAATCTTAAAGAAATATCGGTGGATGATGAGACTTCAGTTATGTGTTAATAAAGTTAGCATTTATTGAGAAATATGCGAATTTTCTAAGCATAAAGACACATTTTGTAACTTTTCTCCGGAAACCTCCGAAAAAATCAATGGCTGTCACCTTATTTGCGAGGGATATGGGTAAAGACTTGAACACTGAACACTAACAAGTTTATTTATCAACCTTAGAATACCCGAGCTTCGGTCGTTTATTCGTACGAATAAATCTAATTGACCTACCGTCTGCCTGACATTATTCACTGAATCTGTCGCTGTAACCGGTTGTACGATGTGTATATATACTTAACTCCGAAAGAAACGTCTAAAAATATATGTTCTTTTTAAAAATAAATAAACCATTTATGACTTTGTTGCATTATTTATTTTAATACCTATCAAAACTGACTTTCTATTCTAGACTATTAAGCTCCAAGTTTCCTTTCATAGCAACGCCCTTTAAGTAAACTGGTTTCCTAATCTTGTTGGGTCTGGTGTACAAAGGATTGATAAAAAAATTCCATATTCATTGAAGGACATTCTAGTACCTAGTGAAAAATCGTTGAAAAATTAAACCTTTGCGGACGTCAAATGTTACGTAAGCACGTTATCAGCCAAAATTGGGTCTATTGAGGCAAGCTATTAATAGTAGGCGTTGCGCTATCAATAACAACTTTAAACTATTCGTACTTGAACGATCGTTTGTAGAATATTCAAGCTGCCTGATATTGTTTTCCGATAGAATTTCAAAGACTGTAGCAACTAACCATGCGTTTATTCTTTGCTCGTTACTGCGAAGACAAAATACCGACATCAAATCGTATTGTTGTTTTACAGTAGCGGACGTTATGTTAATTATTAGCATTCCACCAATTAACAAATCTGGTCGACAATATGACTCCTGTAAGTCTTATTTGCCAAATTTCTAAAGGAAAGTGGCGCTTTAAAAGCTAGCTTGAAAATTGTCGAATCTACTGTAACTCGTCAATCATCCTTAAACATCATTTTCCAAAATTTATCCCCTTGCAGGCTGGTTTTCACAATAATCACAGTATGAATGCTTACCCCACCCACTCTCCAACCATGCAATGTGACTTGGTTACGAAAGACCTTTCAGACAAAATGAACAGCTATTTACACACCCTAAGAACTGTTACAACAGACAAATACCTCTGCATGAAATGAAATTATTATCACGGCTTTCTGAATGCCGCGGTTTATGTGTATAGTGTAAGATGCATATGTTAGACCGGTGTTTCAAGGGTCGTGAAATACGTTTATATGTAAACATATATGACCAGTATAAAAGGTGTTCAGAGGCATACCCACGCCATTCGAGGCTTGAAGCGCAGGCATGGAAGAACAAGACGGGCATTTACCTCAAAGAGAAGACACGTTTTCTTTGATGAAAGATTATTTTGAGAAGAAATTTGATGAATTAAAGAAAGGTATTTCTCTTGAAACTGAATGGACAGTAGACGAGAGAATTAAATCCGTCAGGAAAGAAAACAACATTTCCCTCAGACAAATAGGTAACCAACAACAGTTTTCATTTAACTCTGAAATTTTAGATTCTCTAGATTCTATCGAGCGTGCTGTAAAATCGAGAGACGCTGCCAAGGCCTATTCCTGTATCGAACAAGCTCGTAGTAAGTTAAAACATAGAAATAAACTTATTAGGATTGCAGATTCGTCAGAGGCAGGTAAGGGAGTATGAAACCCTCGACATTGCCAGTGACTCCGACGACGACAGACGAATTCGAAAGGCCGAGGAGAGAGCAAAGAAGAGGAAACTCGACTCGGTCAAAGACCGGTCTTTTCCGCCGTCTACTTCTTCTGTTGCAGATAATCAGCTTTTTCGTGGCCCATACAGCGGAGGCAGAGTGGCGGGAAACAACTACCTCCCGCGCAGGGCACCAGGGTCATGTTTCAAGTGCGGAAGATTGGGGCATTTCATTAGCCAGTGCCCGGAGAATATCAGAAGTGACAGCGGGAACAATAGATTGGACGGAATCGGAACACAGCCTGTGGGGAAAGGAACAAACAACCGCTCCTTCTTGGACACGAGAGCCGAGCCTAGACCGTCTCGAGAGTCGCCATTCTGATAAGTTTTCTTTTGATATTGATTTCTTAACTGAAAAGGAAAATACTTGCCGTATAATTGAAGGGTCCGTAAAGGGTCGTTTAAAAGCATCTTTTTCCTTTTGGAAGAATGTTTTGGAACCAAATGATGAAATTTTAGATTTTGTTAAGAACGGATATATTATTCCTTTTGAGCAGAGACCACCATCTTTTCACTTGAGGAATAATTCGTCCGCTCTTAAGCATTCAAGTTTTGTTGCTGAAACAATTGAAGATTTGTTACAAAAACAGTGTATTTTTGAAGTACCTTTTAAGCCTTACAACGTTAATCCTCTGTCGGTCTCTGTAAATCATAGTGGTAAAAAACGCCTTATTTTGGATTTAAGCCACTTAAACCACTATGTAAAGAAAAAACACGTCAAGTTTGAAAACATTAATACTGCTTTTGAGTATATTGTTCCGGGCGTTTATATGTACAAATTTGATTTGACCAGCGGATATCATCATATTTCTATTAGACCTATTCACCAAATTCATTTAGGTTTTTCGTGGAAAATTAATGGAAAGCAGTCTTATTTTGTTTTTTCCGTCCTACCGTTTGGTTTGTCCATAGCCCCTTATTTATTCACAAAGATGCTCAGACCCATAGTCAAATACTGTAGATATAATGGTTTGAAATTAGTTGTTTACTTGGACGATGGTTGGGGTGTTAATTATAATCATTTTCTAGCTTATAAGGATGCTTGTTTTGTTTCTAAAGCTTTATCTAATGCTGGGTTTATTATCAACAAAGGGAAATCTGAGTTTTTTCCTACGCAGCATTTAGAATGGTTAGGTTATTAAGTTGATCTTGAGGGTGGTTATATTCGAATTCCGGAGAGGAGAATTAAAGATGTGTTAAGGTTAATTCACGATATCAAATCACGTTTTCCTGTCATTTCGGCTCGCATTCTTTCTCGTTTAGCGGGTAAAATTGTTTCCATGTCTTTGGTAATGGGGAATGTTTGTCTTTTGATGACGAAGCCTTTACTTGTGCACGTTAATTCTAGGATTTCTTGGGATGCCCCTTTTAACTTGGACACCGACGGTATAATGTGCGTTCAGTTCTGGGAAAGGCAGATCAGTTCCCCTTTTCAGAAGAAGTTATTTCAATCATTCGCACCGGACGTATTAGCTTTCTCTGACGCTTCAAATGACGCTGGCGCAGTAGTTTTGCACTTGGAAGACGGGAAGGTAGCTTATTTCCCTTGGACTGAAGAGGAACGTTCAAAAAGTTCAACGCATCGAGAACTTTTGGCTTTGGCATTAGGTTTGCATAATTTTAGGATGGTTTTATCGGGTAAATGCGTTTTATGGCATACGGATAATCAAAACGTGGTTTCGATCATTAATAAAGGTAGCGGCAAGGTTGATTTGCAAGCGTTGGCTTTGGAAGTTTACGGTGTTTGCATTTCACAAGGTATATCTCTTAAGGTAGAATGGATTAGTAGAGATCGTAATACGGAAGCAGATTTTTACAGTAAGTTTATCGATTACGACGATTACGGTGTGTCGATCGATTTCTTTAATTTTGTTGATCAAATGTTTGGACCCCATGATATTGACCGATTTGCTAATGCATATAATACCAAGCTGTCAAGGTTCAATTCGTTATTCAGTTGTCAAAATAGCGAACATGTAGATGCTTTTTCGGTGCATTGGGCTGGAGAAAATAATTGGCTGGTGCCACCCGTTTCTTTGATTCCTAGGGCGATAAATCATCTGGTTAGATGTCGTGCCGCCGGTACGTTAGTAGCCCCTTTTTGGCCGTCGAGTCCATTTTTTCCAATGATATTTGGTACGAACAACATAGCTTCGCACATAGTTAAAGATGTTCTGATTTTTCCGAATTCAGAGGGAATCTATGTTCAAGGTTTTAATAAACGTTCAATTTTTGGTTCTACTCAATTTACTAGTAAGGTGTTAGTGATCAGGTTAGACAACTCTGGATAGATAACTTAGTAGTTAGTTAAACGATGGTTTCGTCAATTAAATATTGTCTTTTAGACAGATAACTCTGATAATTTAAAGTCGGCCTTACACGCGCTTCGTAGGAGAAATTACAAACGGTACGGAAGGTGATGTACATTTTGTAATTTATCGATTTGTTAGTTTATAAATTTTAAGTTAATTTTTCATAGCGGTCAATTTCAGGTCAAATTAACTAAGCTATAGGCAATTTTGTGTCTTATGGTAACGAGTTATTCATATATATCCGGGTATTGTTTGTATGCGGGGCAGTTGTTAGTAACGCTTCGACGATTTCGAGATCATGTAGTTTTTTCATAGCAGACGTTTTTACATAGAAGGTTAACTTATCGTTAGGTTTAAATTGTTCATTAATATTTGAAATTATTATGTTTAAAGAGTAGAATGTTGAAATTGTAACTGAAATAATTTTTGGATTGTATTTGAAAGGTAATTTGACTTGATTTCTTGTAATCACGAGTTAACGGGGTGATTTCTCAATCGTTTATGTCTTATTTTAAACTTAAGACTCAAACGTTTAATGATGGATTTGATTGGTTTTCGTATTTATTTTATTAGAGAAGAACTTCGAATTAATTTAACGTTCGCTGAATTTGAAGATAAGTGAGTTAAGTTTCTGTACCGATGAATATATGCAATTATTATGCTTTTAATAATGATAATAAAGAAAAGTAATAAAGATAATCTATGATAATCATAAGAATTATTCAGAATAGTTCATTATGTATTTTTTTGTTTTTACATGATAGTTTGTTCAACTCGAAGAGATGGCTCAATGTGACCGATTTGTGTTCGAGACTGAATAATGATGATCTGTTCAGGGATGTAAAACAGGCTACTCTCTCTTCTATCGAGACAACATCAAGGACTGCTTACTCTAACACTTTTAACAGATTCCGTGAATGGTGCATTGAAAAAGACTTCGATTATTTGCCTACTAAACCCGAGGTGGTGGCTCTGTATCTGGTCAGTATAGCTAACAATTTTACTCGATGTGGTAAATCAAAGCTTTATCAAACTTTTTATAGCATAAAGTGGATGCATAAAGTACATGGTGTAAATTTAAATCCTTGTGACGATGACTGGTTGAAACTGTGTTTAGAGGGATGTGTCAGAAACAATAGTAAACCGACCAATAGAAAAGAACCTATAACGTCCGAAATGCTAAAAAAGTGTATAGATACTTTTGCTGTAGAAAATTGTTCGGTCTCGGAGTTGAGAGATGTAGCCTTATTTGTTATATGTTACGCAGGTCTATTTAGAATTAATGAAGTTCTGCACATTAAACGATCAGACGTTGAGTTGTTTGATTCATATTGTAAAATTACGGTACCTAAATCCAAGACTGATGTGTACAGGCAGGGAAATTCGGTGTTTATCGCCGCTAGTGATACACCTTATTGTCCTGTTAAAATACTTAGTAGATATTTGCGTGCCGTTAATACGAAACTTAGCCCTGAACATTTTATTTTCAGAAGTATTTCTTTCAAAGATAAAGAGAAGACGTGTTTTAAGTTTTCGTCTGAGAAGAGTCTTTCGTATTCGTCTGTTAGAACTATTTTTAAACGTAAACTCGAAATTTTGGGCTACAATTCGGCTTCTTTCGGTTTACATTCCTTAAGGGCCGGAGCGGCTACTACTTGTGCAAATAAAGGTATTGAATCGAGATTGTTGAAGAGACAAGGTCGATGGAGGTCGGATAGGGCTAAGGACGGATACGTACAAGACTCTTAATCTCAACTTTTGTCGGTTTCTAAGCACTTAGACTTATAGTATCTTGTTTCAGTTTATCATAAATGAGCAATTAAGGGTATATTTGTTTTTGAAGAGGCTTTTTTCAGATATGTTGTTCACGGATATTAAATCACAATGATGTCGACATGATGTAGTTCTTTATTTGGAGAAAGAGTTTTTAAGGTATGGCTGATGATATAGACACGATTATATTCGGCTACAAGAATTATAAGGTCGAAATTGACTGGAGCCTGTCCTAGTCTATTGATCCAATATTGGAGGGTAGGTTGGACAGGGTCACCTGTCTAGATCGTAAACAGTTGCTTGATTTTCTAAACGCCGGCAATTGTGAATACATGAATATTGAAAAAAAAGTGTCACGGTTGAACATTTAGTTCTTGAATAATGCGCTACAGGTTCCTCAGTTATATAACGGGGCGTTGGCATTTTGTTTTATATCGTCAAGGTACGGATAAGCTGGGAGAATACGGGATGTCAGGGTCTTGTCTTTTATTATTTAGGGTAAGCCCAATGTCTTGTTATTTCAGTTTAAATCTACCGTCGTACAAAACAGTGAAGTCTTACCCATAGAGTGTAGATTGCTAAGTTTGTTATAAACATGGGATAAGATTGAGAATTTGAATTTGAGTTGTTGGTTTTGAGTTGTTAGCCAAGATGGCGTATAGAGGAGATAGTTACAGAACATCGAGTTCGTATCCGTGAAGGATAGAATCGATGTTTTTTGTTATATTTGGGTGGAGAATTGAGAAATGTACTGATGTTGAGAAAGATTTGTTGTATTTACTGAGATTGTTATTTGAAGTTTGATCGCCAAGAGGGCGCATGAATTTTTCATTTCAAAAGGTTAAGTAAAGTAAGGTTAAGTATTGAACGTAAACAACGTAGCAGTGTTGGAATAAAAAAATAAGATGATGTCAGAGGTGTGTGTAAGCTTACTGAAGTGACGGATCAGTAATGGTACAGTGGCACATGGTTTTGGCGGTGATGGTTGCTACAGCTTAGGGCATGGAACTGTGTTGGCGATGATGAATGTTGGATTGACAGTTGGTAGAAAGCTTACTGGAAGAAAGTCTTTGAGTATAAGTATCACATTTTATTTTAAATAAGCTCTAAATGTCGCCTAACATGCTCTCAATATTTGTTCGGAGTTATTTTCTTTTAATTATATTTCGTACTTAAATTTGATTTGGATTAATGCCGCTCTGAGGTTATTCAGATAAGTTTGATAAGCGTCTTGTTTTATTAATGATATGAAGGTTTTACTGTATTTGTAGGATGATTTCCTTGCTTTCTTTGTTTAATTCGAAAGCCGCCAAGAATACAAGCCTCATTTCTATTACAGAACTGTGTTTGTTAGTTAATGGTGTGAGTGGGTTGATGAAGAGAGCAAGTGAGAATGATTGTTTTAATCACATCCTTGTGAGTAAATGAAATTATTATCACGGCTTTCTGAATGCCGCGGTTTATGTGTATAGTGTAAGATGCATATGTTAGACCGGTGTTTCAAGGGTCGTGAAATACGTGTATATGTAAACATATATGACCAGTATAAAAGGTTTTCAGAGGCATACCCACGAAATTCGAGGCTTGAAGCGCGGGCATGGAAGAACAAAACGGGCATTTCCCCCACCCACCCACCCATTCTAACTTTGTCGCGATTGGTCCGTATTTCCTTTGTATTCAAGTTTATGTTAGTCTTTTTCAGATTACGATGTTTGTCTTCGAAAGAACAGCATATTCAGTTCCTAAAAAGACATTCAATATTTGAAATTGTGTTATTGTTATTGTAAAGTCTGCGCCAAGAATACAAGCCTCATTCCTATTACAGAACTGTGTTTGTTAGTTAATGGTGTGAGTGGGTTGATGAAGAGAGCAAGTGAGAATAATTGTTTTACTCACATCCTTGTGAGTAAAACATGTTAAGGATTCGCAATGAAAACTGTTAAGGCGTCTGCTAATTTGTTTGAATACATGTCTGTTTCGACATTATTTGTACAACCAGAAGACACGTTAGACTTTTTATATATTCCTATTCCATTCCTTGGATAATGAATAATCTTGATCGAAATATTTTTGATATTGATATTTCGATAAAAATGAGTTTTGAGGTAAATTTGATCGAAAAACAGTGTTTTGTCTACTTCATTTTGGAATTTTAGAACAGAAAGAAGAAATATTGAAACATTTTGTCTGTTTGGCGTTAAATCCCCTCAGTCTCCTCTATTATATCCGTTATCTAAAAGGAATGTCCTCTGTTTCCAAACTTATATGTATTATTTCAGTTTAATGTGTATGTTACGAACTCTGCCTAATTCTTTTGGTATGTTACAGTATCTTCCCTACAGCGTTACAAACTCTGTCATTGATATTGCATACAAAAATCCCAGTTTTCTTGACGCCAGGATTTTCAAAAACACACAAGAAAAGCGCAACGAAATCCGAGTTATCTTATATCTAAGTCTTTTCTGCGAAATACGAGGTACATGGGAGAAAAGTCCCAAAAGTTCATTCAATGCGATATATCTAAAAATAACACTCTGATCTCCTTTTTTATTTATGAAAAACCGTATGCATTCCTTCTTTGCATTTATATCTGTCTTACTTTCAGGGTAAGAAAGCAATCGCAAATCTTAATTAACGAATGCCATGGTAGTCTAAATTGCATCGTAAAACATTCACCTGCTTTAAATGAAATCGAAATGGATTGAACATTCTCAAAATCATCGGTTTAAATCTCTTCTACAAATGACGGTGTTTCGATTGTTCGCTCAGCCTTTCTCAAACATGAAACTTTTGTTCAAATAAATCTAAATTTGATGTTTTTAAAAATGTAATAAATTGGGCCGTGGTGCTCGTTTTATACCTATACATGTTTACAAATGGATATCATCAGCCAAGTGTGTTTTTTTAAGTTGCTTTTGAAATTCCAAGGAAAATATAACCCTGAGGTGAAATTATCTAAAAATATAAATCTAAGCACAAAAGGTCCTGTTTCGCATTTTGATTGAAAATTGACACTAATTTGCATTGAAGTAAATACGAGAATTGCAGGGAAAAGAACCTTTTTTCGGTCTATATAAAAAGCCAATCAAACCGTCTGAACTATATCCGAGATTTGTATATAAAGGTCAAAAAAGCTAGCCGTGCTCTGATCTAAAATATTTTCTGAGAGGGTAGACCCGCCGGATTACTGGATGATTATAGTTTTTAGTTTTTAAGTTTTTCGAAATCACAGGACGTCCACGAGAGCCTCGGACGCTCTAATGCCTTCTTCCCTGCAAAAAGTTCAAGAACTGGTTCTAGAACTTAAATGGCAATTCAAGAACAGTCAAACTAGCTCTTGAACCAGTTCTTGAACTAGTTCTTGAGCTTCTTGTACTATATATTAAACCAGTTCTTAAATTTGAGTTCAAGGGTTGGGATAATTTCACCAATTATCATAAGGCCCTTTTTGCATTAATACTTCGCCGTCCTGACTCTAATGCTACAACGAGTATGTTGTAATCAAAATTCCTTAATTTCCTTTGATGTTTTTCGAACTAATTTCGAAAAAAAATATTCTGATGTTGGTATAATCATTATGTGAAAGTTTTAAGTAAATCCGATAGAGATTATGGACTCTTTTGGGAAAATAAGTGTAAGTTAACAGACGGGCGGACGGATAGACATGCGGACAGAAGGAAATCATAGTTAGAATAGCTAATAAATCCCATTCAATTAAATAAAACATAAGATATGTTTTCCATAAGAATCTGTAACCAATATTAGTGATGTAGTTGTTATACTGTAACACTCTCTGCCATGCACCGTAACATACATTTTATTATATTTTTTCGATTTTTTTATTTTCAGTTGTGGTTATAGGGAGGAAAAATATTACCAATTATTGTTTGAGAATGCATGAATTTCCAATATGAAACGCAATCTTAAAGCTTCAAATGCCTTTTCTTTGAAAAATGACACACATTACTTCTAATTCCCCTTTAATCTTCAATGTTCTAGTTATTTGCAGGATAAGATATGAAAGTAAATGATAATGCGGAGTATCAGACTGTAAAAGCTACACTTGTCTTTTTCAAATTCGATGGATAAAAGACATTATTTTGAAAGGCGTAGCGTTTTTGTTTTCCGTAAGTACAGAAACCGTGACTGTTTTCATTGCGAATCCTTAGGGGTAAGTTCATATCGGACTCGGTTTCGACCCGAGTTAACCGGGTTTCCATCAGAACGGCCTCGGTTTCGACACTAGTGATGTCATTGTAACCTTTCAACCTCGACGCTTCTGATCCTGGGTCAGGCCGGTGTTACTTGGGTTCCAAAATGGCGTCGAGAATAGTGCACAACAATTCGATTACAAAAAAAATAAATATTCTCTATTACTTTAAATAACAAATACTTTTTTCTTATTTTATATAGTATTTTGCACGAGTTTATCACCTTTCTTACTGGGATAACGATATTTCATGGTAAATTAATTATTGTAGCGGTAAATGAGAAGTTTGTTTACTACCACCAGTGGGTAACTCCGTTCACATAAATGTCTTTTCTGCGCATGCATATTACAGTCAATTTTAGATTATTACATCATCTCACGCGTCTCTCGAGCTGCCATTTGAATTTCCCCTAACATATTTCATGTAGAGGTATTTGACCGTTGTAACAGTTCTTAGGGGGTGATTTAACACAGATTTATTGTGTGGGCATTGTGGTAGAGTTCACTTGCGACATGGTTACTTTTATCCATTGTGGAATAAACATTTTCATGTCAAACAAGACAAATCTGTTTAACAACGGTCTCGGAAAGCAACGTTATTTAATCCCATACATGCGGCTATATGGTTGTTCTACCAAAAGTTCTAAAGAAAGATTAAAATTCGTACAAAGATTTTTTTTTTTTATAATTTCGATTTATATTTTGTGGACGTTTCTATTGGAGTTAAGTTTATTAAGATGTAATACATAGGAATTGGAATGCTAGAAAATCGTTTGCAAAAGTTTGTTGAATTCGCTAGCTTCAATTTTAATCAAAGACATTCATGTACATAACGAATACGTTCGATTGAGTAAATCGTGCCGAGTAAAATACTATGTTGCGGGGTTAATCCTTTCAACTTTCTCGATTTGTTCCTGATCATCTAGCCTAATCGGCTTATGTTCTTCTTTACGCCAGATTTGCCTATTGGATCCGTGAATTACACCGCTCGGCATGAGTTTTAAGCCTTTTTTCTCTGATCTAGATTGATTTGGTAAGTAAATGACGGTCAGACCTTACCGACTTTTGGCCTTCTTTGTTTTATATAAAATTGCTCAACATTCAGGTGCTGCAGCGAATTTCACAACAATACGTTTTATATATTACGTCAACAGCGCTTCATCTACATTCATTGTTCTATCATTTGAGACTAAAATAACTGGGTCCTTTAGGTTTAACTTTTGGGTTATTCTAGCCAGAGTAAAGGAACCGTCTTTTTTCCACCTATGAAGAGGTCAGTTAGTTCGGGAACGCCCACCGTCGCTCATCCGTCCTCCCGGAAAGGAAATCGTGCACGAAAAAGATCGAGCCAAGCCTTATCTTAAAGAAGAGATGCAAGACTAGTAAAAAATCAAATAAATATGCACATGTCCACTTCAAAATGCCATTTTCAAGCCGCACTATTTTTCCGTTAAGATCTACTTTTACCATACAACGACCTCCGGAGGTAAATTCTAGTAAGGTCACTCCTGACCGAACGCTTCAAAATACTATAGCTCCAATACAAACAAGTAAACTGAAATATATGCATATATTTTTTAAAAATCTTGTTCTTACATTTATGCTTGTAAATATCGAATAATTATGATTTTCTTTTATTGGTGAATTATATAAGCAACTGTATAAAACATTTTGTTCATTGGTCACGAAACTAAAAACGTTTGAGCCGATTCTGTGTAAAATGTTTTGGGTGGGTCAATTTTAGCAATTAGTCCTTCCTATTTGTTTTATTTTACCGCATTCGCGTACTCATACAGTGTTGTTAAAATTCTTTTTATCTCTCAAGAGAATATGAAAATGATAAATTTGCCATTCGGGAAGAAAATGCTCGTCGTATATCTTCAAAACTCATTCCTTTACTCTTTTTGGTGTGCTCAGTGACCAAGGCTGTACACAATAAAACCAGTCATTGATTTGGCTTCTGATATTTGAAGAATTATTGTGCTCCTCCTTAATTAGTTCTTTTCCCAATATTTAAATCACTAGAAAATAACATTCAAGATTTCGTAAAAAAACAGTAATGACCATTCATCAAGTTAAATTACCATTAATTGTTTAGCAGATAAAACCACTGGCATTCAATGCATTCTATTTTTTTGACAATTACACCAAGACTGGTCCAAACAGAAAAAAATGTATAATCATTGAACGTTCAAATTCATCAAACATTTTTACCCTGCAAAATTGTTTGAAAATTTACCAGAGATACACGTAGGAACACTAGCATAGCGGCCATAGCTCATCAAATGGTTCGCAAACGTTTCCATCTTTAACACAGCTCTGCATCTACGAAAACATAAAAAATAAAAGATAATTATCAGATAACTCAGATAAAAGATAACCCTATATATAGTTGCAAATTTTGTGTAGTGAGTAAAGGTCAATTTTGTCTAGAACTAAATGACCTTTGATCACTCTCTTTAACTTTTACTATACAGTCAATCTTGCTCGAGCGACCACGCCTATTAGGCGACCAATTTTATTATGCGACCGTTTTCAGATTCCCCTCTCTCAGTTCAATTTATATGACAGAATGGATATCATTGTTCCAAAATTTGTTATAAATTAATCCTATGTTGTTAAAACTCAACAGAATCGTCTCATTGAGGCGATTCTGATGAGTGTTTTTCAGCACAGGCTTATTGAGAAATTAAAAAAAATATAAATATTCAATAAAATTTGTGTTTCCTATTTGTAAACAAAAGTTGTATTAAGTGACCATTTTCATTAACGACCGCTTTTTGGTGGCCCCGTACTTAATAAAGGTTTGACTGTTTATCATAAGAAAACAACTCATATAGTCATTGCTGTGTTAATCCTAAAAATATTAAACTTCCATGCACTTGGATATTTATCAAATTCAAACTTTTTTAAAGTTGCTCAGCAATCATACGCAAATGACGCGCTTTCTATAATCAATCATTCATAGTAATCCCAATTATAGGATCTAAGGTGTAGCATAATCTTATTTTTCTAGCAACATCGAGTATTTCATTTCGTGAACAACAAAAGCTAAATTTTCAGTGAATACCACAGCTGTTCCGTAGTTTGAACGTAGTAACTTCGAAGACAAGTCGGCGTACAGTTAACAACATTGTGAAATTGACAAGGTGCATGAATTTGAAATGATTTCGGACTGAAATTGAATAAGTATGTGGAGCGAAATTTGAGTGAATTTAATGGGAGGTAATCCAATATCGCAAATTTTGTTCAGGATGATATTACCTTCCTTTAATAAAAAAAACCCCACAAGTTCTACAAATAGCTTAGTTTTTTACAAGAACCAGACGCTTACTATTTGAAAAATGTCAGCAAAATTAATATTTTTTTCTCTAGCATTATTCATTTTGAATGACGTTTTTGATTCTTTCTTTTTCAGTGAATTGCGGGTGTTTTTGAATGGTTTGAGTGAGTGTTTGGAATGAATGGATTGAGCGCTAAGCAAGTGATTTGGAAAAGTTTTGGTCGGGATAAATGGCAATTTTACGATGTTAAATGTAAGTCTGCACAAAAACGAAGTAGAAACGGACTAGAATCGTGTTTGTTGTGGTAGTTTCCTGCTGCGGCCTCTAAAGCACGGCGGCGGCACTCATCCTTGCCGTTTATGTGTCTTCCACCAATAAGTTGATAATCGTAGACCTATGTGGGACAGATATGAAGCGAAAATACAAGTACTATCATTTAGAAATTAAATGATAGCGAGTGCAGAGTATTTAAGGGAACATTCAAAGAGCCCCAGTTTAATCTGGCCATAGTATAAAGTCGTATTGGTCTAAATTAGCAATGATAACCGGTTATTAGGGTCAGATCGGTATGAAAGGTAAAATGATGTGTTTTTATAAAAGCGGGAAATAAGCCGATTTGCAAGGCTTAAGTGGTTTTTTCTTGTAATCTTCTTTTCTTTGGCTCTGATGTGAACAAATCAGTCCGAAGGTCATTAAGAAACAGCTTCAGAGTGATGATATACAGCTATCATCATTGTGAAATTGACAAGGTGAATGATTTTGGTATGATTTCGGAATGAGTGTGTGGAGGGAGTTGTGATGAATTTAATGGGAGGTAATCCAATATCGCAAATTTTGTTCAGGATGAACAAAATAAGCGATATGTATTACCGCCTTTAAAATAATATGCATACAAGTTCTATAAATAACTTCCTATTTCTTCAAGAACCGGTCAGACCCTTACAATTTGAATTTCGATTTTTTGTAGCAATTTAAATCAAAATATGATCTCCATACGTTATTTGATGATTATTTCGTAAAAAGAATAATTAAAAAAAAACAAAAAAAAAAAAAAAAAAAAAACAGAAAAAAAACCCGACAAATGTTTTGCACTTCGACGACATTTCTGATCAAACTGCTCATTAATATCCGTTTAGTATAGTTCTTAGCTCATTTGCGTAGGTATTACACCAGTGTAACATCAAACATATTCAACGGGGTTATTTCACTCCCGGGATGTATGTCATATTATAAACTCAAAACTCAGTTTAGCCAGGCTTTTCAAATTCATTCAAATGCTTTTGATTTAACTGTATTTAGTACTGAATCCAGCAGTTTAAAAAAAGGTAATTTTATAACATCGTTTAACCGCATTTATTTTTCGTTCAGTATTTGATGGATGATGTGCAAGCAAGGAATGCGTCGTCACTAGTGTGGTTTGAAGAAATAGTGTTTCCAGTCCATGAATGTCAGTAAAAAAAGAAAGGAAGAAGAGGGCTTAATATCAATCATGGCCATTAATTGGATAAGAAAAAAGAATCACGCGCTTAAAGTGAGTTTTAAGGATAATGCTGATTGATAGTGTCTAATTCTTTCCTTCCCTTCGTTTAAGATGCAAAAGTTTTTGCGAACGGTTAAAAGTCGTATTCCGTTTTGCTCGTGATTTCACGTGCAAGGCGGAGTGCCGGTTTTCATAAGATTTTGCGAACGTCTACATCTTGAACACCTGGCTGTATAATTTGTAAAAAAATGTTTGGTTTAGCAATAAGGGCCCTTATAAGAGCTTCTGGGAAAATGGGAAAAAAAGGTGGAATGAGTCTGACAGAAGTATAGCCCATTCCCCCCCCCCCCAAAAAAAAAAACACGATACATTTGGCGTTTTGAATGAAATATGAGCCTGTGCGTGACATATCCATTAATTTCCAGTGTGCGCAGAGCAAAGCTTCTGCCCAGCCTATGCAGCCGCACAGTCTGACTAGAATCTTCACTGTGCGCTATATTGATATATGAGGTATTAACCCATCTTCATGCAGTCCGCCTTTATCTTTTATTGCATTGCGTCGTTGTCAACGCTACCAAATGTTCGTTCATCGTGCAGGTGAAAAATTATTAGAAATGTCACGCACAGGCCCATATTATGTTTGTACTTGTGTGTGTGTGTGGGGGGGGGGGGGGATGGCAGGAAACGAAACTATGGGTACGTGCACCGGCCTCTGCGATAAAACTGCAATGCTGTTGAAAGTAGCGTTCAACCATTGTTATTGAAAAACCTTATGGGGCTGTCACACCACAGCGTATGTCACAGCGTATGGCGAACGTATGTTCATACGCTCACATACGCTGGTGTACGCTAGGGGTTCGCTACTCATAAGTCGTGTACGTTACAAGTACGCTGGTATACGTTGGTATACGTTCTTATACGCAGAGGCCAAAAAATATTTTTTGACATGTTAAAAAAAGTTCAGCGTATGCCAGCGTATAGAATATACGCTATTCATACGGTATGCATACGGTCTATACGCTAGAGGTACGCTACTAATACGGTATGCATAAAGTCAATACGCTACACGAACGCTACTCATAGGTCAAGTACGGTTGTCATACGCTGACAGAAAATTAAATTCTATCAGACATAATATATATATTTGGAACTTTTTCGACTTAATTTCGCTAATTTGACCAACCAATGGTATGATCACAGCTCTATTGAAATTAGTGGTCACAAAAGCGAATCGGCTTTAAACATTTACTTTATATAAATAAGTCAGTTGTAGATCTAGCTCAACACAGAGAAGATGTATGCAGCACCATTTAACCTTGTATTATGTTGAAAAAGAAGACATGGGAGACGAAGGTAGAGGAAAACAACAAGGTTAAACCTTGGATTGGGGGAAGGTAGCATTTCGATCTTGGCTGAGTTAAGAAATGAGAATCAAGCATCTGGTCCTCTTCTTCCGTTGAGAGGCTACACGACCTCTTTTTGGCCCTTGTCTTCCTTTCCAGCGTAGAGGACCTGGAAGAATCGTCTTCCGAGGTCGGGGAAGTATCTAGTGACTAATCTTCATCGACTGGCGAGTGAGATCTAGATCTGTACTGAACAGCATTTTCGTCTTCTTTCCTTTGTTGAGTATCATCACTCTTTTCTTTAGCCGATGAAGAAACACTTCTTTTACCTTCCCTTTACCACGTTTTCCCGATATCCTTACTGCTGAGTGTCTACTTCCAGACTGAAGGAACTGCCTCATAATTGATGATAACCGCTGTATACGTTAGTCATACGCTTACATAAGTTAGCCATACGTTACTCGCTCGCTGGCATAAGCTACTCATACGGTGTTGTACGTTACAAATACGCTTGTAAACGCACATGTACGTTTTGCATACGCTGATAATACGCTCGCCATACGCTACTTTAACGCTGCTCATACGCTGGCCATACGTTTAAAATAATTTCTTGTCGATGGCGGGGGTTTACGCCGAAGAGTTGTGCGTATGAACAAGATTTTGTCTTTATTCTATACGCTAGGCATACGTTACCCTCATACGCTGTGGTGTGACACCCACTTTAGTCTGGTAATTATATGACCAAAGTATCATAATAAGGTTTACCTGAAGAATCTTGCGTCCTGGATGACAAATCTTTCCCAAACGCTTCAATTTCGATGCACGCATTATAGAAGCGTTGTTTCATGCAGGGTACCATTTCAGAAGCGCTCGATAGCGCTCGATAGCGCATTCAAATTATCATAGCCAGACTGGAATTTTCTCAGAAAGGCGATTAGCTTTTTAGTGATGTCTGGAAAGTGCCTTGAAATAAACGCTTGCGAAAGTTTGAAAATTGTACCCCGCTTTGCACGTATACGTACGTGCAAAGCTGAGTAATATTTTGCAAGCGTTTCGACATTATTTGCGCCTTCAAACACGGCTGAAATCATATGCTGACAAGCTAAGGAGTGGTTTCAATGATGTGCAATAAAACACGTCTTGGTTTTCATGTGACAATATCTCGGCTTAAATCGATTCCAGAGAAAATTACCAATGATAATCAATCAAGCTGAATTACCTTAATTATCAAATGGAATGCAACCACTGGTATTTGGTGTTATTTCACCGTTTTGTCTCATTTGGATGGCGGCATGATAAAATGTTGTACAAAAAGTACAAAAATTAGACCCGTCACGCGAAATAGGACCTTCTCGGTAGTGTGTTAAGTTTCGACCCTTGTCAGACTTCTCGGAATACGCAGGTTGACTAGGGTTGATACTTTTCGCACTTTACTTATTTTCTGAATCTAGAATGCTCAATCTACCTCCAAGTGAAGGGATTTTTGAATTGTGATCTCTGGTTTACCTGTGCTTGACCCAATCTCTTTTTTTAAATATTTATCTTTCAGAGTTCTCAGATGGTCCCTTTTCGCATGACGGGTCACAAATATATAGATCTTGAAAGGATCACAGCGTTCCGTGTATATCAGCGATTCCGTAATATGAACGTACAAACCTCGTGCGACTAGTCGGCGTACAATTTAAAACAACCTTGTGAAATTGACAAGGTGCATAATTTTGAAATGATTTTGGAATGAATTTGAATGAGTATGTGGAGTGAGTTTGAGTGAATTTAATGGGAGGTAACCAAATATTGCACATTAAATTTTGTTCAAGATGAACAAAATTAGCGATATATATTACCTCCCTTTAATAAAGAAATCAAACAAGTTCTATAAACAGCTTCTTATGTCTTCAAGAACCTGTCAGACGCCTACAATTTGAAAAATGTCAGCGAAATCGCGATTTTCTACTAGCTTTATTCATTTTGAATGACGTCGATTCTATCTTTTTCAGTGAATTTAGGGTCTTTTTGAATGATTTGAGTGAGTGTTTGAAATGAATGGAATGAGAGCTAAGAGAGTGACTTGGAATGGTTTTGCTCAAGACGAATGTCATTTTCACGATGATGTTAACTGTAGGCCTTCAAGAAGACGAAGAAGAAACGGCCTGACTAGTGCTTGCCGTCAAAGTATCCTGTTGCGGCCTCTAAAGCACTGCGGCGGCACTTATCCTTTCCATTTATTTGTCTTCCGCCATTGAGTTGCTCATCGTAGACCCATCCTATGTTAATAGTAGCTGGAGGATAGGTAAGAATGTAATGGTATCACTGGTGTGAGAAATAACTGGGATCCATTGTTGGGTGCTCCGGCAGCCGCGATATAACCGAAAGAATGTCGAAAGCCTATTTAGAAACAAAAAAGTCTACAGAAAGAAAACCTCACTTAATTGCTCGATATGGATGTCGATTTGTCGCCGATCGGCCTCACCCTGTTAAGTTTTTAGATCGATTCTCAATCTGTAAAGTCGTCTCGGGTCGTGAATATGTGAGAAATGGATTTAGACCGTGCAGTCGCCGACCAAACGACGTGCGATTACCGTAGGATGTTGCGATTAAAAAAGCAGAAGCATAGCATTGTACTCGCGATTTTCTTGCGACGGGTGTTTGGGCTTATTACGGCCAAACGATTCGGAAAAAAGTTCTATACGGCACTCGTAAAACCGTGATGATCATAAAATCTCTGTACGGCTTTTGAATTTAAGTCAGGTAATGGGCGCCGGTCTGGGTGTGTTGGCCAGGCGTAAAAAGTGTAAAAAGAAGTAAACGCATGACCCTGGGGTCTTGACTTATTTTAAATGATTTAGGATCGTTCGAAAATTAATTTACTTCAGACTTCAGAGAAGTTTCCGTTAACCAGACAGGTATCCTCTTTTATATCACAATGATGAAATGCGCATAATTTGCCTTAAGTCTTTAAACGCTCAAAATATTTTCCAAACGGCAATATATAGCGCCGTTTTGTTGAACTCGCGAGGGCTTCGTTTTTTCCTAATGCAAGGCTTGTAAAGGTGAAACTTCAGAGATTTAATATAGCGATGTTTATTTTTCACGTGTGATTGAAAATATGAAAGTATCTTTATGCTGTGCGTGCTTAAGGACGTCCGCACATCCGGTTTTGGATTTTCCGCCATTAAAAAATCATTTGCATTTCTGTATTCGTTATAAAACTATAAATCGATATTCAAACTATGTTTTTTGATAGAACTGTATGCAAGGTTGTCAAAACATTCAAAAATTTGTATAAATTCAAAAATTTATTTTTCCCCCAATTTTTCGGGGCATTTTCCCGTTTTAAGAGTATTTAGAGAAAACGACAAGCCAGTAATCAATGTTACTCATTACCTATTTTTCCGATAAAAAGCAAATAAAATTTATGAATATGGTAAAAAAAAACCCCTACCTCATATTCCTGAACCAAAATATCAATACCATTGTTATTTCAAATATCAAAAAAACGTGTTTTGAAATTTAATTATTTTTTATGAATTACCTTTCTTTATTTTAACAAATGAGTCAAAATATCTAAAAAAGTAAGACTGTGATCCCAACTGTTTTTTTTCATGTCAAAATATTCCTCAGTATGTCACAAATTTATATTTAGAGTATAAGACAAAGTTTATTTGTAGAACCATTTTTTACTGTGAAGCATGTATTTAGTTTAATAGTTTATTTTAAGTGATATTTAGGCCACCGGCCCATACACTTAGACATAGACATATAGTATTACAAACATTACATACAGGTGAAAGATGAACAAAATAACTAAGTGTGAAACAAACATATATACATAGGTATACGCACATATTTTCGCACATACGACTGCATACAATTTTATTACACAAAATATTTGGACCTATGAGAAACTTGTTAGGAACATTTTTCTTTTTTTGAAAGCGTTGTAAATATACATTGCAAGATTTCTTACACTTACTTTATCTTTTAGGGACATTAATGTATTGAATTTATAGCTTGAAGGGGGATTGAAATATGTGCTTTTTAAATATTTACAGCGGATATCTGAATATAGAGGACAAATTATTATGAAATGATATTCAACTTCAACAAATGTTTCGCAATATAAACATGTGCGATTTTCTTTAGAAATATTTCTATATCTGCCTTCCTCTATCATTAAATGATGGCTAGAACTACGAAAAGATGCTAAACATGACCTATATTTATCAATAGTGATATTTTTTACATAGGATTCTGCTGTAAACTCTGATTTAAAATGGATATATGAGGTATTAGAAGCCCTTAATTTTAAAGGAAAAATTCTTGTATTAAGGACCGCATAAAGATGTCATAATTTTCTTTTGCTTCGTTAAAATTTCATATTTCTTTAATAAATTAGTAGAATGGAATGTTTTTTTTAAATAAAACACTAATCACTTGCTTTCAGAATATTTATTTGTCCAAAAGTATAATTTCAAATCAAGTGTGTAATTTTCAAAGAAATTCAAAGGCAAGAACTAAAGGGCACTAAATGTTTTTGGTACCTTTTTTCAAACGGCTCTGACAAAAAAATAAGCACGGTGACCCCATTTTTTCTTCTCAAAAAAATAAAATAAACATTTAGATCTTTCTAAAAAAAAATCAGGTTTAAAGAAAAGTTTGATAGTAGGAAAAAGTCGAGCGAATTTCCTTTAGACCGCTATGAGATTACAAATCACTTAAAACTGAAGGTAGTGGTCCCGTAAAACTCCCAAAACGTTCCGGGATTCGTGAACTTTAATAGTGCTAACCGATGTCACTAGGAAACCTCAGTTAAGATTGAGAAAGATCATGAGTTCCGAAATGTTGCGGAACTATTACGGGTCAACTACCTTAAAGTAGACTCCTTCACTATCTTAAGGCTTATTAAAATTGTTATCGAATATGTGCATAGAAATAAAGCAGATACTATTTGGATGAAAATTTAGGCAGCTGGTAATAATCTAAATCTTTCAAAGCACTTTAAACGGCATGCGATGCTTTCTCATAAATTGTGATTCCTGGATTAAAAAGTAATAAATAGAATCACTATTTTACAGATGGTGATAAATGAACTTTTTTAATGATAAGGAAGCCTAATTCATCAAATAACCATGGATTAGTTGTAACTAAAGGAACGGTGATAGCAGAGAATTACAGAAGAAATATACTTGCGCCTTCTGATATGTTTATTAGTTTTATTAGTTATGGCGTTTAATGCTGCTTTCGTCAATCCTTCAGTTATATCGCGGCGGCTGAAAGACCTTTTAATAGATACCTGGTATTATTACAGTCAATTGATGACTTAAGGTAGTGGACCCGTAATAGTTCCGCAACATATCGGAAAACATTATCTTTCACCATGTTAACCGAGGTTTCCTAATGACATCATTAGGAAACCTCGGTTAACACTGTTAAAACTCATTATTTCTGAATCGTTGCGGATCTATTACGGGTCCACTACCTTAAAGATATAATTCAGTATAATTGAGTAAAAGCATTAAAATAATTATGATTTTCATTTATATTATAAAGAAATAATTCCTTTGTCACCTGTTTTGCTACTTGTAACTACCGTGTAATCATTGGGTACGAGCATATATACAGTTTTTCTTGTGACTAGATTCAAAGAAATAAGCGACTTGCGACATCATACTTTTTAAACAATATATATGTAAAAATCGCACGGAGACCATGATAACTGCTAAACAGGCTTTAGTTACACGTAGCATCTAAGCGACTCTTACATGAGGCCTTTTCACTAAATGGCAGCGCTCACATGTAATTCTTTCATTATCTAATTTTGATGAAAAGGGTTATTAAGTTAACCTGTATGAAACAAATGAGTTTATTAGACTTTACGGCCAAAGTTGATAGCTAGACAAACATGAAAATTCGGACATTAGAAATAGAGTGTTTGAAATATCTATAAAGCGAATAAAAAGCGCAAATCGGTAATGCGTTCAAGATGACGAAACGGTGCAAACTGTTTGACAATTATACCCCGCTTTGCACATACTCTTGGGTGCAGCGCGGGATCAAATTTGCAAACATTTTTCATCGTTTTGTCGTCCTGAACGCACAGCGGATGCCCAATTACTATGCATCTGATCTGCGTATTTGTTTTTGCAAAGTTTTAATGATGGGTTTCAATTTTGGGCATCTCTTAAGCAATCTGCGATCAACCTAGCACGTATGTATCTGTCCAGACTATTTATCACTAGTGTTATTAGGGGAAAAGCAGTCTTGTACTTTGATGTCACCTCTGACAACAATTTCGACATCGACCCCCGACCCAGCAAACTTTCTTATGACATTTGACAAGAGTCAATGTGACATTTGACACCCACCTTTGGTTTAGGCCTATGAAAAGTTTTTCGCCTAAGTGGTGCTCGGATGAAATGATATGGCTGTACTGGTGTCAAAAGGCAGGAGACCATGTATATCTTCACAAATCGCTCCTATATAACTGTAATAATGTTTAAAGTGGCGTTAAACTCTATAAAAACAACAATATCAACAACAAAAACTGACAGCCTGGGAGCCGAGCTATCATATACCTAATACATCAAAGGTCTATTGCAGGATACGAAAGTGGCCAAGTGTCGTTCCGAATGGTTTGTTTCACAGTGTCGCTCAAATATCCGCATTACGGAAAACATTCGGAATATCACTCTTATATATCCGTAAACAGGAAAGTGCCTCGGGCGTGAAGTTATTTTGGGTCACTTAAGGGTAATTCGGCTTCTAGTATTGATCATAATGATTGATAAAAATTTGACGAAAAATATATGATATACCCATCTCCTGTTTTGGATGTTCGGAAGTTGTAAGCAAAATGACGTCACAATATATCAAATGAAAAACATTTATACAGCCATGACCTCCACCTTCGAAAATTTGAACAATTAAAAATGAAAACAGTTTTAAAAGAACAATACGAGTGATGTTTTGATTTCAAATCTAAGGTTTGTATGAAAGTATCTTTGAAATACTTCTCGATTCGAATTACAGAAAGTTGAAAACTTCTACAAAGTTCAAATAGGATAAAAATTGTAGCCTTCGACCGTCAGCATATCTGAGAGAGGGGAACATTATTGCAGCTACGTTTGGGTATGCAATAATTTGATGACAAAATGAAGGAAAACACTACGTATTACCATTAAATTACCAGTCTATCCTTCGTTGATTACTTTTACTTCAACTCATCGTCACCTCGATGCTTGTGACGTCATGTAAAACCAACGATCGAAATGACGCGCTCTCGTGGTTTATTCCGTAGAATCGCCGAGCGTTACCGATTGAAAGAAAGTATGAGGGTTTGATTGTCATATCTTCCTAAACAGCGAGGTATATTTTCCCCGAGAATCTGTACTCGATTACATTATTTACTATTTCATTAATTTCGAGAAACTATTTCATATTCCACAAAGGATCATATTATTGCCACAAAATATCAGAAGCCAGAAGTGTCGGATAAACGGTTTCAATTTATTTTATTGCAATATATATATATATATATATATATATATATATATTTTTAAAGTTATTTACTATTTCGTGTAGGTGAAGAAGGGCTTTAGAAAAATCAGTTAAAAACTTAATCAAATGCTAGTCTTTATCTTACTGGATGAATAGGAAATCTTTGTAATATTATTATTTTTTTGTATTTGCTGGATGTACGAGAAACTAGTTCATAACAAACAAATTAAGTCTTATGAGCTAAATTTGACTAAATAGTACATACATTTAGCAATTGTCTAACCTTATTTTGTTTGCAAGTATACATACTGATTCATTTTTTACAAGTGAAATATAACATTTTGTTAAAGATTGTGAGAAAGTGTATAATCTAGTTTTTCTCTAAATGTATATATGTACAGCAAGGATTTATTTGTAACAGATTGAAATAGTTTGTTGTATGTATGAGAAATATGACCCGTCAGGCAAAAAGGGACCATCTTGATAGTTCGTAAAGTATAGTCCCTAGTCTGACTGCGCGGTCTGTGCAGACTGACTAGGGACTACACTTTTCACATTTGACATATTTTCAGAATCAAGAATGTTTATTCTTTATTCCTGTATAAGAATTTTTGAAATTCGACCTCCTGTTGACCTGTACTTGAAGCTTTCTCATATTTTCTTGAGATGTTCCTGTTTTACGTGGCGCGTCACAAATTTGAGTTCCATGAACTCGTTTGTTCTGTAGACTAACGCAGACGTTTAAGAAGTATGCTTAAATGGTTTTAAGTGTTATGTGAGGAAACTGGCTCTTCATTTAATGCAAAACCACTTGAACCTAATTGCAGACTGCTCTCGCAGCCATATACTATTTGTATCTTATATATCTAGAACTAGATCTTTGTCAGATTCAATTATTACAAATATTGTATTGCATGATTATATGTTCATTTATATCAAATAGGTGTCTAGACTACGCAAATCGAGAAAACAACGGATTTCGGTGGTAAGGGTCTCTGTATTGTAAAGACACATAGGCACATTCGTGGAAAGTTTTGATCGGGTCTGGGGTATTTTTGAATGATCTCGGGGCGATTCTGGATGATTTGAGTGAGTATTTGGAATGAATGATTGTAGAACTGCGTTAGGGATTTATATATAATACGTTCTAAATGTTTTGTATGAAAAAGTCCTAACGAGGTTGGGGAAATCGGATAATTTTCGAGACTCTGCCGAGACAGTTATCAATGCCCACAACCGAGTTAGATATTTTTTCATACAATACACTAAGCATGTATTAGATTGATCGTATAACCTCTATTTGCCTTGTTTTCGTCGATGTTTCTAACTTAAAAGCAAGTTTCTAAAAATAACCGCATTATGTCATTGTTCTAAATATATGTGTGATATAAAAAATATCGTATTGGATGTTATCACACGGATATTTGTATACATGTAGTTATAAGAAAAAGAATGATTTAGAATGGGATTAGTGTCAACGTCATGATGTTACATTTATATGGTCAGTTATATCAATATTTTTTGTGTCCTTCTTAGTTTATTTTACAACATTTTCTATCAAGATTTATCTTTTTTTACGATTCAAAATGTTATTAATGGACACCGGCCTTTACAAATACATTCATACAACAATGCTTTTACATCATGCGAAGCCAATGTAACAACATACATGTACATACACACATATCAAATTAGCGATTTCGTATTAGTTAAGTGCATGTTTTATACATCTAGGTGATAGCAATTGCTCTTCTAAATTTCTTGAATTTGATAAAGTATAATTATGGTTCGAAAACTATTTCATTTTTTTAATAGAGTATGATGCAGTAACTTTAAGCTTTTCGTACATTTTTCTGCTAAAATTTGTTTGTATTGATCTTTTAATCTGTAGATATATTGGCAAAGAAAAATATTTTGTTTTGCACATGTTGATTGTAATAGACGTAGCCAAACCCATTATTGAAAAGATTTGTTCGTATCTGAGTTACCCAATTTTCATATCATAGAGCATCTTAAACTTTAAGCATATTATAACAATTATAAACACGCCGATGTTCTGATATTTTCAAAATCCTAATCCAGTATAGTTTTTCTCTATTACATTGTACAACATTTGAACACAAATCTACCACATTTAGGGTGAACAAGATTAGCTATATTAATTACTTCCCTTTAATTAACTATGCATAAAGATTCTATAAATAGTTTTCTAAATCTTCACGAACTCATCATTCGCTTACAAAAATTTAATTATGTAAGTGAAAATGTGGATTTTATCTCCCGATTTTCATTTTAAATGTAGTTTCTGATAGTATCATTTTCAGTGATTTTGGAGCGTTTTTGAGTGGTTTGAGTGAGTGTTTGGAATGAATGAATGGAGCGCCGAGTGAGCGATTTAGAATGGTTTTGATAGGAATAACAGTCAAATTCACGATACTTTTTAACTGTACAAGATTTGATTTGTATGAATATGACACAAATCTTTTTTTTTATTCGTATTTTTTATTTGTTTGTCACTCGTCTATTCAACTTTTCATCGTGCTGCACTCAGAAAAAAGTATTGATATGAATTATAAACGCAGTAAAACTATAAATACTCAGCGTAAATTTATTTGATGCTTGGAAGTATGTTGATTTACTATCAGGCCGCCCACCTGGAATATGACCGTTATAGTGTAAGGTTAACCCTTTCCTGTTTTACAAAAATTTGGACCTGTCCAAATTCAAAGGTTTTGCAGACGTAAATTTAAAGCGGATTTTATTTGAAAAATAGCCATTCAGTAGGGTAGAAAATAGTGTGGAAAAAGAAGAAATTGCTTGTTAGGAGCAATTTCTTCTTTTTTCACAATGTTTTCTCAATCATAAAATCACAGGTACGTAAAAAGCAGGGATTGAACAGCAAAGGGTTAATGAATAATTAATGTTTTAGGTGAAATAATTCACGTTTTATTGGATCCATATTACTTTGTTCACTGATCCGCTTGGATGTCTATAAACAAAAGCTGATTTTACATATACACTGTTGATCTAATCAAGAAATATTGAACTGCCGACCTTAGACTGGTATCAGTCCGTTAAATAGAGCATAGTATCATTAACATTTATTTTATAAGTTAATTATTTTATACTATCCTGTAAGTTCCTATCAACTGAGAGCCTGTTTTTTGAAGAGAAGTTAATTCATCTTTATTTTATAAAGTTAAACCGGGTTACCTACCTTGTTAGAAACCTTGTTCACAAAATACTTCTTAAAACAGGGCCTGAATCCCAGGCTATGTCTTTTGAAGAGAAGTTAATTCATCTTTATTTTATAAAGTTAAACCGGGTTACCTACCTTGTTAGAAACCTTGTTCACAAAATACTTCTTAAAACAGGGCCTGAATCCCAGGCTATGTCTTTTGAAGAGAAGTTAATTCATCTTTATTTTATAAAGTTAAACCGGGTTACCTACCTTGTTAGAAACCTTGTTCACAAAATACTTCTTAAAACAGGGCCTGAATCCCAGGCTATGTCTTTTGAAGAGAAGTAAATTCATCTTTATTTTATAAAGTTAAACCGGGTTACCTACCTTGTTAGAAACCTTGTTCACAAAATACTTCTTAAAACAGGGCCTGAATCCCAGGCTATGTCTTTTGAAGAGAAGTTAATTCATCTTTATTTTATAAAGTTAAACCGGGTTACCTACCTTGTTAGAAACCTTGTTCACAAAATACTTCTTAAAACAGGGCCTGAATCCCAGGCTATGTCTTTTGAAGAGAAGTTAATTCATCTTTATTTTATAAAGTTAAACCGGGTTACCTACCTTGTTAGAAACCTTGTTCACAAAATACTTCTTAAAACAGGGCCTGAATCCCAGGCTATGTCTTTTGAAGAGAAGTTAATTCATCTTTATTTTATAAAGTTAAACCGGGTTACCTACCTTGTTAGAAACCTTGTTCACAAAATACTTCTTAAAACAGGGCCTGAATCCCAGGCTATGTCTTTTGAAGAGAAGTAAATTCATCTTTATTTTATAAAGTTAAACCGGGTTACCTACCTTGTTAGAAACCTTGTTCACAAAATACTTCTTAAAACAGGGCCTGAATCCCAGGCTATGTCTTTTGAAGAGAAGTTAATTCATCTTTATTTTATAAAGTTAAACCGGGTTACCTACCTTGTTAGAAACCTTGTTCACAAAATACTTCTTAAAACAGGGCCTGAATCCCAGGCTATGTCTTTTGAAGAGAAGTTAATTCATCTTTATGTTATAAAGTTAAACCGGGTTACCTACCTTGTTAGAAACCTTGTTCACAAAATACTTCTTAAAACAGGGCCTGAATCCCAGGCTACTGCCGACCTCTGCCTCATTTTCGATCAATTTATCCAATTACAGACCTTATCTTATTTCGAAGAAGATGCAGCCGACATGTCGAAATTGAATGATAATATTAATAAAGATGTGATGTTGATGATGTTGATAATAATAATAATAATACTGATAATAATAATAATGGTGATGATGTTAACAAAAATGATAACAATAACAATTACAACTATATAAAAAATGTCCATTGATGATATAAATACATTAAACTTTGTAGTATAGGAAAGGTTTATTAAATTTAGAACTACAATCAAGTAGGGTTTTACGCCGCTTTCATCAATGTTTCAATTATATCACGGCGGCTGGTGCTCCTAACAATGGATTCATGGTATTTCTCTCGCCATTACTACCATTACATCCTTTCCTAGCCCCAAGCTACTATCTCACATAGGTCTACGATTATCAACCCATTGCAGAGAGACAAATAGTCGGAAAGGATTAGTGCCGCCGTCGGGGATCGAACCCGGGACCTCTAGATTGATGGTCCGACGTGCTTCCAACTGCGCTATGACGGCGGCCTCGCGCACAGAAGATATCTATCCAATTATGGACGAATAATTACTGTTTTGCTGTCTGGTGTATCAAATTATAAAATTATCTAGTTCGTGTATTCATACAGTGTTATAAGATTTTCAGCTGTAGGCCTCCATGAAAAAATCATAATGATAAAAAAGGTCGCTTCATCTTCTAAATATATGTTGCAACGGTTAGCCAAAATGAAATTCAGTTTTATATATACTTAGTATTTATGAGGATGAATTTCCTCTTGAATCACGTTGTAATATATAATAAAGATTCATTATGGAAATAAACGTGAACAGACTTAGTTTTTAATTAGTAGGGGGCTTAAAGGAAGGGAAATGCACCGATAAAATATGATAATGAAGATTTATTTC
Source organism: Fragum whitleyi (assembly GCA_948146395.1). Classification (NCBI taxonomy): domain Eukaryota; kingdom Metazoa; phylum Mollusca; class Bivalvia; order Cardiida; family Cardiidae; genus Fragum; species Fragum whitleyi. The sequence goes on from OX411544.1 coordinate 29,798,221, forward strand.
GTCTTATTATTGCTCGAGTTAATGTACATTTGTAAGCTAATTTCCTTTTATCAGGCTTTCAGATCAGTTAAGATAAATTATCTGATTCATATCAGTTAAGCCAAGTCTTGAAGTACTTATTTTGTCTCATTAACAAGCATATTAATGCAGCGTTATCTTTTCTTAGTTCAACAACTCAAGTATATTTGAGCCGAAACGTCGAATAAATATCTACTTCAGAACGAATCTGTACTGAGCGATCTAATTAGATAAAACCCGTACGGCCAAACGTAATCAGTTTGGAAAAGCGAAAATTATCGACACTGCTCAGTCTGCGAGACGTATCTCTCTTCTCCAACTCTACCTTATTTTATCTTACATTTCGAATCGCGGTTTCTGATCAATATCTAATTGATCCGACTTTTTGTGAAAAAGTTTTCAAGTGAAAAATCAAAATAGTCTTTTTTCGCGTGACAAATCTGTTAAAAAAGCAAACAACAACAACAACAACAAAAACATAGTGAAACTATAATATGATTTATTCTAATATCCTAAAGTTTGTTTGACCATTATATATCAAAAGAGGGTACATATAATTGTGTACAATATGTTAATCTTTCAAAGAGTGAACAACAAAAGTTAAATTTTCACTCGAGGCAGTTCTCAAAGAGAAAGAGTTGTCGATCTTACCCGAAAAACAACCGATAACACTATTTCTTTCATAAAAAATTGGACGAAATGTTTTTTAGAATAATTGTCCTAAAGCTCACCATTTCGGACATGATCACTCCTCATCGGTGTGCCATCATAATGGTTTTAATGTCCGGATTAGATGATGTCAAAGTAGAGAAAACAGAGTTAAAACTTTTTGTTTTGAAGGTCGGGTTGCGTCATTATTTTGGTGAAAGGCACCTTCATATCAATATATTTTCTTTTTTATATGAACATATACGTAATGGTTCAACAATTAAAATACTATCAAGGATTTGTTTTAATGCAAGCTTAAGGTGATAAAGTTTAAAACATAACAGATTTGGACTTAAATTGTGATTTGTATTGATTCTGTTCAACAATGCCTGGACAAAGGGCTAAGCGTAAAAGGACTGAAAAACAGAGAAATCAGCCTAAACAGGTTAGTCAGAGTAGTGGTAATGAGAATAGTAGTAATGTGACTAACGGTCAAAATAACGGACTGAAAAACAACTCATTAAACAACAAAACAGCAAACAGCTCAAAATCGGATCAGAGCGCTCCGAACTCTACCGCTTCCTCTGAACAATATACTGATCAGTCCAGCTACGGCTCACCATCCAATACATCTAACCCTATACAAACTACACCTACAACTACAGTAGCTCCCCATCTACAACTACTGATGAATAAGGCAGCTGCATACCAACAACATAGTCTTATTCTTCCCGAACAAAACAGTCTTGACCAAATAATGTTGAAACTTACTAGTATTGGAAATATGCTTAAATCTGTAAATGATAAAATATCGAGTATAGATACACGTGTATTGTCGCTAGAGAAACGCGCCACTGAAACCAACAAACGATTATCAGAAATTGAAGCAAGCAGAGCGTTTGAATCACAAATGTTCGATGAAATCAAAGATAAACAGTGTAATATTGAAACAATGTTGAAAGAGGAGAAAATCGAGAAGGCCAGGATTCGACAAGATATGGATCAATTATATAAAGAAAATAAGCGCTTATCGGAAGAAATATTAGATATCCAATCAAGGTCGATGAGAGACAATCTCCTTTTTTTCAATTTCGAAGAATGTGATTCAATTGAAAATAGGCAGAAAGAGAACTGTTCAAAACTCATCCTTGATTTTTGTGAAAATGAGCTCGGAATCCAAGATGCATCGACAAAAATCAAACTCGACCGAGCACACAGACTAGGTGGTTATAAACCCAATAAGAAAAGGCCTATAGTGGTAAAGTTTAATTATTACCAAGACAAAATGTCGGTAAAACAAAAAGCCATCAAATTATCGAAAGATACGTCACATAATGTAAGTGATCAATATCCGAAAATCATACAAGAACGACGTAGAAAATTAGTGCCTGTGTTAATTAAAGCTAAGAGTGAAGGCAAGCGTGCCTTTATCAAATACGATAAACTGTATATAGACGGTAAATTGTTTACAGGTAACCCCACATCCAGACGGCACTTCCGATATCCAAGCCTAGGAAATCAACGGCGGTCGGCTAAAGTGTCTCACTTGGAACGTTCAGGGACTCATACAAAAACTTGATGATAACGATTTTCTGACGTTTATTAACAGTTATGACATTCTTTGTTTAACAGAGACATGGATTTCTAAAACCTCAAATTTATCAATCGATGGTTTTAACCATTTCTCATGCTACAGGCCAAAATCAAATAATAAAGCTAGGCGTGAGAGTGGTGGTGTTACAATTTACTATAAATCGAAATTAAATGGTTTAATTGAATTGGTGAAAACCAATCATAATGGTTTACTATGGTTTAAGATTAAGGGATCCTTTACTTCAGATAATCAGGACTTGTATATTTGTATCTGTTATATTCCTCCAGAGGATTCTAAGGTATACAAGTATAGAAATTCACCTCTGTATGAGTACGACTTTTTTGAAATCTTGAATAATGACATATCAAAATATAAAGAAATTGGAAATATTATGATAACGGGAGACTTCAATGCACGCACTGGAAATAATTTAGATTATTTTTATGATGACAGTTTAGACCGTTTCATAACATATCCCTTATATAACTCGAAACCCAAAATTTGCCCACGGGTATCCAAAGATTGCGTAACAAACTCATTCGGCAATAATCTTTTAAATATTTGTAAAGCTAATGATTTGCTCATTATGAATGGTCGGCTAGAAAACGGTAGCTTTACATGCTATAACTATGCGACTAATAAATTTGCCGCAAGTGTTGTAGATTATTTGATTTGTGATATAAATACTATGCATTTAATTAGTAATATGTTTGTTATGGACCAGAATGAATTTTCTGACCATTGCCCTATTAGTTTTGACATTTCTTTTGTAATGAGTCAAACTCAAAACAAAAGTAATGTGAAAGATAGAATAAATTGGGCTAATTGTAATTCAGAAAATCTTCATAGCATATTATTACAAAATAAAGACTCATTTGATAAAATACAAAATGATATTTTATCAAAAGAGGAAAATATAAATACATGTATTGAAAGTTTAACTAATCTTATTTACAATATATCATTCAAAGTTTGTGGTAAAAAGGTGTCTCCTTATCCTGGTCGAAAGAAACAAAAAGCTCCTTGGTTCAACGAATCATGTAGACATGCAAAAAAAGAATTCTTAAACTGCAAAAAAGTATACAAGCATAACCCAACCAATGAAAATTTACGACTTTTTAAAGAGAGCAGACGACTATTTTCTAATAGAAAGAATAAGGCAAAGATAAGGTTTTATAATGAAGAAAAGTTACGTTTATCGACACTAAGCAAAGAAGATCCAAAATCTTTTTGGAAGCATGTAAATAGGTTCAAGAATAAAAATAAGAATGGGTTACCTACAAACATAGACAAATCTGAATTAATTAATCATTTTAAGAAGATAAGTAATCAGCCACACATGGAATACCGTGATACAGATTTTAGAATCGACCAGGATCAGATACCGAATATAGAGAGCTTAGACAAACCTTTTACTTTAGAGGAAATTAAAAAAAACTATATCACAATTAAAACGCAATAAAAGCCCGGATTTGAATGATATATATTCTGAGTTTTTTATATTTTCAAACGATTTCATATCTCCGTACCTAGTTAATTTGTTTAACTATATTTTTGAAAAAGGTATATACCCCGAGAGCTGGGGCAAAGGAATAATTGTACCCATTCACAAAAAAGGAGACACGAGTAACCCTTCGAACTATAGAGGCATTACCCTAATAAATACAATGGCTAAGTTATTTTCAATTATACTGAAAACCCGTATCGATAAATGGTGCGAGTCCGAAGGGATTTACAACGAATGTCAATACGGTTTTCGAGAAAAAAGAAGTACTATTGATTGTATTTTTCTTCTGCATACAATAATTCAGAATGTTTTATATAATAAAAACAAATTATATTGTGCTTTCGTCGACTTTGAGAAAGCCTTCGATAGTGTTATTAGAGATGCATTATGGGTAAAATTAGTAAAATCCGGTATAAGCTGTAAAATGCTCACGATGCTAAAATCTATTTATAGCTATGTAAAATCATGTGTCAAATTATCAAATAAGGGAGATTACTCGGATGCATTCGATGTTCTAGTTGGAGTAAAACAAGGGGAGCCACTTTCTTCTACGATGTTTGCTCTCTTTGTTAACGACATTTCAGAAATTATTATTCAAGAAAATTTATCAGAAGCTGACATAAATCTGTTATCTATATACATGCTGCTATTTGCTGATGATATTTGTCTCTTTAGTACAGATTACAAAACACTTCAATCCCATTTAGATGAATTATACCAGTATTCTATGAAATGGGGTTTAAAAATAAACGTTGATAAAACAAAAATTTGTATTTTTGAAAAAAGGAAAACTCACAACCAACCTACATTTGTGATTAACGGTATAGATATTGAACAGGTGGATGACTTTTGTTATCTAGGAATAACCTTCAATTACACTGGTAGTTTAAAAAATGGCGATTAAGTCACTTATCGAAAAAGCAAATAGAGCTTATTATTCTTTATTATCTACATTTTCTAGAGTTAAACTAGATATTAAAACAAAATTAAAATTAAAATTATTTGATGCAATGGTTGTACCCATACTAACATATGGGGCACCCTTATGGGGAGCTTATAGCTACACTGAAATAGATAGAATTCACATCAAGTTTTGCAAGTACCTTTTATCAGTGAATAAACAAACACCAAATTACGCCGTTTTGGGAGAGTTAGGTCGCTACCCGATAACTACTATTTGCAAAGAAAGAGCTTTGAATTACTGGGAAAAAATAATGAAAAATTCTAACACTCTACTTCATAGAGCTTTTAAAAAGCAAATAAATACTACAAATAGTGGTAATTGGGCAAATGCAATTCGTCGTTTGATTGACGATTTAGGTTTTTCTAATTGTTTCTATGATTTTGATTCAAATTTAAATTATTCAAATACTTTCAAAACCAGAATGAGGGATCAATTCGTACAAGAATGGAAATCGAAATTATCAACTATGTCAAAAATGATGTATTATATTAATTTTAAGGATGTCTTTCAATACGAAAACTACCTTGATCTACCTTTAAGTACAAAACTTAAAAAAGAAGTTACACGTTTTCGACTAGGTTCGCACTCGTTAGAAATTGAGGTCGGTAGGCATTTGAATGTTAACAGAAATGACAGAATTTGTAAAAATTGTAATCTTAATTTAGTGGAAACTGAATACCATTTCATTATGATATGTCCGAAATATAGAGAGTTACGTCAAAAATATTTTAAAAATACCGCGTTTCCTACATTAAACAAATTCTATAGTTTAATGAAATTACAAAATAGAATATCTACTGTTAATTTAGCACTATTCATTAAAGATGCATACAACGTTAGAACGTGAAACACTCAAATCACTCTTCATCTAAATCGTAATTTACCAGGATTTCGGATTCTCGCAGATATAACTCAAGTAAGTTATATCTTAGAGAGTTTGAAAGCTTATGGAAAACAAATTAGTTTTTTATGGTTGTGCGACCAATGCATAGTAAATGCAGCCTTGATGTAGCTGTGTTTACGTTGGTTTGGTCGCTCATCAGGAAAACGAATAAATAATTAAAAAAAAAATCTTTCACTATATTCAAAATCGAACTTTTGATATTGTTTTACTTATTTGTCATCTTTCATTTGTTTATTTGTTTGTCATGTTCCGTATTGTTATTATATTGTGAGACGGCCAAGGGCAATATTGTTGCCGACATGCCGTATTATGAAATAAAAAAAAAAAAATATCTGTGTTAATGGCAGTGTCACCCCTTCAGCCACACTACAAAAGAATATTTTACATAGTGAGGGTAAACAAACAACGCAGAAGCAATGCTTGGTTGGAGGACCAAAATGACCTATCTTAAGTTTAAATACTACATTTTGGTCGCCTACGAAAGAAAATTCCTTTCGAACTCCAGGATTTTTAAAGATGTGCTAGAAATACGTACACTATACCCACGAACTTTCAAATCAGAAACTTGTGTACTTTGAAATGCATGTGTACTAACAAGTGGAAATTTTCAAGTACATGAGTTTATTCAGGTCGTCTTAATCGAGCTACCACGCCTATTAAACGACCGTTTTCATTTACCCCCTTTTTCATAAAAGGAAAAAAATATCTTAAAACGTTGATATAATTTGTCGTAAAATTATTGTAAAAGAATCCTACCTTGTTAAAACTTATTAGAACCGTCTCGATGAGACAATTCTTTTGGGTTCTGACAATAAAAGGATTACTTACAATTTTCTATTTCATACGTGTTCAATCAAAATAATTTTTCTAATCTAAAAAAAAATGTATTAAGAGACCTTTCTCTTTGACGACCGCCTTTTGGTTGTCTCATTTTAAGCGGTCGCTTAATACAATTTTTACGGCGCTACGGCTTTGACAGGCTATAAGAATGCCTTGCACTACCCCCTTCATATTTTCGGTACTGTAATTCATAGGACAAACCATGCATTAACTCTGCACATAAATCACATACTTTTCTGCATCCTATCTATTCTCTATGAAAATACCAAACCACGAGCCTGATTGAAACCACACACCTTTATAATAATAAACACATCTACCGAATCTGTTGTTTTGCGGGAGACTTCAATAGAACACCAGACCGCTAATTTCACTTTCATCATCGTATCATGTACTTACGTTATCTATTCTGTGACAATTATGCATGCATATTGTTGCATTTGCAAAGATTTCGTAGATATAGAACTAATTAAAGATGAACAAATTTGTGACAGACCAGCCCCCCCCCCCCTTTCAAAAAAAGAAAGAAATATTTTTTTTCTGATTTGGTATCATTTTTTAATTGGGTATCGATCCAATTGCATCGAATGAAAAATTTGTCTGTTAATGTTAATATTTGTAAGTTTCAAAGTGCAAATGTGCTCTGTTCTTATAAAGGAAAAGAAGCAATTTGGGTAAAGGGAAATTATTATCCCTAGTCGGTCTATTCACTTAAAAACGTGAAATTGACAAGATGAATACTTCTAGAAAGATTTTGGAAAGTCATTGAATAAGTGCGTTGAGCTAAATCTAAATGGTTAATGATTTAAAGTGATTTTTTTTTGGGGGGGGGGGTGAATGGACGGAACGCTGAGTGAGCGTAATTTTTTCATGATTTAGAATTGATGACTGTCGCTTTCATGATGCTGCAAACTGTAGAATATTTGATGTCTGGTAAGGTCAATCTCAGTTTCCAGGATTTTTCTTTTACAGCTAATAACGTCGTGAAATTGGCACTTCTTTCGATCAAAACTTTCCTAAGTCAATCGCTCAGCGCTCCAGCCATTCCTTTAAAACACTCATTACCACCGTTCGAAATCACTCCGAAATCACACTTTGAAATCGTCTCAAACGATCACTTTTTTAAATGTTCAAATCGAATAAATCAAATAAATCATTCTACAATTTTTTTGGTTAATGTGGATTTTTAAGAGTCTAATTTGACCATGAAGACAAACAAACCAAAAAGTACGTTGACAGAGAGTTTATAGAATGTTGAAAATTTCGCCAAATGCGAATAGAATAAGCTTATATTTTTTTCTTAAATTTTATTTAAAACAAGATCATAATATAAACGTTTAACTTGTCAAATTTGCGAGCTTTAAAAATGACCCATCATGATAGACCATATGGGAAGTACGTAAAGAGTCGATCATGCGGGCTACGCAGATTGACTAGGGTCGAAACTTTTCACACTTTACTAATTTTCTGAATTAAGAAAAATCAGTCTACTATACAATGAAAGAATTTTTATAAAGCGACTTCTGATTGGTCATTACTCGAATTAATCTTTTTTTTTTTCAAATGTTTATTTCACGGCGTTCCCAGATGGTCCCATTTCTCGTGACGGGTCACAAATATATATCGAGGTCGGACGTCTTACTTTTGAAAAGAACTGTTCCATATATTTTATTCAAGAGATAAAATGTTAATTCAATTGAAGTATAAATTAAAAACCAGCACACTGCATGTATATGCGAAGAGGATCCATACATAAGTGTGATTGGGCTTTTAGTTTCATACCTCCATGAAATCAACAAATAATGTCTTAGTATCTAATAATCATTAAGATATCATGAAACAAAACTCTCCATAATGAGACAGATTTCTTTTTGAACTACTTTGCGCAGAAGAAAAGAAAAACGTATTCAAAAAATTGTTTACGTAAAACCAAATGAAACCAAATTCTCAGATCAAAATGCACTAAAATCAAATTATTACGAAATAAAATTTCACTGATTGATGTCTTGCCCCTTCTAGGTCCAAATTTGTTTTACAAACAACTTTTTTGTGGAGTTTTCCGCATAGACTTTTTGTGTGATTTATACTGAATATGAAACAAAATATTCGGAATCAAGCGCTTTCCTAAAATTATTATTTTACATCTCTAGGGACTTATAAGTGACAATTTAACATAGGAAACAGATTACGCATATTGGCAATACTTGCAAAATAAATAAATAGATAGATAAAATAAAATAAAATGAATCGGCACTGATCAGCCAACACTCTACATACACTGACTAAAGCAGTCAATGCCATAGGGGTCCGAAATTACCCCTACCACAATATTGACCAATACTATAAACCTTGTAGGTAGGGGGTAATTCCGGACCCCTATGGTCGATATAATCGGTAACATCGAGAAAATGACATTCGACCCGATTAAAGCGCTCTATTCATTCATTCATTCATTCATTCGTTCATTCATTCATTCATTCATTCATTCATTCATTCATTCATTCATTCATTCATTCATTCATTCATTCATTCATTCATTCATTCATTCATTCATTCATTCATTCATTCATTCAAAACACTCACTTAAACCATTCAAAAATGCACCAAAGTTGTTTGAAACGATTAACATTTCATTCATGTCAATCATATTATTGCTCTATTTTATTTTCTGGTGTTAAGTCTAAAGCTTCTGATTGCTCCATTCAGAAAACAGAGAAGGGCGTATATTTTATTTGATGGGCGTAAAAAAATATATCCAATTTCGTTGGACATAATTCGCGATATTGTATTACCTGCCTTGAATTTCACTCAAAAATCACTCATCACACTCATTCCAAATCATTTACAAACCAATTCCTTAATCATTGAATTAGTCAATTTACCAATATTCCTAACTGTATTTGCAACTCAAACAGATGGTCTAAAAACAAGTTAACAAATTCATCCGATGAGAAAATCCGTATCAGTGAAATGGTTAATTTCACCCAAACGACTTCTTGATTTGATCAATTAGCGTTGTCAGACGACTGTCAGTAAGGTAGCAAGAAAACCCTTTGTTTATGGCGATTAATTCGCGGTCGGCAGACATGCGTTTGTCCAACATCAAAAGCAAAAGTGTCGGATGCATGTGCCCATCACTTCCCACCAGTACGCCTCTGGTAATTATCTCAACGCACTTTTATCTCTGTTTAAAACACAATTTTCCCTTCTTTGTCAAAAATATTTGCTACAGTTAATAACATCGTGAAATTGACATTCACCTCAATCATAACCATTCTAAATCGCTCATTCAGCGCTCCATTCACTCTTTCCAAACACTCACTCAAACCATTCCAAAACGCTCAAACCCATTGAAAAGTATAGAATCAACAATGTCATTCAAAATAAGTTATGAAAGAGAAAAATTGCGATTTCTCTGACATAATTCAATTTTCTAGCGTCTCATAGGTTCTTGAAGAAATATAAACTATTTATGGAATTTGTATACATATTTTATTAAAGGAAGGTAATCAATAGCGCTAATTTTGTTCATCCTGAACGAAATTTGCGATATAGGATTACCTCCTGTTAAATTCACTCAAAGCTCGATCCACACACTCATTCAAATTCGTTCCTAGATCATTCCAAAATCATTCATCTTGTCAATTTCACGATGTTTTTAACTGTAACATAATTTCCTTACACGGAACGTTGTATTTCTAGCTTGGTATAGATATCAAAAACTTTAAACTATATTGGGCTAGCATCTTTCATGTTGACGTTCCCTCATTAAAATAAGAGGCTGGTTTAAATTTTGGTTATGGAGCCCCGGTAATAATAATAATAATAGCTTTATTTATAGAAGGTAAACATGTTAAGACATATACAAATATGCACAAATCTTATCTTCAACACGGCCTTCTGAAAAGAAAAATTAAAACAATACAAATTTAACCCTCTCTCTCTCCCTCTCTCCCTCTGTCCCTGTCTGTTTCTCTCTCTCTCTCTCTCTCTCTCTCTCTCTCTCTCTCTCTCTCTCTCTCTCTCTCTCTCTCTCTCTCTCTCTCTCTCTCTCTCTCTCTCTCTCTCTCTCTCTCTCTCTCTCTCTCTCTCTCTCTCTCTCTCTCTCTCTCTCTCTCTCTCTCTCTCTCTCTCTCTCTCTCTCTCTCTCTCTCTCTCTCTCTCTCTCTCTCTCTCTCTCTCTCTTACTCAGAGCTTACAAAACAGACAGATTGAAATGTTCAATATTTCTTTAAGCTAACAATATAAAACAGTTCAAAATATTTAAAAAAAAAACAACTAGCTCTCAATTCTTTAATCAGACCCCAGATAAAAAAAAATTAGTTGCATAACTATCTATTAACATCTTTTACAAAAATTTTCAAAATAGAATAATTTGTGGTGCTCGTAAACTCGCCGTTTCCCAAAATCCTGCAGTCCCGCGCGTTGATTGCCAATTTCACAAGTGCCATAGATCTTACGAATTTGTATAAAAAGTTATTTTCATTTATAAATGAAAATCGCAAGGCCGCAAGAACAATGTAGCTCGTATACACAACGTTATCGAGACATCAAATTGAATTTAAGATACTTTGTATGTCATTCGATCAATTTCAAATGCGTGATAGAAAAGCAAATGGTTATATGCTATGGATTCTAACAGTCTTGTCAGAGTCTGCTTTTATTTTTCACTGAATTAACTTTTTCCGATGCTTGCTCAATGTGACTGAATATTTGTTAGATTTTTTGATTGATTGATTGAATGGAGTTTAACGTCGCTTTCAACATTATTTCAGTTATATCGCGGCGGCTGGAGCACCTAACAATGGTTTCCTGGTACAACCACCACATCCTTTCCTAGCCTCCAGCTACTATCTCACATAGGTCTACGATTATCAACCCATTGGTGAGAGACAAATAGTCGGAAAGAATGAGTGCCGCCGTCGGGGATCGAACCCGGGACCTTTAGATTGACAGTCCGACGAGCTACCAACTGCGCTATGACGGCGGCGTTAGATTTTTAGAAATATCATGCACATGCTCATATTTTGAAATGATCTTATACCCTGACTAGCCCTCTGCGTAAAACCTATGGATGGATCGCAGTCCATGGCAACTTATTTCCAAACAGTAAAGGGCGCTCGCATACAAAAAAAGTTTTTCTTATATAAATGTCCTTAGAAATTAGCTATTTTAATACTATATCTCAGTAGCCGTTCCATGAAAATGTATGACATAAGTTTCGAATGCCAATTGTTAAAAAAAATAAAAAATAAAAAAAACCTGAACTTTTGTTTCTTTTTATTCAACGGTGATACGTCATCGTATAATAAATGCGTGTTTTTTTATTCTAAAGAAAGACAGTTCATGATGTATATGTTCAGCAAACAAAAATATTAAATTCTTTATCCTTGATTTGACGCTGAGAGCTAGTTGGTAGACTCCGTATATTAGAATAAGCAAGTAAGAAGATGCATGTCTGTTTTCGTTTAGATTTACGCTACACACTATTTTATTCCTTCCCGGAATAAAAGATTAATGTCATTTTGAATAGTCATAAATTCGCACAAAAACTAGTAAACGGTTAATTGAATACAATTAAGCGTCGATTAGAACGGTAAAATCAATTAACACGTGGCGCACGGGTCAAATAGCGGTGAGATCGTGCCAGTGTTTCAAATCTCCGTGTATTTCTCATCAATTGTTAATTTATCACCCTTGTTTACAAGGATCGCTAATAAAGAAACATCAACCGCGGGGTGGGGCCACCAGATGCACCCTCGAATGAAATCAGAAACAGAAATTAGAAGTACATGCTTTGTGCTAACTAGTGGAAATTCAAAAGTTAAGCTCGCAGGAATGAATATTTGAACCATACTGCTCATCATTTGTTAATTTGGTAACCAGCCACAATTCAAATACGCTCTTCTCAGGAATGAACATTCACAACACTTTGCAAAAACAACTAAATAGGCGTACACAATATAAATTTCTTTAGAAAAAAAATCATTTAATTTTCGTATTTAGCTTAAGAAACTTGCCAAATCAATTAATTGATATTTGTCGTCCAAAATAGTATCCCCTTTTATATCTTTTTGTTTGTTACAAGCGATTTTCACATTTTAATAATGCTTTCCTACACGTATCCCTCTTTTCTTGAAGAGTCATAAGAAAGCATGGTATGGGAACGCTTAAAATTGAATAGGGCAAAATTATACGTGACGAGTATGTATAGTTGAGGATGATTTCACACCAAACAATAATATAGAATCAAAGCCTGAAACGGCCATTAATCTTTCGTAAAATTTGATAAATAGTTCTATATTATCAGGTGGAAAGAAAGAGTTTATATTCTGAAATGCTAACTTGAACAATATTGACAATTTCCCAGTTTACTTATGGTGAACAATAAACAACTAAACACAAAATCCTCCCGTCTGCGATGAAGTAAAGACATAAAAGCAAATCCGTCGATTGTTGATAGCTAGGGTTTTATCCAGTAAAGAAATCCCAGACAAATTATCTCGAGGCCAGCTAGCATTTGCATGTATATACCCTTGTTTTACTGATGATCAATGAATAGATATTTTCCCATTGACATTAGCACTAACCATATTACTTGAGTTAATAATAATAATAATAATAATGATAATAATTATAATAATAATAAATTGATCCCATTTTTGCTTCGTTAGACTTTATTTGAAAGATAAAAGATGCGGAAAGGAATAAACAACTTCTGGAGGGACCCCAGTGAAAAATACTTCCTGAGGTCATTGTATGGTAAAAGTAGTTCCTAAAGAAAATGTAGTCCCTCAAAAGTAGAGCTGGTTTGAGTGTAAAACAGTGACTTATATGTTGTTTTACATGTTATTTTAAGACATTTCACATCTGTTCTAGAGTATGCAAGTGCATTTTACTATCTCTTTACAGGAATTCATTACATAGATGGCGGATGAAAATCAGAGGCGTGAGTCGTGGACGGGCAACTTGATACAGTCCGAAACTAGTGTTCCCGTGTTCCGATAAATATATTTTAAAAACTTGCTTATCGACCTATGTGACATTTGCATTTAAACGAAAGTTCTTGGGAAGTGGAATAACAACCTATAAACTGCATATTCTAACGAAAATTGTGGAACGTGATATAGCATGGAGAAAAAGACCCATTTCATATAGAATAAAGAGGACAAAATTTCACCGGGGTCTGACCTTCTATGAGCTTGTCGACATTAAGCGCTTTCAATTATGCACCTCTATTTTAGAGACGGCTACAAGCCAAGGAGCAGTTGTTCGATCACATGGGTCTCAACCAATTTATATCTTGCCCATTCGGAACATCGCTCGGACTTTTCCGTTAACTCGAAAGCACCTCGGACGTAAGTGTACTAACTTTGGGTCATTTTTAGGTAATCCGGCTTCTGGTGGTCGGTTGTTTAATACGCTTACAGAAAATCACATTTTGTTAATGCTTTCAGAGCGTCTCTGAAAATCTTTTGGGCAAATGGTAATTGATGATAAAATACGTTTTGTTATCAAATTATTATATGCACACTTTTATTCTTTCGTTGATTTTGTTTTATGCATCGTCATCGTTAGCGGGATCGTTGATGTTTGTGACGTCATATAAACCCACTGCGCTGCGCCGGCATTATTCCCGAGGTCTTTTCCGTAGAGTCGCGGAGGTTTTCCGATTGCATCTTGGCATATCTTGTTTTACGCCGTCTCCCTGATGGTCTTCTCGGTGGTGCCTGTGTCTGAAACTTCTTTGTCGATCAAACTTATTCACGGGGCGGCTTATGTGGAGAAAGAGCACTCGATTCTCCGACCGGTTTCTCTGAAGTACTTGTCCGTTCCACGAAGGCAAGTAATCTTTTATTTCTCATTCATTGGTATATTGGTAGCAGGCTCTGTTTATTTAAAACGGTACAAGTCAACATTCTGTGGTTGTCTTACCAAGCTTTTGAGAAAAATTCTTTTTTAATGGTTCATAGCTATGAGATATTTGTTAAGTTATAACACTTTTTCTTTCTATCTCAGGACATCAATAACTTTACGCCAATGGGTCATCCGCGAGTTAAACAGTTAACAACATCGAAAAATTGACATTCATCTCGATCAAAACCTTTCCAAATCACTCGCTCAGCGCTCCTTTCATTCATTCCAAACACTCACTCAAATCGATCAAAATCGCTCCAAAATCTTTAGAAAATATTTCCAAAGCGACAAAGACGATCATCATTTAATTCAAATCGATCAAATTCTTCTACAATTTTTTTTTGTTGATGTGGATTTTAAAGTGTCTGATTGTTCCATGAAGACTCAAAAATAGAAAATTACCTTTATTTTATTAAATGAAGGTACACAAATATCGCTAATTTTGTCCATCTTGAACAAAATTAGCGATATTTGTGTACCTCCCTTGAATTTTAATCAAAACTCGCTCATCGCACTCAGTCAATTTCATTCCAAAATCATTCCAAAGTCATTCACCTTTTCAAATTTTTTATGATGTCAACTTTAGATTCCTGAAGTTTTTGAGGAAAAGCTTCTTTGTATTTAACTACAAAATGATTTTATGTAAGGGCCGCAATACTAATTTGATTATATATGAGCCTGTGCGTGATATTTCAAATAATTTCAAATGTGCGCAAAGCAAAGATCCAGGCCAGTCTGTGCATCCGCACAGTCTGATCAGGGTGTTTACCGCGCAACTTGTAGATAGATTTGGTCTCAAAGTGCCTTTAAATAGTCAGGTAATCTTGTAAATGTACTGTGTGATTGTCCAGGCTGCTCAATGTTTCCGCTTCACGAACATGTGATATTGTTGGAAATATCACGCACAGGCTCATATATAACACAGGTATTTTTACATCTAGCCTGATCAAACAAATTTTGTAAAATGAATATCTGTAAAAAGTATTTATCCCCAATCATGATTATCATGTGAAAGCTCGGTTATTCCTAACATGTCGACGGAGGAGAAAAGAATGAAACATTTCGTCATGGTGCAGCCGCGACGGGAATACCTAAAAATGAATTCCTAGTATTTCGCTCATTAGTACAACCATTTCATCCTTTCTAGCCTCCAGCTTCCATCCCATATAGGTCTTAGATTATCGACACATTGGTGGAAGACAATAAGTCAGCAAGGTAAGGTGCTCCATCCGACGTCATTAAAGCAAACAAATGAGAATTTAGTTTCGTTGCAGATTTCAGCATTTCTTGTGTGCTTGAGGAATATGGAAACAGGGGCATTACATGTGAAATACAATTTTTGCTCGGTACATATTTTTTAGCATCGATTTCCATATTTATTTATTTTTATATCAATCTAAAGAAATTGGCCCACTTTGAATTTACGTCCCTATTTTATGTAGTCTAAAAAGGTGTTGACTTTGTTCCAGACAACAGAGTGAAAGTCTGTCGTCTGGTTAAAAGTTAACACGATCTTTTCTCCGTCTGAACAATGTTTATGTGATTTGTTGAGGCGGTCTCTTAATTTCCGGTTACCTTATTATGTATCCGGAAGTAAAGAGATTGATGGGATTAATTTCTTGACATGAACTGTTGTAGATTTCTTTTTTGTGTGTTTCTTGTATTTTATTTGTCGGGCTTGTCTGGGATATAAGCAAACAAACACGTTGCAACAAAAATATATCTGCTTTTAGAAACCGAACTGCAGTTCTCAAAATATCATTAAGCACCATTTAAGAATAAGAGTTTGGACGGTTACTCGAGTGCCCGGTTATCGGGTAAGGTAATGCCCCTCCTCGGGTCCTGAACCTATACCCGTTACGCCTATGTTCTTATAAGCTCTTTGTGCATTTGCGGATCAAATGAAAAGAAAATTTATGACTGTTTAAAACAGTCTTCAATTTTTTGAAGTTGATTTTCAGATGGTCCTACGGACTTACATCTGATAGTTTGGAGAGTCCTGGCTTCTTATTTACAGGCTCGCACCACCTTCGTCCCTTTATTAAAACCTCGTCGTAGTTTGTGACGAAACGGCAAAAGTTGGCGGTCACGACTGTAACAAATGACGTCCGTTTTTATACAACGTATTAAAGAAGGTTTCGAGTAAAATTCGACGAAAAGCAACGAAAGTAGTTAATAGTCTGTCACTCATTTGTAAAATATACAATAATATACAATCTAATCAAAGAAAACATGTTTACATGTTACTGAGGTATGATTTGTACCATCTTCAATATACAATCAACTTGCGAGAATAGTACGATGGAAACTGTTGAAAGCAAAATCGGAACCGAAATGAAACTGTGTCGGAGCCATAAAGGTTTTCAATTAAACCACGATGATTCAACTTAGTAAGGTTTAATGAATGGAAGTTTTACTTTTATACAAGATTTTGACTGGTTCTGTGAACGAAAAATATTCTAGTTAATACTTATAAAATGACATGACGTTCAAACGTCGAAAAACGCGTTAGTAGGACAATTTTAAGACCAACAGTACGATTCATATTTCCTTTAGTTGAAAAGATATTGATGAATACTTTTATTTTTGCGGAATATGTTCTAGATGTATTTTGAATATGAAGAATGAGTTGATTTTTGTTAAAAGAAAATAAGCATCAAAGTATCACTAGTATTTTAATAACGCTTTTCGCGTAAAGTGGGACGATTTTAAGACTGAAAAAACATAACAATAAACTTATTGAATGAAGTCGAATGTGAACAAAGAAATGAATGCATAAATTCGGGTTCAGACGTATTTCAAATATCATTTTTTATTATTTTATTTTGGAGAAAAAATGAATTGATTCGATTTCGAAAAAATGATGTTTGAAAAACGACGTTTTTAGCAATCTGACGCTACTGACATGTGTCTTTCATGAAAGTCAGCGTTTATTTGAACCATCCAACGAGCATAAGATTTTCATGATATTCAATGAGCCGTAATTCACGTAACATGGCAAATTTTCGCGGCTCTCACGCCATTATTCTTAATGATATTACAGTTGTAGTGAAACGATCTGGTGTTTTTTGTTACATCTGACGGCGTCACTTTTGGTGTAGGTTTTTGGTTGTTTTGACTATAACGTTAATTATCTTTTGTATAAAACCAATATAAGACAAATCAAAATAATCTATTTTTAAAGACCTTTTATTTGATACCAATTTATATGTGTAAATACATGTAAGCAGCGAATATAATGGTTTCAGATGTAATTGTATCGCCTATTTTGACGTGACCGGCAACTTTTGCCGTTACGTCTGTGTGTTCGAATCCCCTTTAAAGGAATTCTGGATCTTTCTTTGTATTAAATTGATAAAATAAATATATGGACAGTATTTCATCGGGCACTCGAGTACCCGCGAGTAACGAGATCTCGGGTAACCGGGTAAAAACATTATGAAGAAGAAGAAGAAGAAGAAGAAGAAGAAGAAGAAGAAGAAGAAGAAGAAGAAGAAGAAGAAGAAGAAGAAGAAGAAGAAGAAGAAGAAGGAGGAGGAGGAGGAGGAGGAGGAGGAGAAGAAGAAGAAGAAGAAGAAGAACTACATAGCGAACTATTAAGCATTTAAAATGCGTTTATCCGTTTATGACTGAACTTCTTTTCTACAATATTTGGTCTTATAATTTATACCTAACATCTGTTGAATTAATAGCAACATTGAATATTTGAAAATATGCAGTATTGCATTATTCGCACTGCAATTTTACATTGTGCACCTAAAGATTAAATGATTGCATGACTAAGGACTATCTTGCTGCAAGTTCTAATTGTTCTCTGCACCGAGCAACATGCTGAACTACTTCATGTCGCTGTTAAAGAGATTGGTGCTAATGAAATAGAGTTTCATTACATGCAAACTAAATAGAACATTAACCCAATTTAAGATAGGAAAATGTAAAGCCTTATGAAACTGGTTCTTTGAATTCTTATACCATTGAGTGCTCGAAAGAAATCATTTTTTAAATGTGACTTAGTTACTTAGTTGTTTAGTTACTACTTTAGAAGCAACTTTTATTTTTGACTTACGCAAAAAATGATCGTAAGATGTTAAATAAACTTGGTTACTTACTCACATGCTCGCACCATCTCCGTCCCTTAATTAAAACCAAGTCGTAGTTTGTGTGTTCGAATCCCCTTTAAAGGAATTCTGGATCTGCCTTTGTATTAAGTTGATTAAATAAAAATATAAACAGTATTTCTTCGGGTACTCGAGTACCCGCAAGTAACGAGATCCCGGTTAACCGGGTTAAACAAGAAGAAGAAGAAGAAGAAGAAGAAGAAGAAGAAGAAGAAGAAGAAGAAGAAGAAGAAGAAGAAGAAGAAGAAGAAGAAGAAGAAGAAGAAGAAGAAGAAGAAGAAGAAGAAGAAGAAGAAGAAGAAGAACAAGAACAAGAACAAGAACAAGAAGAAGAGGAACTATTAAGCAATTAGGATCCGTTTATGACTGAACTTCTTTTCTACACTATTTGGTCTTATAATTTATACCTAACATCTTTTGAATTAATAGCAAAATTGAATACATGCAATTATGCAGTATTGCACTATTCGCACAGCAATTTAACATTGTGCACCTGAAAATTAAATGATTGCATGACAAAGGACTGTCTCGATGCAAGTCCTAATTGTTCTCTGCACTGAGCAACATGCTGAACTACTTCATGTCGCTGTTAAAGAGATTGGTGCTAATGAAATAGGGCTTCATTACATGCAAACTTAATAGAACATTAACCCATTTTAGATAGGAAAACTTAAAACCTTATGAAACTGGTGCTTTGAATTCTTATATCAATGAGTACTCGAAAGAAACCATTTTTTAAATGTGACTTAGTAAAAGCAATCTTAAGCAAGTGTCTTTGGAAAGTTCATAACGTAAAGACTCCAGGCAGTGGTACCGTAGTAGTTCCGAAACGATACATGGAAATCATACGGAAACCTCGGTTCACACTGTTAAAGTTCATTACTTTCTAAACGTCCTACGGTCCCACTACCTTAAGGCAGAAACTAAGTCTTGCTTAAGGTGGCAATGGACAGCCGCTTCCCGTTTTCGTTTATTTTACGGCTCTTTTTGCGCGTTGTTTCAAAAGACCGGTTTTCGTGAGATTCTGCTTATGGAAATAACATAGAATAATGATGGTAAAATTTCATAACTTAGCTTCTTTTAAACATTTGATATCAATTGAATGACTGGAGCATAAATTTAACAATAAAACTGCGTTAAAAGCGTCATTCAATTAGGAGAGGTCATTGTAAAATAACGAAAAACTGTCTTGTTTGCATGGAAAGGTATGCTGAATTTTTTACCAAATAAAGGAAAAATATGGGGTTTAAACATATCGGAAAATAAGAAAAATTCATTGGGTAATTTCTTTAAAAAAATAGGTTTTTGTGGCAATTTTACCCAGTAAAATTACAAAAATTAGTGCATTTTTAACTTTTGGAGGCAAATTGTGCAAATGCAATTGATCAAAGAGAAATTTTCTCGGCAACAGCCATTGTGTACATGTATATGGTCTATAAAAATGTATGTGTTTTATAGCTATAAGCTAGTACTAAGTTTATACTAGACCTGAGACGAATATAAACGTTTTACTGAAAAATGGCCAATACCACTCCAGGGCAGATAACTCTGGCATGAAAACGAGCGTGGAAAGGTACCTTCAAATTTTGATATAAACACTAGACAATGTTAATCTACAACATATGTGAACAAGAAAAAAATTCATTGGGCGGAAAAAGTGACGACATGTGTCCATTGCTACCTTAATAGTGCTAGGTGCGTTCAAGATGAAAACGTCCACGAAAAAAGAAACCGTTTGGGACCCTTCTTTGAACATTGAAAAACAAGTAGAACGGGAGACAATTTCTAAACATTTTAAATTCTTGTGCATCCTGGACGCAGGGAAGGTAAATGTCAGTGCAAAGACCTCAGTAAGGGATTTAAATGTGATTTATTAATTTAGGTCGCACCCCTTTTTAGATTCGTTTGACTGTATGGCTTTTTATATGCTATTACAATAGTCCCTCGCTCTCCACTCGAGCTTAGCGGATCCCTAGCCCATCTCCTTGACCTTCCTCAGGCCACACCCCTCGGATATTAATAAAACGTCAATTGTCTTCAAAATAAATGTTTAAAGATAGGAAACAAAAAAAAAAAACCGTCGTAGCTAAAGCTTATTCAAGCTGTAATTACGGCGTTTAGGTATCCCATTTTAAGAAAACATTTCAAACAAAAATGGCGGCGTTCATCCATTTTCATTAAAAACGAGAGTTTTGATTAGTCACTCGTCTTTTTGAATGATAGCAGCGATCTGTTAATTATTCATCTATCTTTTGAATTCTAATTATGAGATGAAGAGATTATTTGTTGATTTCATTGAGGTATGAAACTAAATAGCTCATCACACTGTATGAATACGCGAAGCGGATTCATACATGATTGTGATTAGGTTTTTAGTTTCATATCTCAATGAAATCAACAAGTTAGCTCTTCATATCTTATAATTTAATACTTTGAAGCAAATATGTAAAGATTTGTCGACAATGTTGCTGTTTTCCTATGGGACTACTTTTTGCAGAAGTCTACAAAATAGCTGCGTTATCAAAATTAATTTCATTGAGAAATAAACAATTTTTCAGCCAATCGGAATGCGCGAAATCTGAATTAACTTGAATTAAATTATTATGACTTGACCAAATATGCAAAAGAAAATCACGTCATGGATAATTCAGTAACCGTGAATATCTGTTCGACAAATAGGTTATCAACAAATTATCCTTATATCAAACGACCTTATCTTTAGACTACTACTCGGCAAAAATGATTTTTATACGATAACAACAATTGAAAGCTGTTTTATCTCTAAGCGTCTCTTATCATAATTACCTGGCTACGAACAGTCTTGATTAATGACGTTTGAGCTCTTGAGTAGAAGCTAGGTTGATATTGTATCGATCAGAC
The DNA here is from genome assembly GCA_948146395.1 of Fragum whitleyi. NCBI lineage: Eukaryota > Metazoa > Mollusca > Bivalvia > Cardiida > Cardiidae > Fragum > Fragum whitleyi. The sequence continues at coordinate 29,819,611 of OX411544.1, forward strand.
TTCTGAGACAAACTTGTTTCCATATTTTCTTGCCATTCTTGCCATTTGAAAACGCTCCAAAATCACTTAAAAGGATAAAATCAACAGCTACATTCAAAATAGATGTACATGTATATAGCAATAATGGAGGATTTACTGATGTATTTACAACAATAAGTGTCTGAATAAAAAAAAGCCATATGAGGTTTGAATAATAATTAATCAAATCTTTAAGATAACAGATAAGCAACGTTCCTTCAGTTATACGACCACAAAATTAATGCTGAAACTCATCAATGCCATACACATTGATTTGTTCTTTAGAATATATAGAACGAGCATATGGAATTGCTATGTATCTGTCAGTTTTGATAAATAGATGCAATTAAAATTGGAAGATATATCGCTATCACAGCCACTTGCAATACAGATACGCTCACTGATTGTTTCTTAACTCTTCACCCTAACATTCATTGAATTTATCCTGAACCGTCACGCGAAAAGGGACCTTCTGGAAACTCCGTAAAATAAACATTTGAAAAAGAGATTGGTTCTAGTAAAGACCAACCAGAGGTCGCATTTGAAAAATTCTTTCACTGGAAGGTAGAAAGATTATTCTAAATTTAGAAAATTGGTAAAGTGCGAAAAGTTTCGACTCTAGGGGTCGACACTTTACGCACTACCCAGATGACCCCTTTACGCGTGACGGGTCACAATAAATTAACGTTTGCACTCAAAGAATAGAAATCGTTACCGCCAGTCAAAAACCTGTAAAATTGATAAAATTTAGCGGCTTAAGTATTCAAACGACGATTATTTGTGTGTTTTTTTTTTTCAAATTTGTTCGGAGGATGCATGCGATATACAACTCTATAGCGTTATCGAGTCAAATGTCCGCCCTATGAAGGCAAGACCAATTTCGTAACTTGTTTCGTAAATGTTCTAAGATATCTGGCGACAGACCCAGTTCTGTGAAATTAGATTGATTGATATTGCAAGTGCGTTTTCCTTGTTATTCCATTCTATTAAGGTTTTTGGTAGCCGATATCTTAGAATTTAGCCACGTCAGCTAAAGCCTATACGTCGACAAAAACTCGTAACTCATGCTGTATCAAGCTTGGGCTACGCGGTTTTGGTGGCCATAAGTCGTTTGGCTTTAGAGTCGGAATCATATCGATGGCGCAGTGCGAAACAGTTGTAACTGCCGATAATCAAATAGGCAGATGCATTGATATGCCAATGCATCTGCCCATTTGATATGCTTAAAAAATAAATAGTTGGTCCAACTATGGCTTTGAAAAGTAAAAGATGGTAATTCTGTAAGTAATTGGCTTGTAATATCAATATAAGGATTTTTATGATAACCACATGCAGAAAGAAATGCATCGATACATTTCATATCCCTTGTTGTTGTGATTTAATAGCAATATGATTGTCTCATTTAAATATAAATTGCCAGTTTATGCTCACTATATTTTCTCATAAACCATTTGTATATTAAGTGCCCTTTTCAACCACAGCAATTGATACACGAGGTAGATTATGGATAAAATCCCATTTATCTCGAATACTGAGCATTCTTATTTAGGCATTTGATTCAGGCAAACCTTTTCTTAACAAAGACAAGTAGTTAACTTTATTACATACTCCTAAGCACCTTTTTTTCTGAATAACGTACAACCCTGTTCTTTTTGAAATATGTTTCTTAAACACTTTTAATTTTCTTACATTTTGAAACATTTTTTTTATTCTCGAACCACTCAATAATTTACACTTTTTCTGTGTATTGCCTTTTTTATTTCACGAATTCTAAAATTGCTTAAAAGATAAACATGTATTTACCTCTTCTTCAAAAAAAGAACGGGTTCGGCATCTTCACTAGCCAAGGGTGATGCCCCACTACGTGGTCTATTCACGTGAATAGAACACGTAGTGGGCATCACCCTTGGCTAGCGAAGATGCGGGTTCGGTGGCACTCAACTCTAAATAAATTTGATAAAGAAATGGAATTTATAGTTGTTACAAGGACAGCACGAAAGTCGCAACTATATACTTAATAGCTCATTTTTGTTTGACAATAGAAACTTGAGCTAGACTAATGTCATAAAGAAAGTGTGAATGGAGAAAAGCAATTTTGGAAGAGGAATAACGATGGTTGGGTTTTTATTGGTCATTTACTCGTATTTTATGATCTCGCAGTTTTATGACAAATTCGGTCATAGGCAACCGTGACCTTTCAATACAGCTAATGGTGGGAAACTTTTTCGACATATATGGATTACATGATATCATGTGAAAGTTGGATTAGCCGCTTTATACAGTAAGATTTATGTGTTTGCAATTTATTGTAATCAATATAATGTACTTGACTTCAAGAGAAATACTTTAGGTATTGGCAAAGGTATTGGCAAAGGTACATGCATTATTGTATGCTACATTTTATAAAGCCGAACTTTTACGAAAGGAATGTCCTCTGGTCTATTTATATTTTTGAAATAGTTTTTTTTTCTTTTTACCAATACCTTTCTAATGTAACCTTTTTGGTACTCATTTCAATATTCCCATTAAGACTTTGCCTTTTCCTGGAGACTGTTTATAAAAAAGTAGGTAATATTGTGTGAAAATTCTGTTCTAAATAGCTTGTTATCAATAATCGAGGTCGCGTAAGCTAAATACGAGAAAAAATGAGCTACAAATTGTAATAGGAACGGGAAACATGTCATACAAAAAGGGACGAACAATGAAGTGCATAGTCAACTATTTTGCCTTAGTTGGTAGATCACCTGACTTCAAATCTCATTAAGTTCGATATCTTGGGTTCGATTCCCGGGCTCGTACACTAACAAACTAATTGAGCCTGTGCGTGACATTTCCAACGATTTGAAATGTTAGTAAGGATGCAAACATCGAGTGGTGTAGACAGCCATAAACTGTAAATATGAAATTACAGTTGTTCTACAGATACTTTTGAGATCTTTTATATCTACTTGGCGCATAGTAAAGATTCTGGGCAGACTTTGCTGATGCACAGGCTGGTCAGAATCTTTGCTTTTCGCACATTTGAAATTGTTGGAAATCTCATGCACAGGCTTAATTGTCTTTTGGATTAGATGTTAAACCGATGTCCGTTGTGACGGTGCTTTACATCGTGCACGTTATAGAACCATGGCGGATCTCAGTATATTTTCGTCATTCATTCTTTTTTTTTAACTATCCCCCGTAACAACTAACCGTCTTTCGAAAAATATCGACACTGGTAAGACTGCACGGCTCAAGAAGGCCTATAATGCCGTTTTTTTTTTCAATCTAGGATAATCATTCTACCTGTCTTTTATATTTATTCTGTCATTTATCTGGATGAACTCTAATAGGTATTTTTTTATATTCATTTTTCGGAGAACACAGGTGAGCATATAGATTCGTGCAATTGGTTACTTTCAGTTTGAACCTGTTTGTTTTACATCGATTGCGAAACTGATCAACGTTATATAAATCGTGTATGTGCATAATCTACACACTTTGTATTATCAGGGGTAGAAACATGTCTATTAAAAAGCCATTTAGCTGTTGGCTCCATTAGACAAAAAATGAAAAATAAAAAAAAAAATAAAAAAAAAATAAAAAAAAAAAAAAAAAAAAAAACCTTACAACTTAGATGAGTCCCCCTATATTCTGCTTCCTGGAATATTAGCCACTACTCGCGAAAAGTGTGTGGACCAATGAAAAAACCAATATCGATGGCCGCATCCGAGAATCGAACTCGTAACCTCTTGGTCTGAAGGCCGACGCTCTACCTCTGATCACGGGCACCGTGGTTACCTTTACTCAGCCAAATTCTCTGACTCCCTGCTCTCGTGTGACGTATTACATCAATTTCCCTTCAACAACATTAACAACAACAATAGTGAAATTTGATCTTATCTACAAGTAGGCCCTTGTAGTAATATTTCATTAAAAGATTAAAAAGCGTTTTGCCAACTTATATATCTTTGATATGGGCGTTTGACTTTTATTTCACGCAGAGCGTTTCCATAGACCCAAATTAATTTGAAGTTGAAAAATATTTACACCTCTCTCTCTCTCTCTCTCTCTCTCTCTCTCTCTCTCTCTCTCTCTCTCTCTCTCTCTCTCTCTCTCTCTCTCTCTCTCTCTCTCTCTCTCTCTCTCTCTCTCTCTCTCTCTCTCTCTCTCTCTCTCTCTCTCTCTCTCTCTCTCTCTCTCTCTCTCTCTCTCTCTCTCTCTCTCTCTCCCTTTATCTTTTGAATTTACTATATAATCAAAAGAACATACAGATAATATATAAGATATAAATATAAGATATTTGGTGGCAGTGTTATTGCAAGAAGTGCTCATTATTTTATTTGATTGAAATTTCGCATTTTTTTTAATATGTATTTACAATTGTTTAGCGCTGTACTCCAAGTCAGACAAGGTTAGCAATGTTTCAGAAAGTGAGGATTCCGCAATCATTGTAAGGCCTACAACGTCTTATTCAGCATGACAATTCATAATTGAGCCAGTGCCTGACATTTCCAAAAAATGGCATATGCGTAAAGGTCAGACATTGTACAGCCTGGACAGCTTCATAGTGCATTGAAAATATTTCCTTCTTATCTAGAGACATTTTGAGCTAATATCTACCCAAAGAGAGCGCATATTCAAGTCAGACTGTTCGAATGTCAGGCTTTTAAGTAGTTTTTCTTAGCGCACACAAGAAGTTGTTGGAAATGCCACGCACAGACTTAAGTAGATAATGCATTATCGCAAAATAAGTAAAAGTGAAAATAACGAAATGCGCAAACGCATACGCTTGTACGATCCAAATTGTAGCAGTACAAATGTTTTCGTCGTCAAAATGTTGGTGCGTGCCTCCGGAAACCTTAGCATTGTAAATATTCTTAAATTCAAAAACTCCTTGGTGACATTTAACTACATGTTTCATGAATTATTCATGAGTGACCCTCTTCCAGATTTGTTCAAGAAATCTTGATTTAAAAAAAAAAAGAAAGAAAAAAACAAAAATGACTTTTTTGGGGGGACTACCTCCATATTCAGTGATAATCACTATTTTCAGGGGAAAAAAAGATGCATTTCAAACAGATTTCAAAGAATTAAACTTGAGTACACCTCTATTATACTGCCAAAAGAAGTTTAAATTTATATAAAAAAAAACGGAAGCGATTTAGTACACTTATCAACACTGTAAAATTGACATTCATCTCCATCAAAACCATTCTAGATAATCCACTCAGCACTCCATCAATCCTTTCCAAACACTCACTCAATTATTCAAAAACGCTAAAACTCACTTGAAAAAAAAAAAGAATCAACAACGTCATTTAAAATAAAAAATGCGATTTCAATGACATTTTTCAAATTGTAAGCGTCTGATAGATTCTTGAAGAAATAAAGAAATAGGAAGCTTTTTTTATAGAACTAGATTGCATATTTTACCAAATGGAGGTAAATCATATCGCTAAGTTTGTTCATCCTGAACAACATTTGCGATATTGGATTTTCTCCCATTAATATCACACAAATCTCGCTCCAAACACTCATTCAATTTCGTCCCAAAATAATTCCAAAAATCATTCATCTTGTCAATTTTACGATTTTGATAACTGTATATTTTATATGGTAAAAACTTTGAACATCTTTCCCTCCGAAAGTAAATCAAAGTGCTGTATGCACTATTATTGTGCGGCACTGAATGATTGAAAGGATTTTTGTTGATACAAAAGTTTACATATCTGTTTTTAGAAGAAAAAAATGAAACTCTAATTGCTGTCAGAGATATAGTCAATCCATACATACCACCTTCTAAAATTCTTTTGTTGAAAAACATTCATTAGACAAAGATGTCGTAAAAATCAATTCAACGCCTACCTATAACCAAATATAAGCATTACAACATCCTTTGTTTAAGGTTTTAATATACAGACGAATACACTTCCGTTCTTTTAATGCACACAATTAAAAATGGAGTTCAACGAAATTTCTCACAAATTATCCCTTTGTAACTTTGAAAATATTGCTAATTAAATATTCAAAAGAAAGTCATTATTGCTAATGGACTGAAAAAGGAATTTCGTTGAATATTGAATTCTTCCTTTGTAAATGTAAAATTTTACAGACCTAACTTTTTCTTTATGTCTCTTTTTGGCGAGAAAATGCCCTTACTTTTGTGTCCTATTTTTCTTCAATTGTTTCCAGCCTGTAGAACGAAACAGACCAATAAGAGTCTCTAACTGACATAGAAGATCGATCGATTTATATTTGATTGAGCGAACGACAAAATTTATATTTTTACTAGAGGCAGAGCCACAAGTAAAAGTAAAGCTCTTGCTTTAACGAAAACAAATGATGATTCCATTTCTTTGATGCAAAAATGAGACAAGATGTGAAAATTTTAGAACAAATTTTCTGGAAGCTCGTAATTTTGCACATGATTGCTTTGCAACGTTCTTGGACTCCGCTTATAAAACGTTAGAATGGGTGAAATAAACTAAAACGGGTTATTTGTTTTTGATAATTTCACTGGTTAGGCGATGAATTTATCAAGTGAGAATCTACCGTTAATTCTCGATAATACTCCGAAAAGCATTAGAGAAAGCAAATACTTTATCATTGTCTGCAGCTATTTCACTCTATGGTGCAACTCTTTATTTCCCGAACCAAGTTCTTTTATCGTAGAAATAAAAAATGTTTTTTGTAGTCTAGCTGTCTATATTTAAAGGAAAATTCAGTTATTAATTTTTATTTCAACGATGGGAAATGTAATTTTGTAGATGACATGATAAGAACTACATTTTGACTCAATTGTTCACTGAGATTTGAATCTCAGATTTGTTTTTATTCATATTTCATGATGTTAGAAATCAAAAACTTTGAAATGATGACGCCGTCTATACAAACTTTGTTTAAAGGTCGCCGAAAATTTAAGTAATGTTGTATAACTTTTTTGCGTTTTTACAAAGTAAAATCCCTGGAATTTATTCCACGATCTTTACTACTCCACGAATTCAAGTACTTTTTTAGACTTTTATTATTTAAGATATAACTTTTCATGTTTCGATTTTCTTCCAAAAATATTGCTGTTCAGTTCTTAATGAGTACGAAATCACGGGATGGCGAGGGGGCACTGTGTACCATAACAAAAGCTAGTTTAGCTGACATTTACAACATGGTTAACTTTACACAAGCAATTTACTAAGTCCTAAAGTTATATTATGAGTTTTCTAATATCCCCGCGTCGAAAGACCGAGGGCATTTTTACCCATGTCCGTTTATCAGTTTGTCCATCTGTCTGTACGTCTGTCTAGCCGGCTGATAACTTAACCTGTAAACTTACCCTAGAAACGAAACATTTTTCCCATTAACATCAGTGCTATTGAAGTGTCATTGCTGATATTTGGTATTAAAGTGAAAATTTTCGACCGTGCGCAGCATGTGCAGTCTTAGTTGTTTGATCAGGGTCAATACTTTCCGCACTTCCTGGATGATCCTGGATGATCCTTTTTAACATGACATCTCATATTTTGCATATGACCAAAATGTCGTGATTGCTATTTAACTAGCTGTATTTACGATATTTTGGTCGGTCAAGGACAATGTATATTTGCATATATATAGGTGAACAACAAATCTTTCAAAATGAACACGTTTTAGTTCTTTCAACATAAAGAAAAAATCATGTTGATAAAAGATTGGGTTCAACAAAATGGTGATTTATTTCTTGTTATGAGACTTTTTTTGTATTCTATTGGAAATGCAAATAGTCTAACTGCGTGACAAAGGAGTATTTAGAGAGTCGACTAATTTGCTATGCATGCTGAGAATTAGCGAGCAACATGCTTAATTATTCCATCTTGTTAGATTCATCGATCGTGTAAAATTGGGTTCCTTCACTATCACTTTACGGCAGTTTTGTCATACAATAGCTTTCTTTCAAAGGCTTTTTAGAACGGGAGATATTGTTAATAAGATCATGGAATGGGCTAAATGAATGATCTTGAAATGGTCTGTATTGATATTGATTAAGTTCAATGATCAATTTATCTAGTGATGTAAAAAAGGGGGAAATAAAATATTGCTAATTTCGTTCATGTGAACGAAATAAGCGATATTTTATTACCACCCTTTTAGATAAACCTACGTAATTTTCTAAAAATAGACTTGTTTGTCTTGCCAATGTTTCCAAATCATTGAGTGATGTAAAAAAGGGGGTAATAAAATATAGCTGATTTAGTTCATGTGAACGAAATAAGCGATAATTTATTACCTCCCTTTAGGATAAACCTACACATTTTTCTTATAATAGATTTGTATGCCAATGTTTCCAAATCAACACCAGCTTATAAAAAGAGTTATTTTATCGATTTGAATGAAATTATTGAGCATATTGAACGATTCCGGCGCGTTTTCGCATGATTTTGGAGCGTTTTTAATTGTTCCACCTTGTTAATAATATCAATCTAATGAGTAAAGTACCTTCACTATCACTTAACGGTATATTTGTCATGCTAAAGCTATCTTTCACAAGCTTCCAAAATGAGAGGGGGGGGGGGGGGGTAGTTCAGACATGTTAGAAGTAAGGAACTTTAAAGACGCATGTATTGTACTGCAACAATCACGCAAAAGGTAAGATTTTCTGCGTTCGAGATAGAAAAACTGGTGCAAACTGTTTGCAAATTATGCCCTTCTCTTCATGCAAGTACACGGGTTAAGCGGGGAACAATGTGCTAACAGTTTTTACTGATTTTGTTTGTCATTTTGAAAGGTGGTTAGGATAGATAACCACATAGAAGTTCGCTTAACTTAAAAATCACAGTAAACTTATCCAGTATCCATTTTCTTTATCCGGTTTGACTGAATTTTCACCTGCCATGAGTTTTTGTTTACATCAAGCTGATCTTAACAGAGTCTAAAAATGTAATGTTATTAAGTGAGCCTTTGTGACGTGCGATAATGCTGTAAAATGATGTCTAAATAACGTCATTAGGAATATGATCTTACACATGTGTAAGACAAGGATATCTCTTCACATGTGTAAGACAAGGATATCTCTACATGTATTACACTGCCGACAGTCTCTTAAATGGAGGTATATACATATAAAAAGAAAGATACAAGTAATTTTTAATGTCTATAAGCCTGATTCCCCCCCCCCCAAGATATTCAGAAAAAAACATTAACTCAAAACATGTGTATAGTTGGTTTATGGTTTAAAGTGGTTATGTAACTTGTATACTTGTAAATTTAAACTCTGTGACTGAATGCCCGTCTATACATGTATTAGCAGTTCTTGATAGAAGAAATAGAGTAGCCGCCATGTGAGAAAAGTGGTTTCTAATGAAATCAAACACTGTGTTGTTCAAAAACATTAATATTGAACCAAAGATTTAATTGTCTGCAAAGGACATTTGCAGTGATTTTGTTGGACAAAGGTGCCGTAAAATAAACTGTTTGTATGCAATTTGTGCGCGCATTGAAAACGAAGTCTATTAAACGGTAGACTTCGTTTGAATAGAAATTGCCGTTTTATGTAAATTTTCCTCCGGAATGGAATGTTTGTTTACACATAATGGAGTCGATTCCAAGATGAAAAGATAGTTTTATCTTTCCTACTCTAAAATCAATTTAAACTTCTGTATTTTCATGTCATTCACGCTAAACGGCTTTAGATGCTTTCTGTGATTTGAATGTCAAGAAAAAAAATCTAAAGTAGTGTTTTCCAATTTAAACATGCATGGTTTAAGTTTTATACTTTGTAAATTAAACAGGAAAATATGCGGTCAGTTATCAATTTAGATTAATCATAAGACAATTAAGACAAATAAAACATGTATTTCAGTTAAAATGTATAAATTTGAAATTCATGTGTGGTACAAATTTTGAAAGGGATCTTGTGATTGTAATTTTTTTTAAAACGTTGAACATCCCATTTTCGTTTGTGAAGAGGTTATTAGACTCTTAAACGTGATATTCACAAATCTACACCCAGCCCTAAATAGCCGAATGAAGCATTCAGCATACATATGCCATTTAAGAATACAAATCACACTGGAGAAACTTTCAAACAGGATATTTATAAGTTTAAACCAAGCACTAAAAAGCCCAAATAAGGCATGCGACATACATATGTCATTGTACTAGACGAATCATGCAAGGTTACCTTAATGTCGTACAATAGTGGTTTCTTTAATTTTCAAAGAATTTTCTATATAATTTGCAGACAGTTTGTACAAGAGTAACAACGGTTTTCGAAAGGCATCTTTTTGGCCTTGTTGTCACAAGTTTTTTTTGTGTGTGAACTGAAAGTAATTGGTGCAGTTTTATTTGGACATTTAATACAAGTGATGTTGTCTTTTGGAATGCCTTAGTGAATGCAACCATTGGAGAGTGGAATCAAGCATTAAATCGATGGTAATCGTTACAATGAGCAGATTTGCCTATGTTTTGAGTTAAGTGTAATATTTACGACCATTTATTTCACATGCTTGACACATAAGGTTAGAAGGAAAATGTCTCTTGTGACACGATACTTGTAAGAAAAAGCATTTCTGCCGATCCAGGAATTTCCTATCATGCACAATTAAAAACATCGTGAAATTGACTGTTTCTCCGATCATAACCATTCTAAATGGCTCCATACTCACTGAAAAAGATAGAATCACCAATGTCATTCAAAATAAATAAAGCTATAAAAAGTCGCAATTTCACTGACATTATTCAAAATGTAAGCATCTGATAGCTTCATAAAGAAATATGAAGCCATTTATAGAACTTGTATGGATATTTTATTAAATGGAGGATTAATATCGCTAATTTTGTCCAACAAAATTAGCGATATTTGATTCCCTCCCATTAAATTCATTCAAAACTCGTTCCACATAGTCATTCAATATCATTCCAAAATCACTCCAAAGACATTCTCCTGTCAATTTCACGATGTTGTTAAATGTATTTCACAGAATGATAATTGTAAAGATTTTGTTTGAATTCTATCCTTTGTGTGACGAAATCGCATTTGTGTCATTCGGTCTCGCAGTACCTTACTAAATTCATTGCTAAATTATGCGAAACGGGTTACAGCGTTGTTGCTGGGATAGAGAGAGTCACATAATGTCACGAGAAGACAAGTGTTCCGTTTGCCAACGGCAGTGAGAGTGAAAAATGGGGCCTTTCAAAAAATGCACTCCGTTTACCACTATTTCAACATATTTAAAGCGAACGGCACATGGTCAATAAAGGTTTCATGAATACTCGGCTTTGATGAAATTTTATTAGATATGCATGCACTCTCACATGCACTCACTACCGACAATGAAATTCTGGTATTAGGGTGGTATTTGGAAAATAAATCCTTTCACCTTTGACCAAAAGTTGTTAAAAAGATAATTGAAATTGAGCCTACAAAAGGCGACAGACGCGGTTTATTGTCCATTAGTTACTAAGTTATTGCGCTGACAGGTTTTATTGGTCACAAAACTTAATAAAATCCCTTTATTTTTTATTCCTTTTCGCAGCGAAATTTGCTACGATCCAAAACGAACTATTCTACTTTCAGAAGTAAAACGATCGCGAAACGTTTCTGAAATGTTTCCCCGCTTTGCACCCTAACGTGCTAAGCAGGGTACCAGTTTTCGCACACGTTCTTGCAGACTAAACGTAGGACTAGATTTAATAATTTTACCGTTTTCTTGGTTTTAAATGGGTTCTATAAATGATCACAAAGATATAATCTTATTATAGGAGCATATGCGAGACATTTCCAAGAAATTTACGTTATGAGAAGGGGACACACAAACTGATCCGAATCCGTTGCGCATATGTGGCGAACATGTTAGAAGTCGGTATCTATCTACGGGGCGAAAGTGAAGACTTTAATCAGGCTATGCGGACAACGAGTTTAAGCATTAAGCATATTTGGTGAACATGTATAAAGTCTGTAGAGTCCTAGCGT